>CM033273.1:19265610-19715610 GCA_019343175.1 Oedothorax gibbosus
GATACCAATGATGTGAAAAGTAAAGATAAGGTAATAGTTGTGTGTTTGGCTGCGCAAATAATTCCCTGGAATTTTGGGTTTATGTCCGAACCATGGAAATTAAGTAAAAAAAGTTTAGAAAAGTTTAGTATAAATTTCAACCCTTAAACTTTTTTACACATATGGATTTGTATAGCAAAAATGACATTTTTAATGTTGTGGGATAAAACTGTTTTACGATGAATTAAAAAATCTTTTTAATTTTCTTTAACTTAAAAATTGGGATAAATAAAAGCATTTCTCTCTATACATGCTTACAAATTATTACTTTTGTTATTACATGCTATAAATACTACTCCGTATAATAATACGAGTTTTAAAGGACAAAAAAAATATTGCAATAAAACTATAAATCCCTGCAAATAACACAATTACAAGAAAAATAAATTGAAGACTTTCAGAACAAATGCCTACTATATGACTCTACCTTGGCAATATTCAAAAGAATTGATACCATCATAAAATTTAGAATATATAGAGTTACATATTTTGAGCGGATAATTTGAAGATTTAGGTAAATTGGATTTAACAGTTCTTATAGAATGTATTTTTACTAAATTAATGCTTTGCAAAGAAAACTACAAAAAAAGCAAAACAATCGTAAGTATATTTTAATTTTGGAATTACATGTTTTTACTTTAATCCAATTTTAATAAATTTTTTGTAGTGCTTCAAAAAATTTGCAAATTTAACTTTTTCAAATTAAAAGCATTCAGATTCAATTTACATAAAAAATACATTTGGACTACGTTATCGCCACGTTTTGTAATACATTATTAAATACTTTTACGCTATGTAGACGGCAAAGTGGTATTAAAAAGCTTACCTTTAAGAAGATTAAATTTTGAATTTAGATAAATCACTCACCTAGAAAGAAAAACACAACGATTATTACATTGGAAAATATTTCACTTTAAATTTAATAAAGACACAATTTAAAATAATTTTATTAGTATTTAATAGCAAAACAATTTGAAATAACTTTCTATTTGTTATACATTGTATTTTCTACAATGAAAAACAATACAATAAAAATATTACTATACTGTTTTTAAAGAAACAATGTAAAGTGTTGCTATTTTTTGTTTTAACTTTCATCTAATACTTTTTTAATCACACGTTCAATTTAAATGGAATAAATTTCTTAAACGTCCTTTTTAAGAAACAAAATATTTTCAATTTTTTCAAATAAATTAGATAAAAATGCATTTTATTATAGTTTGAATTATAAACAGAGCAGAAAATTTGTAAATGAAATAAAAATTAATTTTTTAAAAACCATTTTGAATTTAATGTATGTCTTATATAGAATAGGTGTTTTGTTACAGTTGATGAGCCAGTCACTTATTTCTTAGTTTTAAAATATTGCAAATTTAAAATATTAAATAAAATACAATCGTTTCGAAATATTTTAAATTAACAAAATGTACACATAATAAATAATTTCCCTTTTTTTCCTTAAAAAACACGGAATAAATATATTTTCATCCCAACAATATATTCATATTATATCGTCGTTTAGTTAAAACCATGCAATTTCTGAATGTTTTTAACTAACCAAATTTTACACAAAATAAAAGTTTTTTTCATTCTTTTTTCTTAGAATATACCGAATACATACATTTCCATTCCCACCCTATATTCTTATTATTCCGTCGTTTATATAACATGCACGAGCACAAACGTTGTTTTCTCGACACTTGTAACAACCTTTTTCTGATTGCATATCTTGAGAACCCACCAGCTACTCGCATATTCAAGATGCGAGTTAAGCGTCACAGGATATGACAACCCATACCAAACAGCCGCGCCAATATATTGGGCCCAGGACTAAGCCGCTGCCCAGTAATAGCCAAGTCGTAAGCCTGATACAACCCTGATTACTCCTTGAATAAACAGTTCGGGCACAGAATCAGAGGGAAAAAAAACGGCTCGATAAGCCCTCGACTATCTGATACCACTTTTGTTTGGTACTTTTGGTTTTTCGTCGGATGCATACCAAGTATTTGGTGCAAGAAGCTGAGATGCGAGTGGAAATAACGTGTTTATCTTTACCGCATAATTTTCAAATAAGAGGAAAAAGAGTTATACTTTTGATTTTGATTAAACATAATAAAATATTTCATCTATTTATGTAAGAGTTATTTAAATGTTTGTACTTGGTATGTTTTACTACTAAAAATAAACATTTGTCATGTTACAAAGAACATCCAAATGACTTCTACATGTCCTTTAAACTAAACATAAAACGCATTTCATGACATGGTTTTATTTTCAACAGCTATTATTTTCTTAACCAGCCATGATACAACTATTTTTTCAATACCCAAATATTGCTGATGAACTGTGGAATTTAAAAATTCTAACTGTTTCGCACCAGCTTAAATCCAATGAGTTTCCAAATTTCTCAAATATCTGTAATTTTGTATGACTAATTTCTTATAACATGTTATTATTTTGTAATTGGTTACTTAAACCTTATGGTTATTTGACTTAACATAGCTTTAAAAACTCATTTTACTGAAGTTCTATCAAAAAAATTCGTGAAAAGAAACCTGTCACTTAAAGTTTCAATAATTAGATAACACTAACACCTCTAAAGCTTTCTAATGGAAATCAATAGAGTATAACTATATTTATCCTAAACAGTTTATACCGGTTTCCATCTGGAGAATCAAAAACTTGGATAATAAGATGTATTTAAAAAAAAATTATATTTCGCTTAACTACTGTGAGTATGTTAAAATGTGAGAAAAAGAGCACATTTTTAATGAAAAGTAGTTTTATTAAAAAAGAAAAACAAACGCTGTTACATGATAAGCGTAAGAATGGATGAATGAATTTAGCCTAATGATATCATTGAGTTTCGAGAAATCGGAGTTTAGTTAACTGCATTAAAACTACTTTTACTGTTGTTCTAAATTTTGTCGCCCGTCTCCAATAAGCTCTTGTGTGTTTCTACTGTAACTATTATTTAACCCAACTGTATTTCAGTAACACAAACATTGAGCAGCTATTCTTCAAAAACATGGCACAATTCACAACTCTAATAGTAAAACCGCCCTTATTGGTATTCGCCCCGATTCATGGGCAGCCCTAACTAGAAGATATCTTCTTCTCGTTCTTCTTTTGGTGCTGCTTGATACACATGGATGATTTTGTGGTTGCTATTTCTGGTCACCCGAATATCGGGCCTTCGTTTAATGGTCGGTGGGCTGCCTTATCTAAAGTATCGCTTCTCTGTGATACCGGAATTACTGTTCGGAAAGGGGGAAATGATGGAAAAGAAAACGCATGGAAATGAATGTGATTTTTCCGGTAGTTGGATTATATTCATTGATTGTTCATTGTAGTAATTTTTATTATTATCTGGTTTTGAAAGAGTTGTTTAATTAATTTAAATGTGTTATCGTAAATGTAAGTTTTTTTTTTATACTTCTGACGAGAAATTAAAAAAATTGAATTTTGTTTTATGTTTTCGTGATTATTTGTAAAAATAGAAAAAATATTGAATTAAATCTTAGTATTTAGGATTTTTATGCTACGGTGATTTTTAATCCAAGTTAATAAGATTAAAATTTCTAATTAATTGAAATAATTATATTATAGCATTAATAAGTTATTTTTTGTTTTTCTTATTTTTTTAACTACGAAGAAGTGAAGCATTGTATTGTTTTTCTTAAATCAAATGATAAATCGTTAGATGCTACAACGAAAACAATAAAATGAGCCATATTCAATATTACATTTCTTTCTTACTGGGATTAATTATTATAAAAACTTGCACAGAATGCGTTTTCAAAATAAAAAGCTTCGAACGAATGCATTTTGTCGTCAGTTATATTTGATGTGTATTCTTTTTAAGAAAATATTTTGGATAAGAAACAGTTTTTTATGAAACAAATGCTGTTCATCTCTACTATTCCCAAGTCATTTTGTGTGTTTGTTAAAATGACACTGTTTGTCGTTACTTTGCCTCATTTCCATAATTCCATCATTTAAAGACATTTGTTATACGAAATAGTTTTTTATTATATATAAAAAAATATTTAACGTAAGCAAGTGTATATTGTTTTTATCGATTTTGATACTTTAAATGTCAAAGTTTGTTTTTTAATAAAATATTGAATGCTATAATAAACAACAGTTATAAGCTGTTACAAAAAATATACAGAAACTTAACTAGCAAGCATATTTAACCACATATGTAGGTTTGTTTCTTAGAGTAACAAAAATTTGATGAGTTATTTTTTAGTTTTCTCAAGAAAATCGCTCACTCGAAATGGGTAGCTGCAATTGTTTTTTCTTTCTTTTTTCGGTTTTAAAGTTATTGAATTACAGTAAAGGATGTATAATTGGCTTTAAATGTATTGATTTATTGAGAAGTAAATGAAAGTCGTGATGTGTTACACCCCCCCTAGTAAAGTTTTATTTTCACAAGTGTCTAAAACCTTAACTTTAAAATAGAAAAGTTTATAAGTATATGGTAGAACTGCCTAAATATTGGATGGACTAGGCAATATTAAGAAAACGTGCCCAATACAGGGTTACCTGTACACAACTATTCGACTTCTTTTCTAACTTTGGCGATGATATTTAGCTCCTTTTGGTGCTCTTTTAGAACTTTATCACCATCATTTATTAAGGAAGTTTTAAATGTGACACTAAATGATGCAACTTTTTGCTTCTGCGTATGCACTCGTCATTTTCGTAGAGACAAAATTTGTCGCACTGTTTGAGATCCGTTGCCAATGGAGAGATATTTCTAGAGTTTTATGTACTCCGAACTTTAGACTTAATTGGCCAAGTTCGGAGCTGACCTTTATAGTATTGATCTAATGGTTTGCTAATTATATGACATTTCCAAAGGACTAATTAAAAGTAAACTTATATGAATTTACAAGTGCTTACTGGTTTATAATTATCATAATTAAATGAAAAAATCATTAAATTATATCTTATATTTCTTCATTCATATCAATAAACGATTATCAAATCAACTGATTGAATTTTCATTATAAAACATGTGCAACCATTGCCAGATATATAATATTATTATTTTGTAAATGAAATTTTACAGAAAGTGTTTTCTCTTTAATGTAATTGAGGTGTGATTTTTTAAAAACTACATTTGTATAAATTTAAAGGACACACAAACTATTTGTAAGAGTGAGGGAGTAATGTTTATATGTATAAAAATGTATTAAATAGTTCAAATAATGTTATTCGATATATTTTAATGTGATTATTTTTATATGTCTGGTTGCCTTGCATGGATAAAACTACAATGTTGGTGCAAGAAGTTTTTACAACGACTTTAATTTTTTAAGGAGTTTGTTATTTTAGAGTTGGGTTGTACGATTTTGTGCTATGGTCGGCTATACAAATTTAGATTTTGGCTTGGAAAAACAGATTCGTTATTTGGGACACATCACTCTATAGAACAGTAATGGATTTTTGAGGCAATCTGCATATTTTACCAAATATTTCGCCCAGCCTAAAAATTCACCCCAAAAAATTGCACATTTTGAATACAAATTTAGATTTTGGCTTGGAAAAACATTACTTTAAAGCCATGATTAAATTTACTTAAGTTGGATAAAATGGAAAATTAACAGAAGCGTTATAGCACACGAAATGAAAAAATAAGTACTTGAATAAAATAAGCTTTTTTAGCCCTTTGAAAACGAGCATTAATTTTCTAGTATTTAAATAAATGTAACTTAAACTAAGTTAATTTTTAATTCATCCTTTGGGAAGACCATATATATATTGGTAAATGAATTAATTCCATGAAATAAAATGCAACCAGTTCCAAACTGGACCTTTAAAGTATCGTGTAAGAACAATTTATATCGCTTTAGTTTTCTATTGATTGATTAAAAGTTTTTCGTCTCAGTTCCATTAACTTCTATTATCAGTCGATAGGAAAGAGAAACAGGCTAAGAACCCCTGCGAAATGCTTGTCACTTCAATTTCTTGGTTTTTCAAAATTGTAAAGGACAAAAATATTGTTTGCTTGTGTGTTTGATAAAGCTAAGGTCAGTTGGTTGCTATTCAAAAGTATTTTTCTACTGATTTATTTTCTTTGATTTGGTTTTATATGGTTATGTTCTACAGCGTCAGAAGCAGCACTTAAATGTACAGACTTTGGTACTTAAGGAAGGTTCATCTTTAAATTAAAACAAAAATAACGAAAAACTATTTTAAAAATATTCTTTGTATTATCATTTATTTCATCTGCATTGATCGCGTTTTATGGGTACTTGTCAAAGAAAAAAAAACGTGAGTAAGGCCTCTCTGACAAATTACAAGAAATAAAAACTAAAACAGAAACAGTAAACATGGCGTACATAAAAAATAATATGGCTTGAAAATGAAACTTGCTCACTTGTAAAGAATGATTTTCCAAGCCTGATTAAATATCAACATGAAAACTATTATTTTAGTAAATATAACTTAAAATCCTTAAACTAGAGAGATAATGTTAAAACAAAACCAGTTGCTTATCTTAAATGTATTAGGTGGTGCACAAGTGCTTCGTGGTCAAGTGACAAAAAAGATGTTAATATGCACATTGTTGTAGCATGTGCTGCAGTGCCATGTCTATTTATATTGTATTTCTTCTTGTCTCAATTATAATTATATGTGTGTGCGTGTTTTCAAGTAAATAAAGTGTAAGATAAAGTTTAATCAAACCACCACAGCAAATAGGTTATTTACCGTTCCATTTAAAGTGTCCCGAAATTTCAAGGGACTAACGGCTGAAAAAACACGGAAATTCGTTAAATACGATGCGTGTAATCTATTTAAGACCTTATCAGTTTTACTGTCCCAATCGACCTATAAAACCCTGCCTCTTATTTAATGAAGTATTGGTAGTGATAGTAACAGCTTATTTTAATCAAAATCGTTTTTTTTTTTTGGTTATCGGATACTCTTCGCTAACACTCTGCAATAGAACCTCTGCTTTAGAAAGAGGTTCTTTTTTTAAAAGGAGTCAGTATAGCCTTATCTTCTAGAATTTTTGACCGTTAGTTCTTTAGATGAGTAAAATGATATAATTTGTTTAACAGAAATAAAAGTTTGAAAATAGATTGTGCAACTACTTTCATCACAAGAGAAATCAATAATAATGTGTTTAAACATTAATTATGCACAATACAATTTTGAAAATTTTCACTCGTAAACCTTGTCACGAATATTCTTTTTCTAAATATAAATCGATTTGAAAATGAAAACTATGGTTTTCTTTATATTTTTTACGACATGGAATGATTTAATTAGTTGAAATTATATATAATTACCTTTCAGATTATTTCTAAAATTTACGTTTTTAAAAACTTTTATTTGTGTATTTTCTAAGTGCAAATAGTTAAAATATTGAAATAAAAATATATAGATAATTTCACTTAGAAATTTTAAAATTATGAATAATAACTGAACTATATGCATTTAACTATAAAAACTGGTTTTACTTTGCAAGTTATCAAAATCAAAGATTTGTTAGATTAAAAATTAAACGACATAGGATTGGAATTATAGATTATTATTTAAATAATGTTTAATTAAGCAAAAATTACTAAATGTTTTAATTACTGTTCAGCTTTCTTAATGAATGAACCTAAAACATTATTTTAATGCTAATTTTGTATAAGTTTTTTTATATATTTTAATAATGTCATATTTGGTAATGAATAAATTTATCAAATGTATAAAATTAACTTATTATATATGGTAATATGCTAGAAATATTTATCAATCCTTTCTAATAACTTACTAAAATAACATAATACATGCATTGATAAAACTAATTTTTTATGCTTAACCGTTTTTCTTTTAAGGAGCAAAAAAAAAACTTTGCGGTCCACAGAAATATTTTATAACTTTCAATTTTGTTTGACATTCAGTTAGTCTGGTCGAGAATCATTTTTCTAGAAACCAGATTTCTTTATGCGTGAAATATAGAAAAAAATCAGAATATCTAATTATGGAAGTAATACTTCTCATAAATATGCAGACCCCATTTCTTGCTTAGATAATGAGTTTCTAGTTCTTCCCAACTTCTTTATATTGAAAGAAAATGCCTTAAGTCATTAAGACGTTGAAGAGTAGGATTAGAACTGAATGAGGTTATTTTCTTGATGAAAAGAAAAAAAAAACTTTTCGTACTTTTTGGAAATGATTTCCGTGTAATTATGAGTTTGACAAGATTTTTCTATTTGTTTTGGACGATGTCTTTATGAATTACTCTCCGAAAGTGTAAACATCGTATTAGTGACGTTAGAAATAACATATGTGATAATTATTTTTGTTTGATGTGGAAGTGGGAAGGGAGAAGTTTGTTTGATGTTTTGCATTGTGGTTTCAATGAATTTAAATAATTTCTTCCTTTAAAATAACATGTCTAATATGATTAACTTTAAGAATTTTCTATTTTTATTGCTGAATCCATCTTTAATAAAATGCAATTTTAACTGTTTTTATTTGGTTTATGCATTTGATTTGATTTGGTAATGGTAATTGTTTTATTTTATAGAGCTTTTAATATAAATGAGTATGTTTCAATTAATTCAATCTCTTTTCAAATGTATAATGTAGAACTTGCTATACAGTCGTACTTTAAAGGTTTATTTATATATATAATGCAATTCTTTGTTGTTTTTTTACCCTTTGACGTTTAAACAAAAATACGCTATTTATTAATAGGGGAGACAGGGGCTAGTTTAGAGGTAGTGCAAGTTTTCTAACCATCCTGGTATTCGAAATATGCTATTAGGGGATTCCAACTGTTGCCACATAAACTATTGTTTTTACAGCTATTTTTGGATTTTATCAACGTTAAGTATTTTTCATACTTACATTCTACCCTAAATGAAATTTGCTCAATAAAAAAACTAAAATTTTATCCTATCGTATGTTAAAATTTGGTTCCTCTCAATACGTAAATTAGTTTATTTTGAAAAATAATTTAAGTTTTTACTCGTCAAGGTAGTAAGGAATTCGAAATGTGGTGATGGTGCAGGTTTTCCTATTTTTTTACGTTGGACGAATTCCAATATGTATAATTAATATATAATCATATATTAAGTTCTGCATGTAAAAATAATCTATAATAACGTTTGTCTACATAGTAATAAAAATAAACACTGATAAAGCAGTACTATTCTGAAGCAATATAATTTGCTCTAATAACTATCAGGAATATATACATTAGGCCGACCCGGCGGTGCAACGGTTAGGGACCAACGGCCTTTGGAGCCTCTGGGTTCGGGTTCGAATCCCGATAAGGCATGGATGTTTGTGTTTGTCGAGTATATGCGGAGTACGTTAAATCTGTTGGGTCCGAAAGTCCTATTGGCGGTCATTGCGCAGTTTCAAACTGGTACAGGTCCCTGGGGACTATTTCCCTCCCCTTCAGGGACATGTCTAAATTGTGGAGGTGCCGATAGATGTTAGCATCTGTCATATATGTGTGTGTATATTGTATCCGTCCTTCTTGACGATGGTTTATAAGTGGGTCTTTGTGACCAAGCACGCAAGCCTGAAAATATATGTCTACCAACCAACCAATCAACAATATACAGTAGCAGAAAAGCATGCAAGACATTCCATCCAGAATCTAAAGAACCTTCGTTGAAATTTTGTTAAATCAAAGTTTTCTAAAAAAAAGTGACGTTTTTTCACAATATTAAACAAGTTTCTGAGGTTTCTGCGGGTGCACTCTTCTTGAGTATTTTAGATTACAATAAAATGTTAAAAAATATCAAAAGGCGAGTTGAATCTTTTTAAGAGAAGTTGTAAAATCTGCCCCATTGATTTTTGGCAGGTTGGGAAAATGTACCCGTATACGGGATACGTTTTAAAGTACATGAATTTAACCACTGTTGCCTAAAAATAGATTAAAAAAAACAAGCAATGCTAGTTTAAAATTTAAACAAGGAGAAAAGCAATGATATCTTGTTTTCTACGAAAAATATACGATAAAACAGAACATTGAATACTAACCCCGGTTTCAACTATATATATTTTCTTCCAAATTTCCATTGCATTCAAACAGTAAAATAAAAGTAAACGTAAAACCTGAATTTTACAACAGACTTTACATTGTGGGCGAAAGAATTTCACATCCAAAAAATAAACTTTCCATAAAAGCTTTTCCGTGATCAAACCTTTCAGGACAAAAAATAAAACAAAACAAAAAAATCGGCGGAAAAAAATCACGCTGCGCTACACAATAAATATTCCACTAAGCCCAAATGCTGACTTTGGCACTCTGCTATAATCCCACAATCTCATCACGTGCAACAGAAAAAATATGTACTGATATATCGTGATATATCTCAATGTGAGTTGAGGCAAAAAATATAACGAAGCCTATACGTGATGTCGCACCTCTCTATCTATGGGAGTTGAAACATTGGCGAAAGTTTGTTCGGGAACCCAAACTTCTGCGGTGGTGCCACATGAATCATCAAAAAATGATGTTTGTCGTTTCTGACTGTTTCAAGAAAGTTTTATTTTTTGACAGAGTGTCTGTGTGCATGCTCTTTGAGGTACTTTTAAGGATATGTGATTCATTATTAAAATTTTGAAAAATAGAAAATGGATTAAAATTGTGTTAAAAAATAATGGATATTGAAGAATTCTAGCCACACTTTCTACTTTAGAATACTACAACATTATGCAAATCCAATAGAAAAATTGATTATGTCCAAGACGTTTCACAAGGTTATGCTTGGTTATTTTCCAAAGAGAGAACTATCATAAAAAATACTGTCAAAAGTAATAAACATTCAACGATCCGTATAAACTGAAATAATTGATTTAGATACAGTTTTTGGTTGTGGTCTACTAAAATGTCTCTACAAAATTTAGAACGCAAAGTGTTTTTACGATGAAAATCAGCAAAATAATCTATGGTGACTATTTTAAACTAGTTAGAATGGTTACTACTTTTGGTTGATGTATGTTTGCATTTAAAAATGTGTTTGTAAAAAGTAAAAAAAAGAACACACATTCGTACAGATTAATTGAAAGTACTGTATGTGTTAATTTATTATGAAATTATATTTTACCATATTTTAGGTATAAAATCCCATTTTTAAATGTATCCGGTTTTATTAGGATCCCAAGTTGTTTGCCAACAAACAAAGCCAACACACATCTATTGTGTTGCTGATTCAAATTGATATTTCAGATGTGCCACAATAAATTTCTATATAAGCATATATGTCATTCAAATGAACAAATCCACAGAGAAAAGTTAAAAGTACTTTTAGTTTTCTTTTAAAATGTGATTATGTAAATTACCACATTTTATATATAAATTTCCCTTTTGAAATGTATCTGATTTTATTAAAACCCAAACTGTTTCCGACAAACAAAGCAAAGGCCAACAGACATCACACACACAGTAAACTGACTTCAACTGTGTTGCTGATTCATTTTAATATATAGATGCGCCCCTATGGCTCTCTCTCTGAACATATTTGTCGGTGTCGATCTGCAAACATTGTTAACCAAAAACACATGTGTCCGTTTATTTACTTAAGTTATAAAATGATGGATTTATATATCACTCGGTGGAAGTCACGTAAAAGTAATGTGTCAAAGACTCCCAGACGTTGATCGGTGTCGTGCTATTCTTCCCCGCACGCACATATTTTGTCAATCGAAATACACGAAGAAATAATGAAATAAAACCAGATAACATTATTTTGTTAACCTCATCGAACATGAACTTATCTGACCAACCGTGTAATTGTAATTATAGTTATTCGAAATATATTCTTTATGTGATAACTTATTAAATTATTTCCTTCAACATATTTTTTGTTAGGATAACAAGCATTTAAGAATTATTTAAATCAATAGTCTATTTCTTAAAAATAATTTTGAGTGGATTTGCTGAGTAAAAAAAACAAGAATAAATAATTTAATAAAAATTATAAAAATGTAGTTGGAACTGCCTTTTTTACGATAAGAAAACATGACGTCTATTTTGTTTGTCGATAAGAGTCTTCTTATCTTACACAGACAGTCCAAGTGCGTATATTGTACTTTTATTTCTATTTTGATAAAAATGCATAGATATCTTTCCCTAATGTATGGATATAAAAACAATCTAAAATTAGGCAATATTATACAAACGAAAACCATTAATATTTTTGTCTGTAACATTAATGGTTTTATAATGGTAAAAAATTAAATATGTTAATATCCTGATTTCTAATGCAGAGTAAAAAATAAATATATTACGCGCTAATTTTAGTAATATTTCTCTACCATTATTACATTAACTCTTAAAATCGACGTTTTATCAGTTTTTTAGCTTCAACACTGTTTATAAGGTAAAAAATTGTCTATCCGTCTGCCTATCACCGTCCGTCTGTTTATCAAGAGCTACAGATAAGCGTGTTGGGTCCAAATATTCAACGCATCGAAACTAGAAGTCATTGGAAATGTCAGAAAAAAATTGATTTCAAAGTACTTTTAATTATTTAAAAACCCTGAAAAATGTAATATCATTTTAAAAAGCATTCTTTGATAGTTTGCATTATTTGTTTAAAAAGAGGCAGAAAGCGCTCTAATTTATTTATATTAAAAGCAAACGTTATTTTTATTTTACTTTTAAGCATTTATTAATAAATAAGGATGTTTTAATACTATTTTTTCTTTTTGACACGGTCATCTTTGTTGATTTTTTTAATGGTATTTGAAAATCATTCGGTTTAATGAGGTTTAAAGGTGATAAATTATTTTAATGTTAATGCTTAATGGCAGAAATGTTTTGCTTCTATTTAAGCGATGAATATAATATTCATCCTTCAAAATGTAAAATATACGACTTTGTTGTCCATTTAATTAGGAATAAAAGAAACAATATGCCTTGGACACCAGTCATTTATAAATTTCGATTTTAAAGACGAACATTGTACCATTAAGTGAATTTACGGTATAATGGAGAGTTTGATTTTACAACCAGGATATAATTTGGATTTTAAATAAAAAATCATTTGTACAATATGTCATGGACTCTGCTTATTTCTAAAATATATTACTATAAATCATTTTATTCTAGGTTTGAAATACAATGATAACTTGAACTTAAGAATATTATTTATGACGTGAATAGTTATGTTTTTAATTTTTCTTAACTTTCTAAATATTTACATTTTAAAAACAAAGTTAAACACATAATCATGCAACAACTTTGTCACAAAAGAACATTAACTAGTACCTATACTAGTTATGCAACCATAGTCAAGAATAAAAACACAAAAAATGTAACTTAAGATTTAAGTTATCCCACATTTATAACACTATATAATCACATATCACTGAGACTTTGTATCAAAAAATTATTCTTGGGATGTTTTAACAAAAATTATGCGTGTACTTTAATTAACTGAATATAAAATATGGTTCACACGTAATGCATCTTAGGAAAGCTGTATAGTTAGAATAATAGCCAGGTTTCCTCAGCCTCTTCCTGGCACTTACCCAATTCAAATGCAAGAACTGCAAAGTGGCTCCGGAGACGAAATTTAACAAAAGAGGCATTTGTGCTACTTTTCAGTAAGGGCTGTGGATTAAATATTGTATAATCCTATTTGTTTATATTGTATTTGTTAACTCGCACTTGTTATTTAAAAAAATAACAAGTGCGAAAAAAAATAATGTTTGGAAACAACTGGTTAATGGTTAAAAAAGAATAAAGAAAATGACAACTAAATTTTAAAAACCAGTTATCGTTGATCCAAGGATACTTCATCATACTGAATCTATGGATTTATCAATTTTCTTAGTGAATGAGAACATTTCTGGGCGATAAGGAGTGAAGTTGTTCGATTTTATGAGCCAACGGTGGAAATTCGTTTGGAAAATATGATTGGTCAATAACAGTGTTAGAAAGTGTTTCACATTCAGATCCAACAAAAAGTTTCCATAGTTATTTCTTAACCATCAACCAAAAAAGCGGACGCGAAAAGGTATAAAAGTGCTGCTTTTTCAAGAGGAAAGTCTTCAATAGCACACAATAGCAGGAACAACCAAAGAATAAAACCGAATAAAAATCCAGCTTTCCAACATTTCGAACTAAAGTAAACGCATTAGAGCTCTGCTTTTGCATGTCCTCATTAGAGGGGGTGTCTCCACAGAAGAGCGGAAGGAAGTGGCGGGAAATTTAGGGAAAAAGTGAAAAAAATGGTTCAATAGGAACCTAAAAAATATCACCAAGGCGAAAATTACATCGGAAAACCCGCTGGGAAGTTTTTTGTGTGAGTGAAAATATGCGGAGAATATGCTGTATTCTGCTTACAGTAAGCCCCATTCATAATTCGGGGTCTGTAATTTTGAATTTTGTATCTTGAACTGACAATGGAGTTTTATGGGGTTGTATTTTTCAGTTGCATATTTGTTTTTCGATTTTGAAAAAAAAAAAAACTTTGAGAAAGAAAGGAACTTTGGCAGAGGAAAAGTACTGTTTATTAGGAAGTCTGATGAGGGAAATTCAATAATAAAAATATATTTATGTATATTGTTTTAAATTTCGTTTTATTCAAATGTCTTACGATTTGGGCTTAAGTTAAAGTAAATTTTTTTTCAAATTTTTACTTTGATGTTTTAATTGTGGATCGTAAGAGAATAAAATTGTGATTAGCAAAATGAAATCAACTGGTTCAAAAAGGGGGAAATATAATTCCTTGACATTTACATATACATTGCTCTGATTGATAGTGGTTACTGCTAAACTAAGTCTTCGTTTTTCGGAGATGCCATGGAAACACATAAGGCAAAATCAATGGGAGCCTTCGAAATAGTGGATATCGTGTAGGATTAAAATTATATTATTTTCAAGGAATATAAGATAACGAGACATAAGACGGTAAAGAATACATAGAAAAACATACAATTATTAAAATTCAACATTCCAACTTCAGATTGTATTTACATATCGGTTTATTTTCATTTTATAGTGTTCATAAATATTACCAATGTCTTTAAACATTACCATTATTGCCATTATTTTCAAAAATTAAGTAAAAGTAATAAACGTTCAAAATCTTTTTTTTAGTAATTACATAGTTTTTAAACTTTGTTAACCTATAGTCCCCTATGTCCTACATTATGAAGAATATTTTTAAAATAATGTTAAAATCTATCAATGTGTTTTTTAACCTGAAAACAGACTGGGATTTTGCGTTTGCAACCCCTCCTCTGTTAGGTATTTAATATATTTTATTGGTTGTTTTCACTAAAAAGTGTTAAAAATATGGTACCTTCATTCCTCACATTAAAAAACATCTATCATATTAATAAAAAAAAAACTAGATAAATTCTCAGAACTAGCTAAACATTAAAAACCAAATTAAATTAAATAAACCTTATTTTATACGAACAAAAACCCCGACCATTGCAACAATGAACTTTTAATTAACTGTCCGATCTTTTGTGAAATGAACAACCCATGTCAAGTGACAAAAAATTCAATATAGACTTCCAGCATGTAAGTGACACCCTCCCCTTTAAACAACACAGTTCTGTCAAGCAGCTTTGCAAGAGTTTAATTATGAGAAGCACTTCATCTTCATCAGGCCAATCCACTGACACGGGGACATGGAAAGGGTTAGGACCACCAGACGAGGCCAAGATCGGAATCTGTGCAGTTAGGGGAGTTGTATTTAGTTGGAATATGCTAACTTATTAGTAATATGATTCAATGTATAATGATGATTAGTTCAGGTTTGGTGGTGCGTTTAGTATACATTAGATTGAATATTTAGATGATTCTCAGGAAATCATAATACAAATAATGATCTTTAAAGTAAAAATAATGGTTAGAATATATTAAAGATTGATATGGGTAAATCGTTTTAGATATCGCTGGGGTCATTCGGGAAACAAAAGTTGATTGGAATGGAAGTATAAAAAATGTTTTTTTAAAACTAGTTCTTGGAAAAAATCGGAACAGCTTCTTCTTCAACAGAAAAACAAATCGGGATGGTTGTTTAAGTTTTTAAAATCAATAATTGTAATTTTAATCAGGAACTTCCCTATTAGGACAATGTAATTGGGAATACTTAAACCCAAAAACTATTTTTCGTAAATTTAAACCGCGGTATTATTGAAAAGCTTTATCTATATTTCACACTATTTGTTTGTCTGCCTGCTTTTCTGTCTGTCTTTTTATTATCTATCTACATATTAAAATATTTATTTGCTCTGATTTTATCTTTTAATTTTGAACGGGATGACACATAACAAGCATTTGGAGAATCCGCACAAATGTTTCTGACCCATAATATTCAAAACAATTCATGTAGATTTAGCAATTTGATGTGTGTTGATATATGTAGATATGATTGCAAATACTCTTCAAAAGAAAAGTTAAAAAAAACTTCTTGATCACGTTAATTGAAACACAATATAACTCAGATAGAACTTCTGACATATACACATGAAATTGATTTCGAACAACAAACGTAGCAGGATTGAATGTGTATGCTTTTTGATACGATATATGCTTGTACAAATGTAATCAGCTACGAAATTCATATGTATATACCATAGTGATGGTTCAATCATTAAAGGCTTAATATATATTACTCAATGATATAATTGTTATGAATACTGGTGCATATAACCGTGATTTACTGAAGATTGATTACGATCGAGAGTATATGTTGCTGCCACAAGAACTATTAGCTGATGTAAATGCATCATAGCACAGTTTATGAAGATAAAAATTCAAACAATGAATTTGAAAAAAAATGCTAACACAACCGTTACTTTTCCTTTACCAATCTCACATTTTATTGAAATCATTAATTTTAGACTATTTATTTTCACTATTCTTATTAGAAAAATGTATTTGTAGCCTACATTATTTTTTTTAACTTGAAATAATTTCAAAAAACAATGGAAAAGGAGGTATTGACATGGTGGAGATGTTCGTCGACCCGTTTCCTACTTCCAAATTAGGTTCTATTCAACAAATTTAGAAAAGTATCATATATGTATATTTTATATCTTTTGTCCGTAAATCTGTGCGTCCGGGCGGACGAACAGACTGGTGATAGGCAGGTATATAGATGTCTTCTCATTTAAATAACATAAAAATTTACTTTTATTTATTGAAATCACATTGTTGCTAGATCCATAATCACATGAGAAACTTTGCTAAAAATGAATATTTGAAGGAAAAAATATTTTTTTCTTATTAATCAGCCTTTAATGACAACCAGTTTGTACATCAAAATGTGTAGCACATTGTGATTCTTTGATATTCTTTTATATTTGAATAAACTAAAAATATGAAAAAGTAATATAAATTAATGAAGGTTTGAGTAAAAGTATTCTGAATAAACTCAAATGCTAATTAGCTAATTACCACTTTATGCATTAATTGACATGTTTTTTTAACACTCTTAGTTTACTAGGGCCTCAATTTTTGCCATGCAAATTAAGCACCCAATCATTCTCAATGTTTGTGAATCAATCTTTACTTTTTTAATTTGTTTAAATATTTTAATCTAATTTATTCTTACGTGTATCCCACATTTTTTTTCTTCAAAAAATTAACTTTAAACCTTTAATAAAACAAATTGTTTTTGAACCAAATCTTTTTTGAGGTTCACAGTGTCTAATATTTAAATATATATTTAAATGAAAGATTTAAAGCAGCAAAAACAGTTTAAGCTTGATTTATCATTGTTTGAACAGAGTAACTTAAGCATAAATTAGTGTATTTAGAAAATGTAATTTTTTGTATCGTTTTAACGAAAATTGATACGGAGGTTATAACAGATTTAGAATAAAAATTACCCAATATTAGCAATTTTTAGTTATTTATACTGTGCATGCAAACCTTAAACAACTTTAACTAACAAATTAATATTGCATTAGTTATGTTAATTTTTTCGTGCAATGTAATTGGTAGGCCTCTGAATTTGACCCGTCTAAGCAATTTCAACAAACATATTAATTTTTCATTAGGTATTTTACTTTTCTAAGTGCCAGGCAATATCACTGTACTTCTAACTGCTAAGAAATAATTTGGTCCTGAAGCATCGTCAAATATCTTCACGCGGATTTATAAATCATATCGAATCAAATGACTGGTTTTCTTCAATATTATGAAGCAGTTTTATTGTATTTCCAAAAGCATAACGTATTTCCCGTAACTTTTCCAATGACTAGATATTGATACAAAATTGAGAATATGATTTAAAAGCAACATACATTTTCTGGATATCAACAACAATATTTTCCAATAGGATGCATTTCATAAATTTGCAGTAAACACCATACTTCCATTAAGTATCATACATACTCTGAAAAACCCATAATCATCAATATAATAACGCAAAATCCCAGAAACTACCCAATAACACTGGCAGTCAGCACTCATCTGCAATAGCTACAGAATAAAATAATAAAGCAATAATCATACCGAAGTGCTGATGTCCTCTCATAAGGATAGTTTCTCTATCCTTGCAAGTCATAAAACAACGAAAGCGCGAAATCAAAAAGCCCAATATGTCAATTTCAATCAGTTACGCTTCCATGAACAACAATAACTGGCATACATAATTCAAATCCCTCTGGCGCTAACAAAAGTCACAGATCCCTTAAGAAGAAAGCTGAAGTGCAATGTTATCTCATAAAGAAGCGAGGTCTGAAAGTAAGCTTATCGGCACCAATGAAAGAAAAAAGGCATAAATGATTCAATGGATATTTCAAAAAAGTGTTTGCCAAATACGGCGAGTAATGTAATGGAGTGTGCCATATCTTTTTGTGTTTGCTACAAAATGGAATTGGAATGTTGGAATTAAATAATCATTTCGAAGATATCTGCGGTTGAGAGTTATGTAATTTTTCTTTGCGTTATTATCTAGTAAATTTAATGTAATTGGATTAATACCCATCCAAGTTCGTATGTTTTATGTTTATTTGCATTCCAGCAAAATGTTTGATAAAACGTATACGAAATATGTATTTATAAATTTGATTCGAAATTCTCAATTTATTTTTAATAAAAAAATTATTAATTGTGACTTTTATTATTCTTTGTTTTGCTCTTGTTGGTTGTGGGTTTAAATTTTCTAAGGAAGTTTATGTGTTTATATATTCATTAATTTAAAGAACGTAGTGGAAAGTATGGACAGTACTTACGGATGGACAGATAAAAAGAAGTGATGTTTGTAATTTCAACAATAATTGTATAAAATAAGTTTCCACTTCAAATAATACTTGTTCAAAAATATTGCAAACGAACTAAGGAACTGGTTAGTGGTCTTAAAATCAACTGTAAAAATAGTGATTCCAAGTTAACCACATTATTTATGCATGCCTACATAATTCATGTTTGTTAATGCGACATGCAATAAGCAATATGTTCTACATGTAAATATCAATGATTTTAAATTAGTTGTAATTTACTTATCACACAACCGTTATCAATATTTGTGAAGATTTATCTATCCACAACATATAATTATAATTCCTACCTTATTAGTTCCTCTAACTACTTGATTATATATCAAAGGTTATGAATGATTTTTAAACAGCCGCTATTGACTAACGTCATCAAATCATAAGCTTATAAATCACCCTTTAAATGCATTGGCACTTCCATTCAGTGGCTCGTGATTATTCAAGGATATATAAATACCGGGTCGCGCATTGCGCATTTAAATCACACAGTTCGCACTTATCAGATTTACCGTAACTATTACTGCCCCGTAAGAGCGGGACCGTTCAGTTGAACGGTCCACAGATAAATCACAAACAATGGCCCCCCAGCAATCCAACTGAATGCTCGCTTTAGCACAGTCGGGACGAATACATTACGTGATAAATATACCAGAGCAGGAGGGGAGCATTTGAATGGATTTAATGAAGCGAGCTCTGGATTTCGGTCTGGATCTCCGTATGTACCTAATTGCTTGGATGGACATGCGTTTCGGCTGTGAAGATACTTTTTTTTAAAAAAGTAATAGGGGTTTTTGAATAAAAATGCTTTCTATGAATTGAAGGGGAGTGTCTATGAATAAACCCTGGATGATTTTGTAGCAGATGGGTGATCGGCTGGTTCTGTGTGCTGTATTCAGTAATGAATGGGATGATACGTGGAATTAGTTCAAGAGGGCAGGGGTTTTGGGGGGGGGGATAATTCGACAAAAATCGTATTGGGAGGCGTTAGTGAATAAATTTCAGTCATCTACCTAGGACAGCTGTTATAAATGGAGATATAAGCATTGAATTATATTCGAAGGATGTTTTGCTTAATATATATTTTGTTTAAATACCTCGGTATGTACGATAAATAATAAAAACATAAATGTAAATACCAAAGTTGGTTTGTAAGAGTTAGGATTTTAACAAATAAAATTCGAAAGAAAAAAGAACTTACAATTTTTTTTTTTAAATTACTATACACAATTTAATGTAATTTGTTTAAAGCAAGCTTTAATTGAATTATTGTACATTTTTGAAGGATTAATAGATATAAACTTCTCCTTCAATGTAATGCATTGTAAACGCCATATTGTGCACGAATCTTCTGAAATTATTGCATTTTTGCACTTAACCGAGATTCTGCAACCTTAAACGATGTTTGAAAATGTTAAATAATCTCATAAGATTATTAAATAAAGGGTTTATCACATTGTTTAGGCAAATTTTATACACTATTAAACTTTGATTTGAAACTAAGTTATATTTGTACACTCGATGTTTAATTTTGAAATATCGTGGTCGGATATTTGTATTCACTATTAAAAGTCCTTAACAGTTAAATTAAATTCACTAGCGAAATTTATTCATACATTATTAAATTGCCCTTGAAGATAAAAATCCATGTAAGAATTAGTATTCAGAATAACAACTGACGTTCAACTTATACGATAGGAGAGTCATGTTGAAAATCCAGAACACACCAAACCCAATTAAAAACTCAAATAAAACAACTCCGATACCTAAACACACTTCAGTTCCGAAAACAAAGAGCCACAAAAGTGTTTAAAATGTGCGGCATCGCCTCACTGTAGTAATAGATAACTTCTTCAGCGAAAACATACCCATCAAATTAGCCTCGGCAAAATACACAGGAGGGCTGTTAGGCCCCGGCGAGTTGACACTGAGAAATCATCTCTTGTATAAAGAAAAGCCAAACGCGAAGTTCAAGTAAGCCAGAATGTTAAATGTTCTGTCTTGTAGGAGGAAAATGAAATACGTGCCGTAAAAGTCAATGTTAACGCCGTTGGGGGAGTTATTGTTATATAGGATGTTCGGAAGTTTCCAAAGAAAAATATTTTTTTTATAAAAGTCTTATAAATATAGATGCTCGAAGAGATGGTTGGCATCATAACGGCAATTGAGATAAACAAGCGGTGACTGTACGATGAGTTGGGTCCCATTAATAACAATATGCCAAGTCGATCGTTTTATTCCTAATAGATATGCGTCACTGGTGACTGCATTTGAATATATTCAACAAATTTATTTATCGTGTGAGCATAGTTCTCATGTAATTTAAGTCTAAAAATAATCGATAATATTTTATAACCATAACAATTTACAAATAACGTAATCTTCAAAACATTGATATTTTAAGAATAAACGTAGAAAAAATAACTATATAATAATAATAATAATAAATTTAATAAATGATTTTAAAAGTTTAAAACTTTCTAGGTAAGACAAATTCCTTTATAATGGTATGAAAACTTAAAAGTGTGCAATATTTCAATGAGAACAATAATTTTGGATATTATATTTTCACCCAAATCCATTTGAATGAAACTGTATTTATATTGTAATTTACTTTTTTCAAAAATTTTGTATATGTAGCTGTAAAAGAAGCACATAGAATAATAAATTATGTAATTATCAAAAACTGAACATGATGTCTTATTTTCTTATTTTTAGTGCGCTTTTTTCATCTTCTGAAGATATATTTGTTGCAGATGTTTTCCAACATTAGCAAATTCAAAGAGGTTGTACAATAAACGCCCTTTATCTGAAGTTAATATATTACAAACATCATTCACCTAGGTAGAAAATGAAATTAGCGTAATAAACGTCATTATACAGATACATCTTTCACGGAAACGCATTTAGAAAAGTGGTTTTTCCGTCTTTATGCAAGTATTGTTGGGAAGGCGTCGTTTAAACGGGGCTTTTACCTTTATTCCCCGGTTGTCAAACTGCGGTAACATGGACATTTTCCATCATTAAGGTGAAACTGAATGGTTGTCCGCTTTCTATTTAATTGAAAATGAGCATGGCGAAAAACACTTCTGAATGCCACTTTTTGATGTATTCTTGCCACTGATGACAGGTTTCCGTTGAATTGCATGTTTCACGAAATCCATTGTTTAGTGTGAAACTGCGGGGGGTTTATGTAGATAAAAAAATCTTTGTACAATGTTTCTTTTCTGTTGGAATAAATCACAATGAAAGGTATTCATTTTATATAGTATTGAATACAGTATCTGTATAGAAAATCATTAGACTTGAAAATTTAATTGCAAATGCGTGTTGATAATTTTTAAAGAAAAAATGTGGAACTATTATAATAATTAATACAATTAAACTAAAAATAAATTATATTTGAACAGAAATAACTTATTTATTCGAAATAAAACTTTGAATGGTATACACTATGCATTTTATTTTGAAATGTATTTTGAATAGTAATAATTTTACTCAATATTCTATTACATGATGTATAATAATAGATGAGTTGACTGTTTCAGTGCTTAAATGATTATTATCTGGTTTTGGAGTAAAAGCATTAGAAATAATTTTGACCCAAATTATGTATTATTATTCAAGAGCACAGGATATTCAATTTCAATTTGGTAAGTTTATCACGAATCAGGACTCAGATAAAGAAATAAGAAAGATTTTTCTTTTTAAAATTGTGAATCTACAAGCTCAGATAACACTGCTCAATTAACCCCAAATGTCTTCAAAAATAAATATTTCTTTCCTACAGAAGAGTATAGAAACAAATAAAATTGATTTTCCCAGTAAACCCGCATTTCGAACAATGAAGATCTTTGAAACCCATCAAGTGGTACACAAAATGAACAACAAGTATGACATAAAAACCTTTCCCTTTCATTTTACTGAACATAATTTAACCATCGTGCCGGCAAAGATTTCGCTGGTATTGTGAATATTAAAAAAAATTGTATATAATAAAAAATAATTTATGACTAATGGTTTAATGGTTTTTGTAATGTGCATTCAGTAAAAAGAGCGCACGCCTATTATGAGGATTCTGATTCTTTATTCGAAAGTAGCATAATTTAATTCCACTTTATCTAATTGAGGGAAATGTTTCGTCGGTGAATGGAAAGATGAAAGGAATACGAAATAATGTTTTCAATGACGATTTATGGTGAAGAACAATTCATGTTGTGTTTAGGATTCGTAGTTAAAGGAAATTTATTGAATTTTTAAAAGGCAAGATTTAAAAAAAAATCGCCTTAAAATACCATATTGTATGTTATTTCTTGTGGATTGGTTATTTATTGTGAGTTATATATGTAAATTTAATGTTATGGCACATTTTTTTAAAATATGTAACAAATTAAAAAAATGTGTAATAAAGATTGTTTATTTAATCTTGTATTTCTAGTTAAGAAGAAATGCATTAAGCATACTAAGATTGAACTTAAAAGTGAATATATTAAGTAATCTAACAACAGGTTAGAGAAATTTACGAAGTGTATCATCAATTATTCATGAAATGTTTTTTTTGTGTAATTTATTTTCAAATTGATTTCAGAAAAGATTTTGTAAAGTTAATTTAATACATATTTTAAAATTGCTCTACGTATGCAAAATGTAGCTATCAAGAAATTTAAAAATAGTAAGTGCAAAGTTTTGCGTAGAAGTAATAAGCGTAAAGCTATTCAAGAAACATAAATAATGTATTAGTAATAAGTTTGCTAGGTATTAGTACTTTAAAAAAAGAAAAATATTATTATATAAATCGCATAGAGTATAAATTTATTTCATTAAAAAACTCAATATAGTCACAAAACACTTTAAAAATGGGCACCAAATCTTTTAATTGATAGTTAGTGAGAAATACAAGTAATCTATCTTATATTAAGAAAACTACTTTTCATCTTAGTGAAATAAGGGCTTACGTCCCATCCTGTATAATTGGACAACGGACTTTTTATGCCAGGCCTCATAAATGAGGAATCTCCATTGCTGACTAAAACAATAAAGGATTATTTTGTCTCAAGCTGTATCGACTCCCGTGCTTTCCTAGGAGAATAAAGCTTAGATGAGATTAATCTTGATCTCCTAATCACCATTCCATGTTTGCCAGGTAGAGGGATTTTGAGATCAAGTAAGAGGAAATCCAGTTTGCTCAGCTATTGACCCACAATGGCCATTTTTTATCAGCTGTATGTGAAGTGCCTATACCTCATATTATTTGGATTACTGTGCTTGAAACTAATAGTGATTCGGTTTGATGTTAGAAAAAAATATGCACTATTGTCTACTAATAAATTCAATTATAAAATTAAACAAAAAATATCTTATGTTTTTGCTTTTTTGTAGATAAAAAAAATGTAGATTACAACAGACCTGCCAACTGTGGATCTAGTGCGACTTATATTTAACCAACCAGACTGCCAACTCTCCGGTTTTAAATTGGTAGTAACCATTTTATGGATCCCAGGTTCCAATAGAAGGTTTAATTTTTTCATATTCAAAAATCCGGCAATTGGTTTATATGACACGGACATTCAGAAATAAGTTAAAAATCTGGTATTGCTGGGTCGAATCCAGAGAGTTGAAAAATGCTACAATATTAAAGAAGTATCTAAAATTTAATAAATAGTACAAAAATTGAATTTGTAAAGTGGTTTAATTTTTCAATTTGATTCTTTTTCAATGAATTTGCCTATGTGCGTAGTTGAATGGTTTCTAATTATTTTACTTGAGTTGATTTATTATTCAATCTCTATTACATCTGAACTGTAAAATGAGTAGTTTAATTACGTAACATATGTATTTGTAACATTGTATTTTATATGTAACATATGTATTGTTTATTCGTAAAATGAATGCAAAGTTAAGCAGTCAAGTTGCATTTATCAGGGGATTCATAAAACTACTAACTTACCGTGTGTTTGAATTGTTTTTCAAAAAAACTAAAACAAGTCTTCAAAAAAACACTGAGAAATACATAATGTATTTAAAAAATATATCTTAAAGTCAAACTCCAAAAAAATAAATTGGAAATTGAAATTTTGGTTTTCTTATTTCAATCTTTTACGATCGAAGTCATCGATTCCATATCATTTTTTTAAAAAAAACCATATTCTTAACTTTTTAGGCGTACTTTGAAATAAATCGGAATTTCTCTAGCGAATAAGAAGTTTATGAATCATCAAAAAGGCATACATGTGTTTGGCATATTTACCCAAATTTCAGCAACACCTGCACTAATAAAACGATATTTCTATACGCATTACGCTAAGAAGTCTGGAAGTCATTTACATTTACCGGTAGTCGATCTCAAAGTTGACGTCCAATACAGATTCGGCGAAATCATTTACAATTATTGGTAATCAATACCCAAATAAAAGGTAAAATATGTACTCTTCTTTCATTCATCCTAATATGAACGACTTGTGGTGACGCTGAAATCAATACAACACGTCTCCGGAAGAAAACACTTGGCATAACGAAAAAAACACACAAATATATTAAATATCCAGGCTATATTTCTTTAACAGTTGTTAGATGACTTCGTTACTTAATTTTGTAGCACTTATACAAATCTATTTAAGCATACTAATTGAAATTTAGTTGCACTTTTTTAAACTAAACTTTATTTAACTTAACTAATTATCTAGCTTAACTAGCCCACCATGTTGTTGTTGATTTATTTAAAAACATTTCGGATAATTTATTATATTAAGCTAGAGATTTTGTGACTTGAAAACAAAAATTATTATTTTTAGGTTACGTTATGTTTAATTATCGTCGCACTACAGCTACACGACAGCTATCGGCTATAAGCGTCGTAATTTAGAACCACTGCAGTAATTGTATTTAGAACGTTAAGACGTATTTCTATATGCACTTAGTCTATCAACTGTGGAAGAATATACATTTCTGTTGTTACGTCTTCTTGTCTGCACTTGAATATTTGTGAGTCATATTCATACAATATAAAAATGTGCATAAAATGAGTAAAACATCTATAATTATGTACCTAATCTCCTATATATTTACCCAAAAGTGGTATATAATGGTTAAATGTAATTTTATTATTTGATAAAAAATAATAAAAGAAAAAAACTGATTACTCTTAACAAAAGTCAATAAACAGTTTTATTATACAAATTTAAGATTAAATGTATTATTTTTTTTATATCAAAACCAGTTGAAATAAGCGAAATTGTTATTTCCTTCACATCTCAAAACAAAATTCAACAAATTCATTCAAAACAGCTCAATACTTCCATTCAGAAACACGAAAAGCTTTTGTGGTTTTAAAATTAATTTCGCTCAGAGTCTGGACGTTTCAGTTCTTTTAATTAGAAAGGAAAATGCATTTTGGTAGCATAAAGTATTGATTCTCTGAGTCTGAGTTAAAATGACATATGGAATATAGTTTTCAATTAGTCAATGAAGTCGATTGTAAAAGGCTGGTATTCCTTAGAAATTGTTTGGAATTACTTTGGTTTCGTTTAATAAATTAATGGGAATCATTTAAATTTTTCATGGGAATCATTTAAAATTCAAACTATTAATAACGTCAAATGTAATCGGCTTACATGTGACTTTATTATGGACTATTTTTCATTACGATAATATTTTCAAGATCATAGATATTTTAAATGTGTTTTAGAAAGTTATATCTGTAATTAGATATTATTTTTACGTATACATATCGTATGCTTTTATAAATTTTAGTCAAAATTAATATCATTCTAAATTTTTCCTAAAAGTAGTGATTCTACAAAGGGACGTTGCAGAAGTTTTCTTTTGGCTGGCCATCCGTCTCCAAGAACGAATTCTCCTTCGGGATAGATTCGTTGATCCAGGTTTAATTCGCTATATATTAATTTCTAAATCTTCATTGTTTTAATTCAATTTGTTTATTATGTTATTGTAAATATATATTGTTTGTTTGTTACATTGTTTTTTATTGTTTATTATATATTGTTGCTATTTTTATATTTTTTGTTCTTTTTATCACTCAAAGTTCAAAACTATTAATTGTCCAAATAACATAATATTTATCTAGTCAAAGCCTAATTTGTTTGTTCATAAGAAACAGTACTTCCAATTTCGTTTTTCTTGAGCACAAATCCTACCCACATATTTTAAAGTAAACAAAATAATAAAAAATAAAATATTTATATAATAGACATTTTTAGATGTATTGGATCGGCATAAATTCGGAGCAACGGAATATCTTGGTTTTAGTATATATTATTAGTTTTAGTATATTTTATTTCCATTAATGATGGTGATAACTAACTATGTTATAAATTCTTACAAAACAAATATTTTTTAATTAACTAGCAATACTCAAAACTCATTTGTACGAAACAACCTATCAATACGAATTATCGCATCACAGCCTCTTGTTGCAGATCAGAAGGGTACCCAGGTGGGATAACTCCTACTTATTAATGTCGCAAATATTTAATTCCGGAATTTTGTAGCCTAATACTAATTGAAGGACTCTTAGAAAATGATGGTCTTGTAGTGTGTTGATTAGATATAGTAGAAATAACATAATGTGATAGTTCACTTGTTATTTTATATTAGTAGAAATAATACGTTTTTAACAAGCACATACTATGGTCGCATTTTTTTGAAATTTTGTAATCCTTTATAATCATCCATAGATTTTGACTTTGAAATAAAATCCAAAAAATATCTATTACATTTAGCAAAATATTGAAACCCAACTATCTCGTTCATCTTTAAAATATAGTTTTGAAAAGGCATTTTAGTCTTATAAAAAATTAACTCTATACAATATAAAAATCAAAATTTATGAAATAAAAAAAATATGTTGAAGAAGAAGCTCTTTTTCAAAATTGATAGCTTTGTTCAATATTTCAAAACACTAATTTAAAAATATATTTACAGATTCCTTTTTGTTATTTTAAAAGATTTCCAAGTCAAAAAAGGAAATCATTATTTTTCATACACAAACGATCACTTAATGTAAAATACGAATGTCTAAAGCCTTTTGCATATGCAATTTATTAATTGACCTTTACAAGGCATATATTATTTTGTTGCTAAATAATACATTTTGAGCAAAATTGTGTATTCAAAATTTACATACCAAGTTTATTTTCCGTAAAAATGTTCAATGTAAACCCTGGTTCCCAAAATAAAGCTGACTACAGAAGGATCCTGCCAACCACTTGTGCTTTGACCAAAATATCCGAATAATCCTTTCCGACTTCAGGATTTTGTTCAAGTCGTTTTCTTGGATAGTAGAGAGATTTATATCAGATAAATTTATTTCGTTCCGTGTTCAAGGAAAGTGAAACACTACCTCACTTCTTTTTGTTTGCTTCTCATGTAAAGTCTAGGTATAATTTTTAAGGTACAAAACCTTTAATTTTAAGATTATCTTTTAAGGTTTTTTTTGCATAAAGGAGCCCAGGAAGTTTTTAAGTTACGTAAGTATTTTTGCAACGTTTACTGCTACATTTGAAAACAATCTGAAATGTGCGTCCCCGTAGTGTAACGGTTAGAGCTCTGAACTGCAGAGCTGAGGGTCTGGGTTCGATTCCCGGGTAAGGCTTGGCTGTGAATTGTACCAATATATAGTCTTGTAAATGGGTGAAACCCTGGTATGCTTTAAAAAATGTTTATCAGGATAAAACGAAAACGTGCTTACTAATATCCATTATGGGCTTTCATTTACCAGACATCGCTGATTGATAAACTTAGAAACTAAAGCGTGTGTCTTAAAAAACGTCCCCATAAATTTAATATGGGAAATGAAAAAAAAAAAGAATGGTCGTTTGACTGCTTCGTAACTATGATAAATTACCGTGGAAATAGAATATTAGTGCATATTTATCTGTTTACTAGAATGAAAATCATTTTGAGTCATTTTGAGACTTTATACAGGCATTTCCAATTATTTAGTAAATCCAATATTATCTTGAATCTTTTTTATATATAACCATCCAGTTTTATGAATTCCGTGATTCAATTACCATATCGTATATCTTAAATAAACTTAAATAAATGCAAAAGCTCTGCAGTTTTTATAGTGCTGCATAAAAGTCATACAGTGCATTTTTATTATTGATTGCTTTCACATGAATTGTTCAATGTGGTTCTAGTATCAGCAATTTTAGATGCCAATTCAGTAAACAGCCGTTTTCTGAACATAACGCAATCATCAAATACCCCTTGTTGATTAACTTCGAGAGCAACCACCGACTTTGACCCTATAGTGCCCTAGACGCTGCACACAATTCCCGCAAACATTTCCTAGGACATGTAAGCCTGTTATAAATAATTGATGCATATTGGAGCGAGAAGGAGAGCTGACCACAAGTCTGCGAAGGATTTAGGTATTGTTGTGTTGGTGGTTGATAAATTAATATACTTGTAATACAGGTATTTGTTAAATAACCAATGACATGAAACATTTCTAAATTAGTTGGTATGTAATTTTGAATATTGTTTAATACAATACATATACTTAGAATGTAAAAATATGAAAGGCGTACATTTGGGGAAACTGTGGAATGTAAGAATTAATTGATTTCGAATTTATTGAATCTCTTTACTTTCTCATTAATTTCGTAAATATTGAAAATATTCAATAAACATAATTGGCAATCCAGAGCTGTTTTTGTTTTAGGTAATATCTAACAATACATTTTCAGAAAACATATTATTATTTTCTTGTGATTTATATACAAATGTAAAATGTGTAATAACATAGAATTACAAATTGACAATTTGATATTCTACTTTTAGATTCAAATAGATGAATGGAGCATGAAACCCTGTAAGGTATAAGCGAATGATAAAAGAAATCAAATTTTTTAAGAATGGATATAAAGACTTTTATTTGGTTTCATTTGAGTGAAAAAAAATATAAATAAATTAGTTGAAATGTACATCGGAAATTCAATTTACGGTAACTTATGAACACAACATTATTTTTAAAAAATCTTATTATGAAAGATATTGTTAAAATTGCAATTCTTTTCTAATATTTTGCATACATATTATTTATCTATCCCATTCAAAATAAAAAGAAATTTATCAAAACTTCTTATACAATCTATCAACTAACTTATATTTATGGATTGTAAATAAATATTTTAGCTGCCTCTCTTGATTCAAGCTGTTTTGTGTGTAAAAAAATATTTTGTTCTTAGATTTTTTCAGACACTGTAAGGAAGTTATCTAATTTACCAGCATGGGTTGATGGTAAAAATGCTGCCACCACCTTGCAATCTCAATATACGTTTGATGAAAAATTCATTGTGATCTACAGGTTCAAGTGTTTGATTCGCTAGCAGTGAAGGGATACATCTTTCTTCTGTTTTTAAAAAGGTTTTGGAGAAAATTTTTATATGACATTTTACCCCATAAAAACATCAATGTGACAACCACAGCACTGTGATTTAAAAAGTAACCACATTATATAATGCTATTTTGCTTTTTTTCTCTCTTTTCAGTGTGCATTGAATTTGAGGAGATAGTAGACCATAGCGTAATGAAAGCAATATTGAAAGCAATATGATAATTTGTGTTTTGGAAACTTATATTTATTAAAATTTAATAGATATTGTTTTTATGTGAACTCACCATAAATTACAAGTTCTTATAATAATGCATCAATACCTAAATAAAATTACTGAATACTATTGAATTTTCTCTATACCAATGCAAGTGTTATAGCATATGTATTTTTAAACTACAATCTCAAAGTAGGCTATATCGGAAATCAGAAACAGCATTTCTTTTGAAATATGACCTGCATCTTTCAACGTTCCATTTTATATGGAGCACATGGGGATTCTTCAAAAGGACTTGGAGAAAGAAGGTTACAATCCTTTTTGCAGACCGAAAAAAAGTAATCTGCGTGACAGTGGCATTTTATTTCCCTTCGACATGCCCGTTATTCTCATTCCTATAGGCAGCCCTCGAACTTCCACGGTAACCCCGTTTTCCTTCGATTTCGGAAAAGAAAATTACAATCGCTTTACAGCACTCGAAGAGTCTCGAGTATACCATAAAAAATTGCGATGGATATGTCTTTTGAAGAACGTCTGTTTTAGGTTATTGTTCTTCTTAGAACAAAATGTACTTTTTAAATGTATTTTTCAACCAATATCCATTCCATGTTGTGTTTTAGGCAAGAAAATCGTTTTTAAAATAAAAAATGAAAAAAAAAACTAATTGTGAAATTTAAAAATATCTTGCTCATGTATCCATAACAGCTAGTTGCAAAAAATGTAGTAATATTTCGCTTTCTTAGGAAAATGTTATGATAATGTAAATTGTCGCTACTTTTAGGAAGAAATAAAAACGCAAATGGTTATCAAAATGATCGCTCCTTTTCAATATGTATGCCTCAGTTTAATGTTAATATTGATCAGTGTGTTACAAAACCATTATAATTATATAACAAGCCATTAAATAAATAACAAATAACTCATGCAACATATTCAATTTAAAATTTCGTTTTAGCTATTGATATACAAACTATCAATTAAAAAAAATTCTGCTTTAAATATTAAATATAGACATCAGTTTAAAAAAATCCCACACACTTAGGAAAAAAATAGATTGTTTTGCAAACTAAAAACTTATTTTTGTGTTAAAATAACATGTCATAAAATCAAATTGTACATTTCCTTCAGGCCTTAAATACAAACACCATTCAAAGGAAAGAACACAAAAAAAAAAATCTTTGCCATCTTCTTCTACAACTGTAGCTATTTGTCGATTCTGTTTGCGCCGTTTGGTTGTATGTCGTAGCGTCGAATTAAACTGCGGAAGAAAATTGAAGAAGACAACAATTTGTTTCCTGTTACGTCTTCTGGTTTTCTGCCCAAGGAGAATAATGAGAGGAAAGGAGAAAATAGACATGGAGTAAATGTGATCAACAGACAGTTTAAGCGTTTGCTCTGATTCGAAGATAGCAAATTTATTGGAAAAACAAGAAAATGGTAATGCTGGACATGTGTGTAAGACGTTTTTTTTCCACCCTAAGGAAATTTTAAGTTTAAGTCTACTAAATGCCAATGCTTATAGAGTATACTTTTAATTTTTCTAATACCTCTTATGGAAATATGAGTGTTAAGTATAAAAGACTAATTTCATTCAGTTAAAAAATAAATTTGGGGAACTCATTAAAGTAACGACAATTACTGGAAGTATTAATATATGAGTATATTTATTACTATAATATTTATTACTCTTTGTATTTTGCACTGTTGAACATAAATCTACATTTCAAAAAAAATATATAGTTATACATTAAAAGTTCAAATTTAATGCTTTGTATTAAACTAAAATTATTTATTACTAAAACAATTGAACATTCATTAATAGTTTAGAAATAAGCACATTTTAGTTTTATTGTTAATAATACGGCTACACATCATTCTTTTGCTCTTTGTGTTAAACAAGTAAACTTTTTTTAATAAAAAAAATGATGTTGTATATCTACGCTTTTAATATTATGCCTTTGTTTGGGATTTCCGGCGAAGAAATAATATAGAAATTTTTTACTTTATTTTAATTTGGTGTTAATGCGTACCTATGATTATATTTAAATTACTTCAAGGTAATGGAAATCAAACAAATTTGGGAAAGAAAAACTTTCAACTTCTGCATGTCAACAAATACTTAAATTGCAATTGCTAATCTGATTTAATCACTAAGTTAAAAGAAGAATATATAGCAGAAGGGGGGAGGCGGTCTTAAAAGTTTAAAATATAGATTATGTTTTATTCGTTTATTTTTCCCACACCTTCAGTTTCATAAGCAATCACACACCTCACGTTTTAAAGTAAAATTTTTCAATTGTTTTTCAAACATGTAAAAACCACAAAAAGCAATCCATCGAACTTTGAGAAAATTGTCCGTTATTATCATACCGAAACTGTTTTCAATTCATTGTTAATTTTACCTACCAATATAATGAATTAATTTAAATTATTCATCATTAAACTTTAAGTGTCATAAAAAAAACACCACACGTTACTATTTTTAACTTTAAATTCCGAAAACTCCTCAAGTATCACAGACACAAAATAAATCAGTCGAACCTTGAATAAAACAAATTCTGCTCACTATACTTATTTCGTGAGAGCTTACATTTTAAATAGTCAGATGCAAATGGTTATTATGATACTGAACATTTGTTAGATTGCAATATTTTCCCTCCAATTCGATTGAATTCATTTAAAGTATTATTTTTCTCTCATCACACCTTTACGAAAGTGCCAAGACAGAGCCAAGACAGAGACAGCCACACCTGTACCATTTAAAACTCTAAATCACAATCTCAAGAATCTCATCAACAAAAGAAAACAATTGAACCTGGAATAAAACAAAATGTGTCGCTTACTTCGGAAAAGTTTGAATTTTAAATTGTGAGATGCAAACCTTTATTATGATACCGAACCTTCGTTTAATTTCTATATTTTTCCTCCAGTTCTACTGAATTCGTTTAAAGATAATTTTTTTCACTCCTTCAGCACTCTAAGAAAGTGTCATATCCACACCTTTACCATTTAAAACTCTAAATTCGCAATCACTTCTAACTCAAGAATTGCAGCAACAAAAGAAATCAATCGGACCTGGAGTGAAATAAAACGAATAGTTCGCTCACTGCACCTAACGAATGGAAGCATGCGGGCGAGCGTGTGTATTTGCTCACTGTCACTCAACTATTACTCCTACTCTAAAAGAAAAAAGAAAGAGAGAAGGAAAGAGAGAAGAAAGAGAAAGATACCTCCGGAAAGAATCCGAGTGTTTTCATCAGGGAAGGACGTAAACGGATTGGAAACGGGATACTGAACGAAATTAAGGTTTGATTGTTCTTCCACTTCTTGCGTTTCGGAGATGGAAGGAGATCTGCAGATTAGTTGGGGTTGGTTTCAGTCATTATTGCATTTATTAAATCAAGGACTTTCAAGAATGGGATTGAAACTGAGCCAGTCTTTAATTTGCGCTAAGAAAACTAAGTTATTGATTATCTTATTCAGTTATTGATATTGAAATATTTATTTTTAATCAAAACTATTTTGTTTTTAAATTGATTTTAATTGTTAATTTTTGTTTTAGTAGTTGCCTTTAGTTCGAAAAATACTAACTGAAATATATTTGCGCTAATGTCACTAAGATATTGATTATCTCATTAAATTATTGTTATTGAAATATTTTATTTTTACTCACAACAATTTCATTTTTAAATTGATTTTAATTGGTAATTTTTGTTTCAGTAGTTGTTTTTAGATCGATTAATACTAACTGAAAATATATGTTATGGTTGGGCAAACAAGTTTTTATTTTTGAACCAATACGTAAACCAATAAGTCAAGGAATTCTGCTCGTAAACTATTTGTGTAGCCACTAAACATTATCATGTTATATATTTTTATTATTTAAAACGCCGTATTGAAATCTCTACATACTTGTAGAAATTTTTACGCATAGAGTTTAAGCTGTACGTTTCATGAGTGGTACGTTTCATATTTGCAGGTATAGAATAAGTTAAAATATTACATACATCCTTGCCTTTCCGTCACTTTAAAAAAATTATGAATGTGAAAATATATTTCATAAACTTATGAAAAGTAACGTAAAAATATAAATGCATGTCTCACGAGCATCCAAGCATAAATTCCCATGAAACAACCCTTCTATCCAATTTGTCACATTCGACGCAGCTTTTATAACCCGTTCATGCTACTAAAGCAATTGTTGCAAGTTTTACGAGCCTACCATACAATAGCCAGAATGGTCGTTTTGGCAAGTAATTTGACATGCACTTCCCAGAAAATGTTACGTACATTTCCACAGCACCATTTGCATTTCTAACATTCCCGCAAGAACGAAATAGCCAAATGTCACTTTGCAGGTGTCCGGTCATTCACGGAATTTCAAACGTGTATTAAAGTGAAGTGAGAAGGACTAATTAAAAGGATTATTTTAATAGTGGTATAAATATACTAAAATTGGACCGATTGAAGGGTTTGTTATTGAATTGCTCCAAATATACAACAAGTTAGACTAAATTTAAAAGTATACCGTAATACTCACTATAAATTTAATCCATTAAAATTATTTTCACCGAATTCGCTTTCGTTAATTTCAAAATACTTAATCTAAAAAAAATGTATAATTTCATCAGAATTCATTTTTGTAAAGCTGTATGATGTCAAATTACTCAATACTATGTATGTTGAGGATGTCAGTTTGTAGATATATTATTGAATGTCGTCTTTTGTCCCAACCGAATCCAATTATCCGATTAGTTGATTTCCCGAATAATTTTGATTAGGATAATTGAAGTTCAAATGTAGTTTATTTTAAGTAATGAAACTAGTGTGATAACACTTTTAGATAAAAATAATAAAATCTTGGCAGGACAAAAATTTAGTTATCAATGGTCACCTCTTGATTCAGCACTTAAAATGTTTGAAAACTAATTTTTCTTAACACTCTTATACGTTTGTGGGTATATAATCTTTTCAATTTCTATCGAACTACATACATTAATAAACATCGAACTAAAGAAATGGCATTTGTGCCACCAAAATGCGAACAGAGCAATAAGCTGTAACTCCTAATGGATAAGGAAGCTATCCATTAAGAGTTACAGCTTAAAGCCTTTAATCATTGTACGAATTTGAGATCACGTGACAAGGTCTGCTAACTATTCCATCCGTGACGTAAGCCTTTCGGTTGTTAATGAATGGAAATTTAAGTTATATTAAAACTTCTTCTTCGTGTATAGAAAATGAATGAGGGTAGGGAGGGAGGGGTAAGTGGTAGTTTCTCTTGGGAACTAGAAACTTCCATCAAAGTTTAATGGAACTTCGGATTGAATTTGTAAGATGGAGTTTAAGATAGAAGGTGACTTGATTTTTAAGTTTTGAACATTTTTGATAAATTTGGTTTTATTTAATAGTTTATTTTTAAGATTAAAGATTTTTTAGATAGTTTAAGATTAAAAAGCTTTTAATAGATTATTGAATATATGGCTTAAGCCCTTTTTGATTTTTAAATATAGATAATGGGTTCTGATTTTCGTGTAACCTTATATTTAAGGCATATTTTCTTATTGGCTTGTTTCTTATCATAAATAAATACCATCACTTAGTTAAAGAGATTACATAAAGAGCTTACAAAACAGTTTTAATACATTAAGTAAGTGTATGAATAAGAAACTTAATACAGAGGTTTTTTATGGCTTTTTATAAGCATAGGGGATTAATTGTTACAACATTTAAAACTCTCGAATACCCTTTTATTATCTATTTTTACTTTATAACTAGAGATTACGTTGAATAAAATAAAATGTAAAGTTCTAAAACATTTTATTAACAATCCTGGTACATAGTAAACCTCAACGCAATTTCATGTAAATTACGTACTTTTTTATAATTAGTAGCTCATTCTGAAGCCTAAATAACATGACAATAAATAAGATTCTACGGAAAGCAAAAGTTACAATTACATGTGACCATATTCTAAGCCGGCACTAAACCAAGTAAGAAAATATAGTTTTTTTAATAAACTCTATTCTTCTGAAATTAAATAACACAAACGCAGAAAATGAGTTTTCACGTAAGGCGAATGCAAAATAAAGAATTGCAAATCCTTACCACATAAAACAAATAACGTTGTGACGAGAGAAAGACCGGTGTAAATACTCATTAACCTCCTTATTAAGCCCTAAATGTGACTCGAGTGAAACAAACAAATTTGCGATTTGGGATTTGCGCTCCACTGACCAGAATTTCAAACCTCAAATCCCAAAAGTCAGCATATCATTGGATTTGGATTGAAAGGACTCTAACTGAAACTCGCCTGATTGTGAGCCAAATGCAATTGAATACAATAATTTTATTACCAATTGTAGGCTATAGATATAAAATACAACTAGCATATTTCAGGTATTGAGTAGTGGCAGAAATGCTGAATTAAATTACTTAATTTTTCGAGATTTGATTGTTTAATCAATGTCACGTGGTATTAGAGCGACATTTGGAGCCCCGAACGAAAGAAGACCAGGAATAAAAGATGTGAGAAACTACGTCGCCTTTAATAATCCAATTAGAACTAACACTAGTGTTTAATCAACCGTATTTACTTTGAAGAAACTAATTTTTAACAGCGTGTGTATCGTGAAAACAACAAATTAACACGTTTTAAGAATTATTTTCTATTGGAACATTGTGAAACTAATGCAATGATAGATCTTTACCATTGTGAAAGATGCTGTAATGGCGCCAAACTGTCTGGGCGGAATGTGATTTGGCTTACTTTTTTATTATTTAAACTTATTTTATTACTCGAGCTGGTTTCATTAGAAGTGACGTTGGGTGAAATGTTTGGGGTTTTGGGAAAGGATTGTGCTGGATTTAATTTGTGTAAAGTTATGTCTTTTGTTATGGGTGAATGTACGCCTTTGTGTGAAGTTACTACCGCCACTCAAAGAAGGAAGAGTTTTGAATTGTTAAATTTATAATAGCATGATTGATTACATATTCCACTAATGAACGAACTTTGTGTTATAGAGTGGAACTATTCGCAGTATATTAAATTATTCACAGTTGTTCATTTGTTCATAAAACTTCTGAAATACGATTCGTAAACAGTATTTAGTTTCGTAAAATAAATGTGATTAATCAAAATTATAAAAGTAATAGTTGTTTGCAGGAATGATTTTCCGTAGAAAGCTATTTTTACATTTCGTGGTAGGACATTTATTAAAATGGGTAATAAAATACTCATTATTACATGCTTTTTTAAGTATGTATTTAGTTATTCCATATTTATATTTATCGTGAAATATTACAAGATTTTATATTTACTTTCAGAATATATAAACATTTTATTGCTTAAAAACTTGCATTGGTTTATCATTACCAGAATGCATAAATTTTGTCAAAATGCACTTGGGTGCAATAAAATTCTTTCTGACACAAAATACATACACTTAAAATCATTATAAAAGATAATCACACATGGTCCGAATCTAAAGTGCAATACATCCAAAACTATAATTGGATGGATTTGGACTTAGTCCAAATACCAGTTCAATTGGTCCCAGTATAGAGAGCAAGACGAGCGTTACAGTTCAACGCTTTTATGAGTACTACAGTAATGTGATCGGACTGTCAAACTCAACATCATCAATTCGAAGTAAATTGGACATTGACCTGCTAAGATATAAAATCCCGTTAGCTTTTCCGTATACATAAAGTATATTTATTAATGACCTATCTATAAAATTATATCTATATATAATGATAATATTGCATTTATTTTCTATTTTTGTAATGAAGTTGTTCAAAGAGAGATATCAATAAAGTATGTAACTTAAGTTTTTGCAATTTGATATTACGAAACAGCTATAGGTGTACTTTAAATATAAATATACTTTTTTGAATGTGATGTTAACGCTAAGTGTCGGTAGGGTAATGAACGGTATAGTAATGATTAAATGTAATATATTTTTATGATGATGACACGAGAACTTTATGTCCCAATCTCACAATAAAATAAATCCTGAACGATGTTTTTATGATATCAAATTCTATATTCTGAAAATTTGAATGTGTTTTATGCACTTCCCTATAGCCGTAGGTAGTACACACGAAGTTTATTTTAATAAGGTTGGGAACACACATACATCAAAATTGTGTTGATGTATGGCAAAATGTTGCATCGTGTGGCACACAGTGTGTGTAGAACAATTTGGATAGTAATATCTAAATTATAGTTGCCTACAATACGTTTTAACCGGCAGCAGAAAAGTTCACTTTCTCGTGGAATGTTCATTGTTTTAATAATGTAAAAACTTATTATGGTCTATTTAGGTATTGATCATAATTCTATTTCCTATTACTTTATATTCTATAACGTAAATCCACCTTATAACTCTCCTTTATACCCAATAACATTTACCTCAAAAAATAAACGCACTTATTTTGATAACTGTGCGATACAAGCTATGCATCAACCTCATAGTGCTAGCTGACGAATGAAAGCAAATAACTTTTTTCTTAAAGACCCCAAATTTTTTCGTAATTAATATAAACAATGAACATTGTAAGAAAATTGAAAGGTATAGGGATAGTTGAAAAATGATTATAAGCGACTACAAGTTAGACATTTCCGGTCTAAATTGTTTTACACACGCACACCGAGTGCAACACGACACAACATTCTGTGTAACATTAACAAATTGTTGGTGAAACTAAATAGAAATGGTGTGCTTTTAGCCTAACTAAACTTGGTTTTAGCCTATGACCCACAAAGTAATTCGTTTGACCTCTAAATTAATAAAATAGAATACGTGAAAATAGCTAAAGTAAATAAACATAAATTTAATTTTTTTATAATTTATTTCGTTGTTAATTGCGGTGTATAAACAAATGTATGTAAAACAAGCAATAATAAAAAAATCATTGACATTACAATGTCCCCAAAACACTTTTATAATAAATAAACTAATAATAATGAATAAATAAACAAATTTAACGTTTCGTAACTCTAAAACTCTTCGTAAAGACCTTCTCTAACACCTCTCCCAAACAAACTATTAATTCCGATCATTAAAATCTCCTCAGCCTTTTCACAAGTCGTTACATCAAAAGACGCTCTGCAAAGAGCCGATTACATCTTCTCAAATATCAGTAGCGACATGTCTTAAGAAGTCTCTAGGAGGCATAAACATTGCACGTGCGCCGATGAAAAGTTAGAGCGGATGTATAATCAAAGACACAAGAATGGGTCCCTTAGGCGCACTTAGTCGGGAAGACTAGTAATTTAGGTTTCTTGAGATGGGGTGGTATATTTGGGATTGAGAATATCTTTTTTGCTTAAATTAATGAAATATTTTATTATTTTTGGTTGGATATTGGTGAGTTAGTAAATGTGATGATATATTGGTTATTTTTTATTGTGCATAAATATTAAAGGAGTAATTTCATTGTGTGTTATGAGAAATTTACTGTTATTTAATGACAAACTTTTCATCTAAGCTTGTCTAAAGACACAAAATTAGTACTCGATGTGTAGTTTGGCTAACAATTTAAGCAAACAAAAAAAAGAAGGTTTATCATTATAACTTAAAAGAAAGGTTGCGTTTTACATTAAGTATATTTAATATTTCCAAATATATTCTCAATATTTGATTTTGTATCTTTTTAAAATAGTTGGGTTTTTTTATGTAATTCTTAAAGTTCATAGCAATAAGGTGTGCAAGAAAATCGCCATATTTTTGTGTGTTCTGGAAGATAACTAACAACCAAAGATTACAAAACCAAACTTTTAAAGGCCAAATTGTGTTATAGTTTCATGAAAAATTAAGGAATAAATACAAATTAATCAAGTAAACTCCGAAAAAGTATACATAGATATGAATGTTTTAACCGTAACAAATTATTTGCGCAAAAATTATTTATATACAGATAAATTCAAACGAAATAAAAACTGAAGTGTGTTTTTTAGGAAATATGGTAATAAAAAAAATTATTTATTTCGTGGGTTTCTAAAACAAATTGTTATGCGCTCATAAAACATGTTCATATTTAAGAAACTTTAAATTTTAAGACTATTTAAAAATGAGAATTAAAAAAATCAAGGTTTTACACCACATGAAAATATTAAGCATTTCCTAGTAAATATTTCTATAAAACACATTACTTTTACAAAAAGACATTTTGATACAATAATTTCACATTTACGTTATTCTTCTAAAATCAAGTAAATCAACAAACTGTTTGTAAATGACAATCTTACTTTTAAATATACCCCTTCTGCTGCGTAGGACTTCTTTTTCAATTTTAATAATTCACTGAGTAAGGGCAATAGTTAAAATACATTATGCAAATTTAAAGAATCCCCATCCAGTTGCTATTTTTGTTTACTTATAAAATGAATTACTGCGTCATTTTAAGTTTCAGATTACTACGTGAGGCGAAGGAAGGAAAAAAAGTCCCCAAAAACCGCATTAGCAAAGAAAATGCGCTTAGTTTGAGAGGACGAAATTCTAAAAAACGCTTTTAAGTTATTTTTTAATGCGCATTTACTCAAAATTTGGTGTTGTTTGGAGTTTATTTCTTTAATATGGTTCTGGTACTTTAATTTATCATTTTATAAAAAAAGTAAACTTATTTTAACTTTCCTCTACTTTTCTCATTTTGCAAGAAATGGTTGCAATTTGATTTTATTCAAATTTTACGTCTTTTCGTAAAGGTCTTAATCGAAATTGTTTTATTAAACTTATAAAAAAAAGCTGTTTTTAATATTTTTTGGATTAATGTAAAAAAAAAACTAAAAGTTTTGAAATACACCAATATTTATCTTTTGATAATATTTCCATTTTGAATTTGTCCAAGTTAACGTTTATGTTCTTAACTACGTTTTGATTAATAATTTTTTTGCGATTTATTTATTATATCAGATTTCTAACGTATTATAAATCCCTTAAAACACATTAGTTCTGTAATGCCTAACATGCAATTCCCCAATATTTTTTTTGCCTCCTTTGACTATCTAAAATTACAACTAATACGGAATAAGTCAAAATCAGCGTTAATTGCTACATTAAATGTTAATTACTAACCATTTTTAATGCTATTTGAATTGATATTATGTATATGTGTAGTAAACTTCCATAAAAACCTATCCGAAATGCGCCGTGTCAGGCTGCCAAATGAGATTCTCAATTTTTCATTCTTCAGTAGATTCCGAGCGTATTTTTAAGTGGCGTTAGGTTAGAAACAATGTGATTGTGACACCTTTGTATTTATTTTTACTTACTCCCCCAGCGTTATTATGATTCGCAAGCGAGAAAACGATTCACAAAAAATGATCTATACTTAGGAAGTTGGAAATGATTCAATAGTCTACAGATGGGGCTCCAAAATACCTTTCACCTGCTCTGGATCATAGACGGTTACAATTCAGTCAGCTACGACATATTTTTAAGCACATCGTTCGTCATAATTATAAGGGATTTGGAAAAATTACAAATGTTATATTTGGTCTACTGTTATAAATAATAAATAAAATAAGTAAATACTTTAGATTTGTTATCAAAATCTTATATTGCTGATGTGTAGCATCAAATCGTACATTTTTACGATCACTTATTTTTATTTCTTTTATTAACGTCTCTAGAACTAATAGCCACCACACCACCTATACGGATCTCGTTTCCGATTTTGACGCTCAGATACTGAAATTTATCTGAGATATTTGTGGATTTTGAAGTTTGCAAAAAAGTTATTTCTTCGGAAGTGCCCATGCTAATAATCTCTTTTATCCATATTTTTATGTTACATAATCATATGACAAGCGTGTATACATCCTGCAAATAAGCTTATTTGCCAGGGACCAAAAATTATGGGGTACTTTATTTCCAGTACTATTCGATCTTCAGCCTTGGAAAAGAAAAAGTTTGGAGCTCCTTGATCTGAAACTATTCCCAAGATAGAGTTAGATCCTTGCCAAAAAAGAATCAAACAAAATTTCATTGTTCGTATTTCATGAAACGCATCACGTTGTTTTAAATCGTATAATAATGATAATGATACATCCTTATGGTGTGAATTGAATACGTTCGCTGAATTCCAAAAATATATTTCTTTATATTTCAATTGAAACATACATTCAATTGAAATTTCCAGATGAATGAAATCTAGGCTATATTTTATTTATCCATATAAAATATAAATCATATATTTATTATCATTACATTGCGAAAAGCTGAATTGGCACTTGATGACAATATTCAATTGACTTTTGTATGGAAATTTCTTTGTTAAAATTCTAAATTTTTATAACACATGTAGTTGTTGTATTGTTGTTATATTAACAATATAAATTAATTATTAATGCATTGTTGTTTTACTCTGGAAGAGCAAATATGCTTTTTTAAAAGTTCGTTGTTCTACAAACATTAATTATTCTAATACAATTACAAAACTTTGATTGTAAAATTGTTTATTATTAATTTACCAAGTTTATCTATGTAGTTATATTTGGTGTCATTTTCAATCAGTAAATATCTTAGAAATATGTTTATTTACGTTATCTTATAGTTTTTCAACTTGAACAAGTTGTAAACAATCCTATGAAATATCCTATTATTTAAATTATGTAAATCATTAATATTTTAAGATCAGTCGCTATAAAAAAGACGGCTATAGTTAAATGTAAACAAGTTCAACTAGAGGAGTTTTTGCCATATTCTCTTAAACGCTTGTCACCCACTCAAAACTTCTCTACGATCTGGCAAAATTAATCCTTTATCATTAAAACAACAAAGAGTTTATTTTTAATTACTATTTTTTAATAAATTTTGCCTATAAATAGCGTGTTCAATTGCCTTATACTCAAAATTATTTAATAAACATATCTTAATCTTGGTACTTTTAAACAAGTACAGATGATCACTTAAATATAATGAATCATGCATAACGTTTTCTTATCTTTATATCTCAAACTTCCTTAATCTTTTTTAAATAGAGTACTTTAAATTTATTAAGTCTTGTTTTAAAACATGATATTGGTTAAGTCAATATAACCTTAGAGAGAGTACTTTTGAATAATGTGGAATATTATTTAGGACGATAGTTTCTCAAAAAGATTTTTAAATATTTAAAAGAAGTGCTCCTAATTATTTCCGTATTCATGAGGTGCCAATTTATGATTTATATTTGCCACATATTTAAATTTCAAATTTTCGTCTTATTATTCTTTCCCATATCAACATCATTTTTTAAATGAAATAGATCGCACCCCTATCTCTACACGAGCTTCCCACCCCCTCACAACAACAACAAAAAATTTAACAAAAACTCCCTCCTGGGGTCCTACGAAAAAAATATTTTAATATTTAATCCCAAAATTAAATACAACACACGTCCAAAAAATGCAAAATCTACCTGATCACAACACCACCCGTCAGATTAACCCCCATACCACATACAACTCTAAAAACCCATCTTTCATAATCAAGTAACAGCAAAAAATATAAAAAATGAAATCTAGAGTGATTCACTCCAATTATCGGGGGGTTCGGATTTCCCACACCACCTAGATACCCACCGATATACCCATACTCACACACGAAGAATTACCAACGATCCTACTATAAAATACAATAGGTTTGTACATTATTACATTTTTATTTCTAACTATCTTCATATGAAAATACTGTTGGTAAGGGGTAACCTAATATTATTACAAAACTATTACAGTTATGGTTACAAAATGAATGGTTGATTATTTTGAGATTTACCACCTTACTGCGAACTTGTTTCATGACAATCGTTATGGGAGACTATTTGTAACTAAGAGTTTTCTTCAAGATTCACTTTTCGTATACCTAGTAATAAGTTTATGTTCAATAATAATATTTACTGTTAGATACTATTATAAGCTTTTTATTTCAAAATTTGAACTCCTACCATCATTGTTCGTTAAATGTTTTAATTAATATTTTTTAAAAAATTATTTATGTTAAGTGAAAAAACATAATTTTAATAAGAACGATACAACTTGCGTACGAGACCTAGTACATAAACTATAAAACATTAACACACCCCGAAAAATTTATTTATTATATAAGTTATAAAATATTTTTCTGAAATTTTTTTTTATTGTTATTACAATATTCATGACGTATGCAAATTTGAAAAATCTATAAATTAAAATAAAAATCGCAAATAAAGCCGGTGTAAGATATTAGTAGTGGGATCATCACTTTTTTAATCTCTACTCTTTCATCAGAAGGCGTTGTTTGGGAGTATGAAATCCCCATTAAGAGCAACAGCGAGCAGGGGGTGGAGCTCGCAAAAATTAATATGGTAATTCCCCAAACTGGATTCGGCAACAATAGAATTTAGAGGAAGAGTAAAAGTGGATGAGCGGCTTATAAGCCACTTTTGATGATGATAAATCCGACTCGTATGGGGCAGGATACTGTACGGATAGTTGGATGGGAAATTTAAAAAGTGAAGAGGTTTTTCCGAGGGAAAAAGTTAAATTTGGGAAATGAGTGCGATATAAAGTATAGCAAAATGAGAGTTAAAGCTTTTTTTTATTTAAAGGATGAAATAAAATGGATTGAACTTAAGTGGGATTGAAGTTAAGTGGGATAGATCATTATGGTTAGATTTTTATATTTGAAAGAGTTTCGTATTTTCATTTAATTGTAATTATAACTTTTTTTATTTAAAAGGACGTTATAAATTTAAAATAAAATAATTAAAAAAGGTTTATAAATTTTGAGAATTTAGTATAAATTAAACTACAAAACCGATAAAGTGGTCAATTTACTAAACCTGAAATCTTAAAAATCTTACAATTTTTCTCAAGTTTCTGAGAAGAACATATAAAGTTAGTTTTACTCTTTATCATTCACTTAATTTGCACTTTGAAAATATTTTTTTTCTTTTAAATAAGTAGAAAATTCAAAATTACTGCATTAACGGCAAAAGATTTGCAAGGGAATATAAAGAAATATCTATTTTGTAAATAAGTGCAAAATACACAGAACAAAATAAATATCCTTATTTTTATGTTATGTAATGTATTATTTCTATTGAATACAGAGATAAAATGGTACTTTCATGAAAAAGAGGAACAGGAAACTAGGATGATAAATGTTTTGTGTTTAAACTATCATTTTCATCTGTGACTGCGTATCTATCATATTTTAGTTCCTGTATTATTTTGTATTTGGGCTTGGTAATAGTTAACCGAGTTTACAATAAATCATCTTGAACTTTATTCCAGAACTCAAAAATATTTTGTAGACATTTGTAGTTAAAAAAATTCTTATAGTTAAACACCCATATATATTTTAAACTCAAGTTCTCCCTATGTATAAAATATATAGTAAAGTAGCTTTGAATATATTACTGTTATCTAAAACCTAACTTTATAATGTGTGTGTGCTATTTACTTGAACTATACAAATTTAAATGAATTTTTAAATTACGAGCTTCGTGTACTTATACAAATGTGTTTAACTAACCGAAAAAACAATTAGGGTTAATACAAATTCTGCACATTACCATGCAACGAATACATTACCCTTTATTACAAGGCATTAACTACACACACATGACGTAACTCTGCAGATCTCATTAAAATATCATTTCGCCAAACTAATACAAGTCATAAAAAACATGGGTCATAAGGAGGGTTTGGGTCAGAAAGAGCATTAATGCATGGACACAATATGGATCCACGTGCCAGCTCAGCGAAATATGTTTTCTATAAAAAGATTCAGGGAGCGACATAACGCCCCTAAAATATAAAATAAAAAATAATAGTTGGGTGCATGCCAAGTCTATTGCCACCGGCGCGGTTACAATTATATTACACTCTTGCCATACTATTCTCCAAACCCCTTGCCTATTTGGTGAATAAGTTTGACAAAATTTTAACAAAATCGATATGGTTGTGAAAGCTAATATCCATTTTTCTACGTTCAGAAGTATATTAGACTAGAGCCTACTGATTAGAATTGATTCCGAAGTAATAAAATCCTCTATGTAAGAGTGGAAGTGTGGAAGACCATTGATTATGTTATAAAGAGTCAGCTTTTTTATGCACTCGGCTGTCTATCCGGTCTAAATGATATGGAATAAAATGGGTTTGGTAGTAAGATATACAAGCTATGCCCATAGAACAAGATGAATAAAATATATTTTAGTTCCGTTTTTTTTAAATTCTTATCAAGTATAATGATATGTAGTACAAGCTCTTTATGAAAATCTTGGATTTTTTTTTAAATTGTACAAAACAATCAATATTTCAAACAATTGAGCATACATACACTATTTTTAATGGCGAGTTCCATTGATATTAATGTTAAAGCAGGAAAAAACCAATAAACACATACATATTCATGATTAAATCAACAACTAAATAACTAGATAATAAAGACAAAAACTTTTCTACCACGACTAAATACTGACCATATTCCAGAGTTTGTTTTAATAAAAAAGTTTTAGCCTTTTATCTTTCAGGAGGTTACATCCACAGAAGGTGGCCATGCCAATTTTATTGGAACAAAAAATAGGTTATACCATTGTCAAACTAACAATTCGAATGGTAGTTGTATTTTTATTTTCGAAATTGCCTTTTCTGTTTTTACGCAATTTGTTTTTACCCCATATGATTCAGTAAGCTGTACCGTACCGTATTTGAGTGGATTTGTTAACGTAGAGAGCTTTTTCGGGTAGTTTCGTTACAATGATTAAAAGTTAAAAGTTTTAAGTGGTTTGGAAAATGTCGTAAAACAAGTAGGAAAACAGATTTGGGTAAAGTGCAATTATCTAATGTTTTCTTTTGACTTAATTACTTTGATATGGTAAGTAAAACAATAACAATTAATTTAGCGATGGCGTGGTTTATTTTAAAATATGAATTGAAAAATTATCTGCTTGAATTTCGGCATTGTTTTAAAATTTATATTATTCGGCATTGTTTTTGTTAAAGATCATTTGAAATCCTTTTAACAATAAAAAATAAAATTAAAATTAAATTTTTCACACACAAAACAAAACTTTAATCAAAAGGATTTGCCCTCTTCATAATGCACCTAAACGTGTAGCTTTAAAAAAAAATGTTAATTAATATCGAGAAAACGACGAAAAACATGCAGATAATTTTGGGTGGACTTCCACAAAAAAAAATCAAAGGTTTTAAGATAAAAGCATAGATTTAATAAAAGTTTTAATTATTTTAGCAAAAACATAATGTTTCATCCTCTTTGAATTTTTAAGGATGATTATGTACATGAATTTCATAAGAACCATTGCTCTAGATCAGCTGTTGAAGGTCTAGTGCAATACAAACTACATTAAAACCGATGCTACATTAAAACCGATGCCTCTTTAAAACCGATGTAAAGTGAAACTGAATGTGTATACATTGATGCATATAGATTTATCATTATTTTTTTTGCATTAAGACATTTAAAAGCGAGATAATAACTTACTAAAATATATTTTAGATTAATAGCTTACCTGTATTTTTCTTAAGTAATATATCAGATAATTTTTGTCAAAGTACATACCTAGAAAAGAAATAAATGTGTTAATTTTTTTAAATAACACACTTTTATATCGCACCGTGTTCGTAAAAGTGACGGATCTGCCATTGAGATAATATAAGAGATCCTTCAATTTCCTGCACACGTTGCGATACTATTTCATATAAAATTATACATTTATAAGACATTTTTTCAAAAAATTATCTTAATTGCACGTAATACATTTTATTATGATCTATATATATATAAAAGAAAGTCGTGTTAGTGGGACCATTTATAACTCAAGAACGGCTGAACTGATTTGTATGAAAATTGGTGGGGAGGTAGTTTAGAACCAGGAATAGGCTATAGGATACTTTTTATTCGAACCCAAAGGGTGTAGGAGTGCAAAACGTGAGCTGATTTCCCCATAGGAATAGCATTGTAAGATTAGAATTTTTACTTTTTAATTCAATTTAAAGAAATTTCAGCGCGTTCAGCGTGAACGAAAATTAAAAAAGAAAAAAAGAGCACGTCGGTTTAATTTGCTGGATTGTTATTTGAATATCAGTATTTTATTTGTTGATTTTAAATCTCTTTATTTTTTATGGTGGATCAGATTTCTTCAACTTGATTTTAATTGCGTTTCCAAATTTAATTAAATTGATGTTTACAAATGGTAAGAAATGATAATATGGAGGAATATAGGTTAACCTAAAGAATCGTGGCCGGATTTGGCGAATTTTCAAAAATGTCGCCAAGTCGAAGTGATAACAAACCCCGGCACTTGCCGAGATGGTTACCATCTCGAAATGACCAAAAATACTACATAAATTCAAAATGATTGACTTAAAACAGCGGAAATATTCATTAAATTTCAGACCAGATTTATAAAAAAAGTGAATTTTTAAAATTACGAAGAATTGATTTAAAAAAAATAATTAATTATTTAAAATCAGTAAGCATCTAATTAATAAAATATTAGTATAAGAAAACTTCAGAATAAATTATATGCGTTTAAGATTTAAATAGATTAACATTTAGAAATTGTCAATGCAATTGCTAATTTCGCCAAAGGTTGCCATCGGGGTTACCAGATTTGGCGTAAAATTGCCGGCCATGATTCTTTAAGTTAACCGGAATATATTCGGCATAAATAAGGAATTTGTACTTTATATAAAACTTTTCCAACCATACAAGAGGACGAATGTCTGTTTTATTTTCTGATGTTAAGATGGCGTAACGGTCGATTGAATTTTGGCATTGGCGGCTTTTGGCGAAGTTGAAAATTTAACGTATGGTAGCTATTCCCATCCAGTTGTATGGATTAGTTTGAATTAAAGCTACGCACGAGTGCTATGGGAAACGGGATTCGTAATTTAGAACCACAGTCAAGTTACTAGCCGACACGTGAGTAGGTACCCAATGCAACTTTTAAGGGCGACATCGTACGCAGCGTTGGGAATTTGGAGGATATTTAAAGTGCCCTTCCTCTATAAGGGGTATTATTCGTCAGACATTTTTTGGCTGCACGAGCCGTTCATAAGCCTGCAGTTATTTTGCCGATGCCCGGACCTGAACGTGGGACCTACCGCATGCAAGACGAAAGTCCTTACCGACTGGGTGTCCCAGCCCTATCGAGTTGTATGAAATATGAAGTGGAATGTTTACCACATTTGGGCAGTTTCGTTTTGCGCTAATTGTGAAATATAAACAGGCCATTATAACATATAGCTGTTCTGGCAATTTGAATAGGGCCCTATGGGAAAGCCGTCAAACTCTCCGGAAGGGCCTGGATGAAATCAACCCCTCATATCAGAATGGGAGGAGATTATAATATCCTGATGGAGTGGACCACAGTGGAGGGATCAATTGGTATAAAATAAAAGTTTACATAAAAAAACTACTAATTAGGGTTATTAAGGGTGCACCCGTGCAACGCCGGGTTTATAAAGCTAGTTTTGAATAAAAAAAAGTTTACAATAATATTTTACCAACACATATGATTAAATTTTTAATTACCGTTTCACGTTTTACTTATTTAAACAAAATATGATATAATATAATCAAAATATTACATATATTTTTTACTTATTTTTTATGTTACAACCTATATAAAAACTCTCATGTTCATCATAAACGTTTTCCTTTTGACTTTTTCTTCCCAAAATATTTGTAATGAAGAAAAAATGAACACCATTAAACCCAAATGTTTGCAATGATGCGGAAACAAATTGCACACTTTTTAAATGAAAAAAGCTGGGAATTTTTACTTTCCCAAAATATAAAAGATGTGCCGTGACAGACTGCTATCTGTCCTTAGGGCATACATCGAGAACGTATTATTTTATTTATTACATTTTTCATGTTTTTGATGTTATCCTTGAATCATTTATAAGATATAGTTCCTTTTCTGAAAGATCAACTGCACTTACCTGAAAAAAATAATTTTCGAAATTGCTTTCACAAACACTGTTTTTTACTGGATTTTAGTTTATTATTTTTTTAAAGTTTCATTTACTTAAAAACATTTTATTTCTTGTTATCTTTGCTTAAATAATTCATGACTCAATACGCTCTTATTTGTTTGATTTTTTTTTTATAAATATTTAACTTATATATTTAAATTTAAATTTTTGTTATCATTATAATATTAAAATATAATGTTTGCATCATCAAACAAGAAGGTTTGTAACATAACCTGTCACTTAGACCACTTTCACACAACATCACACTTGTCTATAGCATTTGTAGTTCATGCTAAGAAAGTGGGTGACTGACATACGGGTGGGAAGACGGACGGACATAGCCATTATTGAAGCTTCAACTTTTACGTTAAAAGCGTAGTTTGCAACCTAAAACGGAAGAACGTTAGCAATGTCCCAAACAGTCGTATACATAATGCTTATTAATGTGACCATAATTGTTCAGAACATGCTATTCTTGAAGAGTTGATAGGACGGAGCATTAGAAACTCACTATATAAATGAAATAAATAAAAATAATAATAAAATAAATATTACAAAATATTTTGAAAACACTTTCATGTTAAAAATAGGATTTTTTTTATTGGTGGTTATACATATTGTATGCTTGTGTACATAAAAACTGATTTATGTTTGAATATTAGGATAAATACCCCGTGATTTAAATAAATATATCATAAAGAAGATGTCATACCAATCTAAAACTTTAGTCTGAAGTATTATTCCTTTTAAATTTATGTTGTAGGGTCTAGTAGACAACAATGTCGTTATTTTTTTTCTCAAAAAATCATAACATATTTAAGTAATTACAATAAATTTTAAAAGAAAATTTCAAAGTTTTTTAAACTAACAAAGAAATTTTAAATTTACGGTAACTTTTAGAAAATATTTTTTTAGCATCGAGAGAAGAGAGATCGAAAAATATTATTGCTGTTTTAAAAATGAATCCATTCATGCAGTCCTATTTACAAGATTTTAAATAAGTGGTCAGCTTAAATTCAACAAAATGCGGTACAATGCTTTGACCAGTAGTCATCTTCATTTACTATATACAATTTATTGTTTTTTTTTAAATAAAAGGACATTTTTAATACTATCGTATTGTTAAGTTACGCGTTTGTAAATGATATAAGAAAATAACATAAAAATAACAAAATCAATTATAATTGGACATTTCGGCATTATTTGCTTCAATTTTTTGTATGATTTACAATTTATATAACCTTTTAAGACTACTAAAAGCTTCAATTACATAGAGGTAAATTTTCATTTGAACTGTATAAAAACTTTTATATTTAATGTTTAACATATGTATGTCGAATAATGTTTCGAGATCTTAAAATAATAAAGAATATTAATTTTTGAAACATACATGTACTGAGTACGTGTGGACTGCCCAACCCACTATGGTCAATTAGTAAATTCTTTTGGTATTTTGCCTAGAATTTCAACGAAAACTTGGCAAGCCACCCATGAAAAATCGGATCATAATACCAAGTTCTATGAATCTCAATGCCACTTCCTAAAAAAGGCCAATACGATATCCTCCCACTTGCAGATATGCAACACTTCCTCCCTCCATAATGCGAAACTGTTACTATCGAACCTACTGCTTTATACCCCGCAGGAAATATCAAAAAACACACTTCAATCGCTTCCACAGGCACCCCGATCGAGATGGCAAAAAGTTAGCAGTCGCCATTTTCTTTTTCTGGCTTTTATGCGTTATGGTAATGTCTGATCTTGAAGAGTCGAAAAAAAGAGGTGAAAGAATAGACCAAAAAAGAGAGATATTTCTGCACACGAACTTTACTCTGCATATTTACTTGATGTTCTTTATTCTTTTGCGGTTCAGGAAATATATGGGTTGAGAATGTAACTTAAAATCTTTTTTTCAAAGAGGAGATCTGACGTCTTGAAAAAGAATTTCCCTCAGGATCCCCAGCCCATGATCGATTTTTGGTGGTTTTTAAATTTTTTCTCCGATGTAGCGAAAGACAAAAGAAATAGTTATAGTCATTTCCGTTGTCACTTCAACCTACTTTCTATCCATATAAAACCCACATATTCATACATTGACAGGAAAACCGCAATAAATATAGTCAAAATCTTTTTTAAATATTATGTATTTGTTAAAAATAGTTATATCGATGGGATTCGATTTAAAAAAAACTATATTTCACCTAAGATTACCACAATTCATTTTGATCTTCACCTGCTTCATTACAGATTCATTGTATGCTATAGAAACCGAATCCATAAACTTCAACATCTAACGCACATCTAAAATCTCTTTCTTTAAATAATATATTCAGTTTATTTCATAAAATATCCACTTCAATTTTGATCACATACAAGATGGTTTCACAAGTATATTCATGTTGATAAAGTAAAACATTTTAAGCGAAATAATATTAATTATATTTGTTACAATTTTAATTGAATTTATCATTGCGCGTTGATTTAAGTACATTTAATTAACTTTTTAGAAAACATAAATTTAGATATTATATTTACTTATCAAATAAAAAAAAAATTAACAATTACCAAGAATCAACATTGTCAAAACTAAAATAATTACTTATCCAAATATTTATTTTGTTTTTCATAATAAATAAAAAAAAGCTCATATTTCGTGTAACATACCATTTATGAATGCATTTAAAAAAGATTAAAAAAAAACCTTTTAGTGCACAGTTACTCATGCATTTACAAACAACAAAATAGTGGATAGTTATAAAACAAACACAAATAAAAATGCACTTTCTTTGAAAGGATTCAGTTTAATTTTTTATATCAATTCTTTTCTTGTATAACAAAACAAACTTTCCCCTTAATGAGAGTTGTATTTCAGCGCACCATTGTTCATTGAAGAATCTGAATATTCAAAAAATGTTTACGGACAATTGCAGAGGCAAATTACTATTTTATATCAAGGAAGACAATCGTGCAACCATGGAGTTATAATTGAATGTATGGTAGAAGGTCAATATTTTATTCCTCAATCTCGATGCATTGGTTTGAAAAAATTGTGGTAGACATTAAAAAAATTGTTGTTTAATGTAACCCGTTGTCGTTGGCATGAAAAAGGCAGAGCTGATTATAGAAATAAGTAAGATGGCTAAAATTTTGTCATGAAACACGGATTCGTTACTTCTTATATTTCTATGTTTTTCTTTCTTATATTTTTTCACTGTTTGTAGTTAATGATTAATTTCTTTAAAAAAAAATAACCCAATCGTTTGCGCAATTAAAAAAACTGGGAAAAAATATTCCTTTCAGGAATTGCTAAACAATAAGAGTATTGAAACAGTTTTTCTCAAACAGTATTTATCAAGTTTAAACATAGAAACCAAGTGATAAATGTTCAACTGTCCACTAGGGTTTTCCAGCAAAATTATCGACACCCTGTTTCAATTGAATAACCAGGTTGCATCGCATGAGCGGTATACAAACCGCTAAATGTAAAAAAAAATGGTACTGTGCATAGATAGTTTATTTGTCTTCACTTGATTGAAAAGCGCCTATGTAAAGTTTTGTTAAAGTTACCATTTTGTATTTAGGGATTCATATGTAGGATATTACCATAAATGAAGGGTATAGTTGCAAAACTGTTATTCTTTAAAGTAGGTCTAAGAAAAAGGGTCTGGCCTGTTCATTGGCGACTTCGTATAATATAATTTACGATCCTCATAAGTCGATAATGAATATACGGGAACCAATATATAAAATTATACTTTGTAGGATGTGAGTTTTGGAAATGGACCCTTCTAATGTTACTTAAACTTTTTTCCAACCAACATATAAACTCCCGAATCCCATAAAAACCAGTTTAACGGCAGAACAAAGGGCATGCAAATCATGAGTCCGCGCTCTTGTACTATGTCGGGACGATTACTTCCCGGTTTTTATTTCCGCCGTCTTTGAATATTCTTCGAAACAGAAGAATGCAAAAATATTTCCAAATGATAACATTAAATTTTCCTCTAAACCACTGGTCGTTGTTTTTGACAAAGCCTTAACTGGCATTCAAAGGGTAATACGATTTAATGGTTTGAAAATTAAACTTTCAACGTTTAAAGATAAATAAACTGAAAATATTTTTCCAACATGATTTCCTCGAGTTTATATAATAAGTAAAATCGCCTTATTTATAAAAATAATTATTACTCATTTAAATCATAAAAAAGTTATTTTATGTAAAAAAAATTCATCTTACATTCATACTTTACCAGCTCATGTAACGGCCAAAGACGCGCAGTGTCCTAAAAGTTAATTCCGTAAGCCGCCATTGTATTCGGGACACGATCCTATTCGATTCCGAACTTGAAATGTCCATAGCTAGAGACCAGCGAGATGGTGACTTGTTGTTTTTATGCTTAGGTATTTTTTGTTCTTATATATATAATTTCTTTCAGTAAACAACTGGATTGGAGTATAGGGAAAAGGGTGGAGTTGGAAAATGGAACGAAAACTAGTGTTTATTTGAAGTTCGCGTTCTTTTTACAGAATACTTGCTGATGGCGCTGTCTGTAGTACGTGAATCCGTACCTTTAATACGAACTAGTTTTTTTTTAATAGTTTTATCTAAAGGATTATGTGTATGATTGTATGGCGGAAGGAAGGGAATACGCTATACCTAGTTATACTTTCTGAAATTGCTGTAAATAATAAATTTTGGTCTACGATTAGTAGATTTCGACAAAACGTGAAAATTGTGTTTATAATTTAAACTATGAAAAAATTAAATAATAAAACAATTTAGATTTTCTAAAAAGGGAAAACAAATCCCCTTAAAAAGCAAAGCCCCTTAATTTGATCACGACAGTTTTATATACAATGCGGTTATTTTTCTCCAAGTTACTAAAATAATTTACAACAGTAGAGCATTTTATTCCACTGATACCAAGATATCCGTAAAACTAATTTTATTGCCTTCAAATTATCACTCGTCATTTTTAACGCTTTATGGCAAAATATTTTACAGCTAATTTTTAACACTTCTTTAATTACAGCCATTCATTTGCACTACATGATCTGTGCTTTAAAATTTTAAGCAACATGGCCAAATAAACAAAATATTCTTGTATTTTATGTCTTCGCAATGTGGACGTTTCTAAAGTAAGACGCCAATAATCGGCGAGTAAATTGGTGGTTTATTCCAATCACGATTGGAACGCAGTAACACTCGGACTTTCGAAAGGGTTACGCTGATGGAATTCGAATCTGTAACATCGAATGTTTATACTAGCACTATATTAGAAATAGATCTACTTTTTTATTTTTTGTACATAATAGTTCCAAGCAAGAAACAGAAAGTTAAGATTAAGTTTGTTGGGAACTATTTTTTAACACCTAAAATGCATTTTTAATCGCCTGCCCTTACGTCACTAAAACGTTAAACATTTTGGAAAAGCCATTTCTGGATTTGTCTAAAAACTGTAATTTTTTAAAGTTATTTTTTAGTTAATATTTCGTCTGTGTACATTAAATAGTTTTTTACATTGATAACGAATTTAATTTTCAGAACTTTGTGAATTAGTATTCATGAGTCTAGCATAAATGTTTGAGGTACGAAAAAATAAGCTAGAACTACGACTGATTAATTTATTTCTGCCCCCTTCCTCCAAAAAAAAAAAAAAAAAAAAAACGTAACCCATCTTCGTATATTTTAAATTCTAAAATCGAATATTTTTCAAAGATAATATGATGAAATAAATATTTAATAATTTATAACTACTTTCATTCATATGTATAGTATTCATAGATATTTAGTATAACTAATATCCCCAAATAACCAACTATTGTGCCCATCAGGCTTTTGTTCACACAGCAAAAAAAATAAGCTTACACGAGGGAGGAATTATAAATTAGAGTTTGTACAAATTAGAGTTTGTACAATTTCATTCGTTATAAAAATGTAGACAAACTCTATAGAATTACTGCAAAATGACACGGAAATCTAACACATAGTGTCTAATTCACGAGTCTTGTTTCCCCATCCAAACCGAAATCTCGTCCCATATGTTCTCTGATCACAATACGAAGCTAAACAACTTGGCTATGATCCAACCACCAAATAGACCGGGTTCAACAACATAAAGACGGTTTTTCTATTTTGTTATCCAAAATGCCAGGACCAAAACCAGGAAACAACCCAGTGGTTTGGGAAAATGACATGACTCGTCTGAAAATGCAATGTTACTACGCCTGGGTTTTGTAAGCTGATCCTGGTCTAAACCTGACAAGTAGCCATGTGGAGTGTATATCGTTGGTTTTGTGACAATGTGGATTGTAATTACCTTGTGATTAATGTTTAGGTATGAGAGGTTATTCATTAATTACATTGTATACACCGTTGTACTATATGTATATTCGTTGTTAAAATTTAACTGATTTGAATGTTCAAGATTTGTTACAAAATAATAAATGTGATATTAAAACAACTTCATATTCATTTTATCGTGAAACTTTAAATGCTTATGGTTGTAAATTGATGGTATAAGGTAGTATTAAACTTGGATATATTTTATTTTTGGTTTATAAATTGTGATTTTTTTTAAAGAAAAATTACTGACTTTTTTACACATACTACTTCAAAAGCAACATATAACATAAACTCAGACCCTGTTTAATTACCGTAATAAACAAGCTAATTTTTGCATAATTAACTTTTTACCATCCCAAATAGCAAGATCGAATTACCAGTCTCCTCACAGAACTGTAATACACATTTATGAGAACATCACAAACTCTTCCTTTAACGTCTTTTTTAGATCTTTCTCGGGTAGCGAAAGCAGCTGCAAATCCTGAACACGTCCCTTGAAAACTCCCGCAGCTGTTCTCATCACTTCTTTAACTCACAGCTACGGACATTAAAAAAGCAATTTGTTTGGGTATTGTTTATGATTTAGCCATAAAATAACTAGGTTCCTCTCTCTCCAAATACTTCTCATTTATGGTTATTCTGTGAAGGCTTCACTTTCCGCGCATTTAGACATGGCTGGTGTGACGTGATAATTTGGCTAAATCGAGAACTTTCAAAGAATTTTTCTCTATTGTATTTGTTTCAGAATAAATCTGGGGACACTTAAATAGAATGAAAAAATTAAATTAATAATTTTTTTTAATTGATTTTGATACGTTATACTTAGTTGTTATATATTTAGTTATATATACACAAAAATTATTAAAAGAAAGTGGAATAAAAAGCTTGTTTAAACAAGACTAAAAAAAACTTTTTTACTATTTTGAAAAAAGTAGATAATAAAAAAATCAAATTAATCAAAGTCAAATTTAAGAATCTTATTCTTACATTTTATATGAGTTAAAAAAATCTAGAATTTGCACTTTTGCTGACCTGTATTTATTATATGTAAAACGTTTAAGGTATTTATTTCTACTTATTAGGATGTGCTTGTGCAAACATCAGTGGTTATGAATCAAATTCTCTTGTAATTTATTTACATTATTATATTTTATTTTGCTAATATAGTTCATTAAATATGTTTTAAAATAATTTAACTATAGCTTAATTGCAAGAATATATTTTAATTGGTTTTTATCATTAGCGAAACCCTTAAGCAAATATGAAAATTTAAATCTTGACTCATTCAAATGAACTCCAACCCTTTAATCCCCAATTATCCAACCATTTTCCCATCTCGTTCTTCAGGATAATTACCAAACAAATTTACCCCGGGTAATCAGCAATCCTGAACAAGCAGCAAAACGGAAAAAGTATCCCGTAGACATATCACCCCCGCAGAAAAGTATCTTAGCAACCAGCAAGATTACTCTTTTGATTGAAAAATAATCGGCTTTGCAAGAGTCGGCAGCAGGATTATGTTGTTTTCCGCCATTGATTATTTATTCATCGCTCTCTTAACGGAAGATCTCTTAGTTTTGCTGGTTTTCACTAATTAGGACGGAAGTGTACAGCAAACAGGACAAAACTTCCGGGGATGATTGCATAGTCTTTGAAGTTCTAAATGGAGTTTTTTTAGTTAAGTGTTTTAAGATATTTACTTTTCGAAAACCTTCTAGTCATTCTCTAAATTGTCCTTTGAATAAAACACCTGCTACAGGTTTTTTGTAAAAGACATTGAAAGTTTTAGGTTGCTAAATGTTGTTTAATTTAAGAATTGAAGAGCGCTTCTTAATAATTCATAATAGCGCCAGACATGTGTGCAATGTTAAAAGAAAGGAAAAATATGTAATTAAAACTAAATAAAAATGCTTATGCAATACTTTAAAGAAAGCATTACGCAAAGAAATAATTTCTTAAGGTACTGAAAATAGTGTTTTGTAATTGTACTGTTTATACGAACTAATTTTCAAGGACTCTTGAGGTATTTTTGAGAAGTTCTAAAACATTTCGTATTCTTTAAAGTTTTATTTAATTAGTAAAAAGTTCATGGTACAAAATGACATTAATGTTCCTAAATTAAATAGGTTTAGTTATAAAAATATTAATATGACAAATTAAAAGAGACGCGACTTCAGGTATCATTGTCTGTTGCATTTCAAAGCTATATAAAATAGTAAGAATAACCTCTTAGACCAATCTTTCAATAAAATACGGGATTGTTAAAGTAAAAGTGTATAACAACTACTGTAGTTAATATTTTAGATAGAATCATTAACGACTCGAAGCGAAAAAAACCCTTTTTACTTAGTTTATAAATAATAATATATACAAATTATAGGATACAAATTATAAGACGAATGAAGATGATAGCAATGAACAATTTATATTTATTTTCAATTAAGTTCATGAAAAAAAAAGCATCTTAAAGTTAAAGTTTTTATTCGGTAAGGAAGGTGTTACTTTCGTTCACAAATGTGTAGTTAACGTGTGTGGGTTGAGTAGTTCTCAACTTGATTGGTTGGTTGGTAGACATATATATTCAGGTTTGTGTGCTTGGTCAGCGACCCGCTTATAAACCTTCGTCAAGTAAGACAGACACAACAGACAACATACACACACACATAAGTGGATCCATCTATTTTTTAGAGACAGTAGTTCTCAACTAAATGAACACCTTTTAAAAATTTATATAGTGGGTGATTAGTGCTATTTTACATAAAAACAAGATATGTTGTTCTAAAATATGACGTCCGTCGACAATAGCTCTCGTGTAGCTCTAGTGCGACGATAATTCAAACTTAACTAAAACCAAGATACGTTATGGATGTATAAATCACTATATACTAGCACTATTTCGATGTATAAATCACTATATACTAGCACTATTTCTTGGTAGGTAATTTCCAGGTACTATGTAATTCTGGGAAATCCTCGTACATTGAAATCCTACAAAGAAAACCCTGCATTTTGTAAAATATTTCGGTTATAAGTGACCAGGTTAAAATTTATTGTAATAAGAATTGATTGAATGAATTATATCAGGTCAAGTAACATTATTTGGCATTTCTGTCACCCGACGTTTTAAAGAATGTAGATCCAATACTTTAAATTAATTTGAGTTCGAACATCAGTCTAGTGACAAAACCTGAGACGGCATCAGCAACCTAAAAATAACTTTAGTAGCTGAGCTTATCTGTGTAATTTGTATTTTGAATGTTGTTTTTCCTCTATTCAGGGGATATGTTTAGAATAATTAAACAACATCAATATTATATTTGAATCAATGGCAACTGCAAATCAATGTATACATATTTCATATTTCAATACATATATCTATATGATTTTAAGCATACTATTTTAGTCGGATACCATCTATATACATGATTTGATATACAGCTTTATAGGAATTCTTCATTGAATTATTCACTTCATTCTTCATTCACAATAAATGGACAATACAATCCACGGGCGGCGCAACAAACTATATTTTATAAATTAGATTAAATGAAACGGCATCCTTTGTTTGGTATTGATGATCCCCAATAGCACTAGATCACAACACTTGCTGCGTCAAATAACCGAACACAATCAACAAAATGATTGAGTTGCACCAAGCTTTGGCGAAACTTCACAGCGCCCGCTCTCCACAACAGATCCATTAAAGGAAAAGTATACCTCGAATGTTTGACTACCAAATTGACTCCTGAAAGTTAGCTAAACTCCGAATTCCGAACCTACTTCCTGAACGAATTCAATTATAGTTTCGCCTAGAACGAGATCTGGACCGTCTCAGGACATTTACCCATTGTGTAGAAAAATGGCTTATCTTATTGAGTATATAATGATAGATGCGTAAGTTTTCGACCTACTGTGCAATTTTTGTACCTTGGAGTTAGAGAGAAGCGTAACTCCAAAACTGTATATCGTGAGTTTATGGTTTTGTTCAATTACAAGTAAAAAAATCTATTTATTTCTCTCTACGAAGTTATGTAGTATAAGGGTAAACTGTATAAGCTGCTAAAACTCTTTAATGCAAGATTTTTTTAAATCATATATTAAGGAAAAAACTTTTAAAAATCTCTTAGTGCTAGAAGTTTATTTTTTAAAAAACGTTGTTATTACTTATGTAATGTTTTAATGAATGATAATAATTAATGCACTGAGGGTGATGCATTAAATTTAAGAATACCGTATCATAATAACTGTATGCAACATAAAATCATTTCTCCAAGTAATTTTGTGACTAAAGTGCGTGTTGCTAAATGGCAAGAATATGCACTTAACCAATGTATGGTTAAGGTGTCTACTAAGCTATTACCTATGCCAGTAACAAATACAAAAATTCAAACTATGAAACAAAAGATTATATCTCGCAATGCTAAATTAGCGTACCGCTCTATTGAATTTTGATATCGAAGCATAATTTGGTACTATTTTTTTTTAATTTTAAGGCTTCTCTCTACTTCTTAAAGTTGTATCCGAATTTCTTCAAACACTCAAACAAGAAGCTTGATTCAAGCTAGAAAAATTAGATTGCCAGAAATATAAATAACAATTAAATTACTTTTTAAAGCTATTTTAAGTTTTTTAAAGACTGTATAATTTTTTAAAAGCTTTTCGATATATTTATCAGGGAAAACTATGGGATCCGGTAAACAATTTTAAAGGAATTTATGCCACTTTTACTATTAGAAATACAGGTTTTTGAACAAACCAATCGTCTTCAACTGTCAGATACACCTCAGTCAACTCGGTGATTTGTTGAAAGCTGGCGCGAAATAACTTTGGCACGTTCGCAATTAGCCAGAGTTAATGAATTCAGAAAACTTTCGGATACATGCAGCATCCCTGACCAATTGAATATTTTAAAGTTGGATGGTTCGTCGGCATCCATTACGTTAATGTTTAGTGATGTGGTCGAGTTAAATTTACGCTTACTTAGGTTGATGATATGGTTTATTTTACCGGTCCTTATGTTTTAATTAAAATTCAACTAATGAATAATTTTTAGATCACAGATATTTGCATTTTGAACTCGTACTTGTATATTGTTATTATAAGTGCACGGTGGAACTAAATTTTTATATCTAAAAAATATCTTTAGAATAAAATAATTATAAAAATAATAATTAATAAATCTTGTTAATTATTATTAATTTTTATGATTTCAGTAAGATTACTATCAATTTTTAAATAATAAAATATTGTGTTACAAAATTATTATTTAAATTTAAAATAAATAAATTTCAATTTGGATTGTAAAAAAATACAACAGCCACATACTTATATTTATCAAAAGGTTTCACATTTATATTTTTATTCAAACAACTTGATTAAGATCTTTATTGCATAATACATTCATAAATGATTTTGTAAAAACAATCATATTTTAAAAATCATTAGAAAAGCTATTCAAAATTAAAGCTTATTATGACTAATTGTTTGCGTGAAATTATATTTCTTAGTAACATTCTCTCCTAAAGAGAAAATTAATTGTTCTGCTTAAATACTTTATCAACTCTTTATGACATACAACTATTAATTCAAAGTTATCCCTTTAAAAAAAACGATACCTTACAACACAATATATACCGACCACTTTATAAAACAGTTTATTTAATATTTATGGATAATTAAATTTAAAGTAAGTAATAATCCATAGTAACTTAATTTTTTCATGGCTTCACGCTTACATGCATACATACACAAAAAACGGATATTGTGTCTAATCAACTACTTTATTTCCTTGACTTATTTCTTAAAGCCTCCAGTAAATAAAAAAATAGCCACTCTGATGAATGAAGCAAGCAGATAGAACCAGGTATAAAAAGCACTCGAAGGGAAGGCGAACAAAAAACTTACAAATGCTATCAGGATATGCTGGTGAATCAAAGTTGTAACTTTTATTAAATTGATTTTGAGTAAAATTGTGTTTGGAAACAAGAATTAAAATGGATATCTTTGAAAGTACAATGTGGAAATTAATATAATTTATAAATGAAGGTTTTAAATTTATTAATTTGGAATAATTAATTTAAAAAATATTATTATTATTTAAAATTATTAATATTTAATTATTTTATAATTATTAATTATGTCATTGTGAAAAAAATAGTCATTATTGACATAATGTATGGGAAAATGAAGAAAAATAAAATAATGATGTAGTAATCAAACTCTAGAGATATATTTAGAATATTTTTGAAGTGTTTATAGTTGTTGTAAATTACCGTGTGAGCAAATACCACTTTTAAAGGGTTTAGTTTCGCGAGACTGACATTCTCCAACATATAACTAATATATCGGGTCTTGTTCATTAGTTGGCGACTGTTGACGATTACAAATTAAATTTGAAAAAAATTGCCAAAATATCTTAGGCTTTGGAGATTGTGAGGTTTGTAACTTTACCCTTCATATTGGTTACAGATTGAATTTGAAAGCCTAATAAAAAATAATGCTAAATATTGGACGATATTTATTATATTACTACATTAATTATTTACTGTAGAATTTTTTCATCAGCAGTTTTGAACACTTTGCAGACGTTTTTGTATTTATAAATAAACTGTATACACTAACTTTTGCTATTTTACATATTGCAACCATCCTTTGCTCATTTTTAGTACCAAATGTAATACCCACAATACAAACAAAACATACATTTTAACCCAAAGTTGAACTAGAATTTTCTCATACCAACGCACGTATCACCAAACCGAGGAATAATAATACATCTTACAGCCTCCGAGAAGGATCCCCAATCTTTTTTCTTTGAATCGCAGCCAAAAAACCGAAGTTCAATTTGTTCTTAAACAACTTTTCTTTTCGCTCCAGACCGGCCGTCAAATGTGTGAAAGATACATCATTAAAACGAAATACTAGACGTGTTTTTTTGGCAGAGAATGCCTTTGCTCCATTACCGGTACGATGAGGAAAATAATGTTTGTGTGGCTTCAAACAATTAAAGTTGTCTTGGAAGTTGGTGAATGGGAATTTGGCATTTTCCCGGAAATTATTAGTTTATCGATAAAGTTCATTTAAAATACTCACCGCAACCCTAAGTTTGGTTTAATATATTATTTTTATTAATGCAAGTTGGAATTCAATTAAAAGTTACCAGAATATATTTTAATCACATGGTTTTGTGTTTTAGAAAAAACTAAATTACATATTTGCCTGAGATTACTATTTCTCTTTTAAAAATAAATAAAAAAGTACATTCTTTAGAAAAATTAATATTTTTAAAAGGTATTTAAGACAACTATTTTTGTAAACTATTTTTCGCTTAGTTTACACATTCGCCACTTCGCTTACCCCGCAAATGGTTAACGTTAACCTTTTATCTACTGACGGTACTTATAAGGCATGCTTTACTTTTCATTGTTCAATTTGCAGAAATAAGGAGAGGTGAAACTTTTGGATTGACTTCTTCGTTATTAGCACATTAAAGTTTACAAAGGTAAAGTAAATTATTCAGAAAAAATTAATATAGTACATAAAGGGTTAATAAGTATTGAAATTAACTCTTTAAAAATTTATTTTTTTATTGTAACAGACCACATACAATATGTTCAATACCAGTATTAAAAATGCTTCAAACATTTCAATATAATATCACACGTTTATTAGAAAGATTGTATCCATTTATTACACACTGCTTCTAAACAATCAAAAACCAAAGGTTATCAAGACGACATTTTTTAAAATGGAAATCCGCCTACTTAATTTAAACAAAACTATAAATTTTCCATTAATTATTTGAACAAAATATTCCGTCCAGCCACTGCATTAGAAGCATTCCCCCCATCGTATCATTTTATTCATCTCTCTATTATACTTAGAAGAGGATTATTTTGTTTGATCTTTTAAACGTTGCAATCTCTACCAAACGCGATCTTACCCTTACTCTCATATAAAAGAAGATTAATGCTGTTTGATCTGAACGTGTTTCGCTTTGGGTGTCTTTTTTTATGTGCTGCTTTATATTTTGAAGTTTGAAGATATTGTTTTAATTTTTAACCTGTTCTTACGTACGTTCGAATAACTGTTTTACACTTTTTAATTGATGTTGTCTATAATAGATTTTAATATTTTCTTACCCATTTATAATGTATAGCAGTAATCATTATGGGGTCAGTTTGGATGGATCACTAATGGACTCAGAACGGGTCAATTTGCCTTTAATTTTCGTGTGTGCATGAAATAATGAAACAAGCTAACATGAGAAAGCTATCCGATACATGCGATTTATGCGTCAGTCCAACTATTTGACTTAACGGGCTAGGCTCTATATTGGCAACCTGCTGCTCTTTCACGATTTTTTAGGGTCCACGGCACTTTCCAAAAGCCACATAAAATATTCATTAAAAACCAAAAAAATAACATTTTAAAAAACAATTTTTTTTTTTTGTAATTATTTCACCGATAAATATTTAAATAGTAATACAAAAACTTTAATTAATTTAATGTGAAGAATTGGAACGTAAGATAAATGAAAGTAACGGTAGGGTAATATGAATCCTGATTTTCAAAATTTTCTTAGTTCATTCAATATTGCCCAAACTGTTTAATCTTCAGAAAATATTTTACCTATTTGGGTATCGCTTTTGAAGATATTTCGATTATTGAAATCATTTCGGATTTTAATTATTTTCTAGATTAGCATCTTTTACTTGAAATATTTGTGGCACAATCGATATTTGTTATTAAAAAAAGTACACTTCGTATTTTTTTCTGTTGAAAACAAAATGAAAAAACTATGACTTTTTTTTTAATTTCAACCCTTCAAACAACTTTTCTAATGCTTTTTTTGTTAAAATATAAAAAAATAGAATTTTATGATCGTTAATATTTTTAAGTGTTGATTATTGAATTATTATTTTAACGCTCACACTCACACACTAACATGTAAATGTATTTCCCAACGGAAACGTAAGGTGAAATGCCCACAGCAGTATCTTTAGTTATTTCTGGTATGATGATTAGTGAATTTACTATTATATTTATGATTAACAAAAAATATAAGACATATCTCCTAAAAAAGCATCATGCAAAACCTAACGAGTGAAATACATCTTTTAAAAGTCGAATATCACCAAAAAACAAATGTTATTTCAGAATAACATAAATGCTTTGTACACTCTCTCTGAACTCTGAACTCTATTCCCAGAGAAGAAATTTGTCATTCCATGATGAATAAATGCCAAAAAGAGAAATAAAATCAAAAGACGTTTGCTTAAAAAAATATTGGAATAAGTAAGATTTTACAGATAAATAAATTAAATATGGCTTATTCCAGCATTTCTAGTCTTAGATTATATTTAAATAATTAAATAAGGATTTAAAATACACGAAAGCCAATCAAATGTTATCTCTGTGATTGATTACTTTGATTTTCTTCAGTTTATCTTAGCAAAACGAATAAGAAATACTGAAACAATGTTTCTTTAAAATAAATATATAATTGTATTTAGTTTGATATTTCTATTGGAAATTTAAAAGAAGAGTTATTATTTCTAATAAATTGTCAAATAAACATAAGTTAAAGTTGTTCGTTTACTTTCAACTGTTACATCACTAAAAATAGTTCTTGCTTTATATTTTCTTATATGGCTTCTACATATATAATTTAATATATTTTTAATATAATAAATAGACTAGAACAAAATATACTAAATATATAAATATAGAATACCATTTAGTCTTCCCGAAACTCCAGCAAATTTTTTTACACATTTTTTAAGTAAATTTTAAAAAAAAACAAATATAAGGTTTGAAAACAAGCCAGTAAAATTCATGAAATATGAGATCTTGAGCCCTGAAAATACAATTTTTTTTTGGTATTATGATTTCGAAATCAAGCTGTTTCAATTTTTTTAGTTGATAGTTCATTCTAAATTTTTTAAGCAAAATCGTACCTTTAAATTTCACTGCTGAAAAAGCAGTGATGAAAGAGAAAATCGTTTTTGCAACAACTCTAAAATCGTGTTGCTACTATATACATTCATTTTGTATGCAAATAAGTGATAAAAGGCTGAAAAGTAGTTATAAGATCTTCTTATATCGAACCATTTCAGGGCTTTAAATTTTATATAAATTGACTAAGTACAAGATCGTGAAACAAAATATTTATTACAATGAATGTTAGATCTCATGAGGATATATATGGGTAGTTTGGTTAAATAACTGTTTGTTGTTAAAAGATACATATAATGATATTTGTATACAATTCGATACAAAATGCAACATAAAAATGTTAATTATAGAAATGAACCAGACTCCCGTGCAATATAGCATTGTAGTATATGACGCCATTATTTTTAAATTCACAATATTTTAACTTAAAAATAGGCTTCATTTATGCGTTAATATATTATTTAACTTATTATACTTTTCATAAGAAATTTTGCCATTAAACTTGGAACAGATTCAGAATACGCTAATGAACTTTTAATTTTAGTATAATAAGCGTGATGTCAAACTAATTTATTTGATGAAGCCTTGTCTCTTGTTAAGTAGTTTTGGCACATACGATTGCCAACTACAAAGTAACAAAAATAAATAGTCCCAGGATAAATTTTCTTTAATTATATTTGATATCACTTTAAATAAATGTATGTCGACGTTAAAAAAGCAATTAAGTTCACTTAAAAACGTACGTTACATATTTAAATTGTTTATGTTAATTTTTCAAATGCATTAGTAACTGCTAGAAAATAAATTAGACACTATATAAACGATACAGCTCATTTAAAATGCAAAAAAAACCTTTTTAAGTCAAAATTCTCTCTATATATTTATCTACATATTTCATGGTACATGTTAGCTCTCCACTGCAAGTTTTTATTTTTGCATAAAAACTAGAATTGTATCTCCTTAGCTGGCCAGATTACTTTAAAAATTGTTTTCTTCTTTATCTATTTTTTTTTATTCTTTGCCGCTCAAATCGCTGATTTACCTGAAAAATATTCCAATAAAAATACTTTGAAATGTTAAAAATATTCCTCCATGCTATTTTTTTAATATGTACACTCAATTAAGGTAATTACACACACAAGTTTTAACTAAACCACTCAATATATTAAAAACATTCAAATTTGAACAAATCAATAAAATGTAAAGTTAATTCGCCTATTTTTTCGGATAGGTTGCAATCATAAAAATTTTCAGTTATTTAGTTACTTTCACCACATATTGACATTTCTAAATAGTATGAAATTTTGAATGAAAAGCATTGTTTTATAGGTCTAAATATTGGTATATCTCCCAAATGGCACACAGTGTGCAGTGAAGTTTTAAATACATCTTTTATTAATGTACTCTGGCCACAATTATTTATGTAACCCATTAAAATCCTCAAAACATACGTCATATGTAAAATGGCAAGACGACTCAGTAAATTACTACCATCGCATGGTGAAAAAAATTACATTGTTTATTATTCTTCCATAGAGACATGTAATTTAAAGTGATTTTTCAATATCAGACCCGTTTAAGTGGCATAAATCATTATCCAGCTGCCAACAAACCTCATATTTAACAGATACGGAAGAATGCTCACTGACAATAACACGCTTTATTTAGCTGTATTTCAACCTAACGCTTTCTTAATTTCTCACCTTGAATGGCAACACAATAGCTTTAACTGACTTGGCGAGATAAAAAAAAAACTTTCGGACAGACGATTATAAAATCATTTTGGAATAGTGGGGCGTGTCGAATAGGCTGACATATGACCCCTGTCGAGGCCAAGTAGTAAACTTTGCTTTCTTAACCGGAACTCGTAATTATTGTCAATACCACTGTATATTTCACTGGAAAACCCCCATTCTGCCACACACAAAATTCCTGTGGTTTTTTTAATCAAGTTTTTGCTTTGTGGGAAAGTAAATCACTTTTAGGTTTAGCAATACACTTTCATTTTTTTTATTTATTGCGAGTATGACTATTTTATGTTTGTAATATTATACTATTTTTTTAAGTTATCATCATTGAGTTATTTGGTTTTAATGGATAATTTAAAATGTTTACTACAATTTACCATATATGTATTTTCAATACTACAAAAACAATTTGCTTATAGACGTATAAATAAATATGTTGTGCGGATTTCACCGGAATACCAACCACAAAACCACAAAATGAAGTAGTATTTTTTGTGTGAATTAAATAGCTTGAATGTTACTTAAATATATCATTCTACAATAATAATAATCAAAAGAAAATCCCATAAAACTAATAGATAAGTATTTGCAGCCACACAAAAAAATAGGAAAATGAATAAAAAATATAAAATATACATGAACAGGTTAGTGGGATTGTCAATTTAGTATATTAAATATAAGAGCTAAACCAGTCTTCCGTCAAACTAGCTGTCAGTTCGTGATAGAAACGTCAGTTTATGAGGATTAAGGTGTGTTATTTTCATACCGTCTTTTCATATAAATTGAAATATCCGTATTCTTTGTTGTGGTTACGGAGATTGAGAAGGAGTTTTTGAATTTAGAAGATATTTATTTTTGGAGAAATGAATGTTTAGAAACGAATGTTTCGTTAAAACTAATTAGGAAAATATTTTCTTGTACAAAAAAAATTTATTTAACTAACTGATATTTATGAATATCTGGGTGTATGGCAGTGCACAACCTAAAGTTGGATACAATTCCCTTACTGTCTGTGATCTTTTTAAAGATTTTTTTTATGTTTCTGCAAATTAATTTTTATTGCATATAATTTAACAAATTTTATTAATAATCAATTTAATTTCCAATTTTAACGGCATAAACAAAATATATTTCTAAAAGAATTTATTAATTTAAATTTTACTATAAAAATACAAACCACGCGTTGAAAGTATTTTTATAATTATGCTTAAATATAACCCATTACTTTCCTTATCACATAAAATCTTTTACAAAAACTCTACAACAAAATCTCCTTATTACATAAATTTAACAAATTCCATTAATAAACAATTTAATTTCCAATTTTAACCGTATAAACAAAATATATTTCGTAGGGAATTGATAAATTCAAATTGCACCATAAAAATACAAACTATGCATTTAAATTATTTTTAGCATTATGCATAAATATAACCCATTACTTTCCTTATCACATAAAATCTTATATAAAAACTCTACAACAAAATCTCCTTATCTAATAACGATAAAAAGATTTTAATTAAACTATGACCACTCTGCGGAATTTCAAACACACCGCGTTAATATGCATGGACTACAACGAACAAAACCTCACACACACAAAATTAATCTGTAATTAGCTTCCCTGAGAATCGAGATTTATCCTCGGCAAAAAAAATTACATGCAAAATCAATTTACGTGGCAGGATCCTTTGGAAAAGAAACGTGTAAACGAAATCAAGCGCGAAAGCTATATTTATAGCGCGCTTGGGAAAAATAAAGATCCTGGGCTATGTCTTGGATTGGGGACACACGGTTGTTATATATAAAGAATATGTTTTTCGTAGTTGTGTTACGATTTGGTTGGTTTTAATTTGTGGCCCTAAAGCCAGCAATAGCTATATTGAGAGAAACTTTATTATTACAAAACACTCTGTTTCGAATAAAGTATTTGAAAACATCACCAAATTATAAGAAGTTTTTAATACTGATATTATGCAATAATAAAAATAAATTTGGACATAATTTCTTGATACAGTAAAAAAGAGACCGAAACTAGAATAATTTCACCTATGTTATTCTAAGGATAAATGCTATTGTAAATATTCAGTAAAACAAGTATAGTAAACATTTTTTTTACAATTTCAACACAAAGCGAAGAACGCTGTGTAAATGATAATTTTAGAAAATATATTGACCTCATACTGAGAATTATGCGCAAAATGCACATATATGTTTATAAAACTCAAATTAATGAGGGATTTTTTCCCATATTAATTTTGTAATTAATTGCATGCTAAAATTTCATATTTTTTTGAAGCTGTAATAATGCAGTATAGACTGGAATTCATTATGTTACAATGTTGTTGTTTTTTTAATCGGTTAGAATATTCTTTTTTATATACCTAGTGAAAAATAACAGGATGACTTGTTTTTATTATCCCAACTCCATCTCCATACCATCCAGTGGCAGGAAATGGACAGACCGTAAAAATAAATTTCGGCCTTTATTTGTTTATTAGTCGCCTCTGATACGCAATTCCCAGGCTTTTAATGATTTGTTGGGCGCTGCCGCTGGGACTGAAATTAATTTAAAAGATCAAATGAAACGGCCACTTCTGTTCCAATAAACCTGTTTGAATGGCCATAAAACGGGGTTTTTATGATCATTGGCGGTTATTAGGTACTGGAAATCTAAATGGCAAATACGTGTAGTATGAGATTTCAGTTCGAAGCAGATATCCAAGAACGAATCTAATTTAGTATTCCAATACTTTAAATATATATTCATTATATTTGGAATTTTCGATTGCCTAGTTTTTAAAAGTTAAAATTTGGTATTGAATAGAAAGAGATATGAAATGTAGAAGGTCATTACGTCAAACTGTCTTCATTTAACCAGTGTTCAGTGTTCATTTAACCAGTGTTCAGTGTTACGAGATGCTTGTCTATAGTCTTTTACACTATATGGATCTAAAATATATCATAAATATCATTAGAGCTTATACAATATTAACCAAAATATTATGCAGGAAAAACGCGGACATGTTTACCGTATATTTGAAACATGGCCGTGCACCCCATAAAAATTAAGTCTCCTATTAAGCGAACATTGTAGAAGAGTGCTTTTTTATATTGATGTATTCCTAAATTGATACCACACTATCATCAGAAAATATGGATAACTAATAAATTAGCCAGGTATAACTAAGAAAAAGGCTTCGGTGCGTTCATTGACGTATTTTGACAATCATAAATATAGGCATATTTTTGCATATCAAATTTCCTTTTTTGGCGGTTTTGTAAGCAGAGCTACTCTAAAAAATTCGTTCCTGACAACTAGATGGATAAGGCAACCGTACTTAAATCTCTTACGATCGTCCATGAAGGGTTCGGACCCTATCTTATTTATACTTTGTTAGAATGTGAGTTTTAGACCCCTACATTATACAGGAATCCTCTATGAAAGCATTTTATAAATTTGTAAAAACTGTAAACGAACACCAAAATATGAAATCAATGTTCTATTAGAATATTTTTATTAGTCGTTATCACTTACTCTCTTTAAAAAGTTTTTTAGTCCTTGTTGCATTACTGGACTAGTATTAAAAAAAACTACTACAAACACTAAAAAAATGAATTTCAAACATTGAATCCGAAGTAAATATTGCATTATAACAAATACATAAAAACATGAAACTTAAATAATATATAAAAATAAATGTTATTTTTTCTAAAATTGTACTCAATAAATAATGTGGTGGAAACGCAAACATGGTACTATATTTGATATTGTATATTTCATTTTTTAAACTTTTCATGAAATTTTAAAGGAGTTGAAATTTTATAAAGTAGTTCAATAAATGAAATATAATACTATGAAACAATTTTATAAAAACAATACCTTAGTGAAATATGATATTCCTAAGAGTATAGAAGTAATTCATGATAAAAATACAAAAAGGTAAGAATGTGGGTGATTTAAATATTGTTGTAGTAAAAAAAAAGTATAGTTCTCATACACACAAAATGCAGTTATTTCATGTTTTTCAATAGTTAAGTGTTTATAGATAAGGGTATGAAATATTTTATTTGTAAAATTTGCATTGCAAATTCACAAAAAAGCACATTTTAAGTTTAAACGTGTTTAATGGAAAAACACTTTAACATAGAATCATTTAGTTTGTCTTAAAATTCATATCTTATACTAAATTTTTTAACTTAAAATATTATATTACGATCAAAAAATACATTTTTCAATAGTTGGATAGTCGTCTTTAATATTTTATATTTATATTAGGTTTATTTTAAATACAATTACACCACATGTAACGGTTTTTATCAGTTTAAGTGTGTTTTGTTTTCACTTCAATTGATTTACGCCGACATTTAGCAAACGTTCTTTGTTAAAATAGAAATTCCCATCTGATTTATTACAATGCTTTTCGGAATATAACTGAGTCATATCATAAATACACAGATGCATTTTCCCAGATTAAGAAATAACCGATCTTTCGTATTTACTCGAGATAACCATTAATATCTATGATGAACGACGCATAATGATGCATTCGGAAAAATGATGCTTCAAGCGAGTTGCCTTTATTTCTCCTATTGAACATTACGGCTACTTACAAGAGCCAGATGTTACTAGTTTAAAGGTAGTTTCATGGCTAGTTTATATACTAACGTTATCAAGGACAGAAATATAAATTATCTTTCTAATAACTGTATGAAGAAAGTATTTTTACTCGTAATTTTGTTGGAAATGTTATGCTGACTTTTTTATATGTTTGTAGCATTAAACATAACTCATTTTTTTCATTTATGTTACGTTCATAATGGACTTATTATAAAGTGAAAAAATATTTGGTAAAATCGAATTGAACAAAAAAATGATATTGTTAATATAGCTTTTAAAGAAAGATATTGTTAACAATATTTATATATTCAACTATGTTTTGTAAAACCAAATATGATTTTTTAGATAAAACAATATTTACTGTCTAAAGAGGTAACTTGGGCCGTGGAACGTAACTTTGGCCCAAGCATAAAATCCTAGTCCTGATGACGTACGTTCTTCTTGAATATTTGTTACTTATAGGTGACGACAGAGTTACTACAATTTTCGAAAGGCAAGCACACTTTTAAAGAATGTATTAAATGAGAAGTTATTTCCTTAAAAATCTTTGTTCAAACTTACCCTAATAGACATTGACTTACAATATAAATGCTAAATATTGTTCAACTAAAGAAAAATATTGATGCAAAAGCGGTTAATTGGAAAAATTCAAAGCATCCAATAAGTTTTGATTAAGGAGAAGTCGAATATAACCGGTAGTATTGTATTCTATGAATCCATATGAAAGGTGCAGTTGCAAAACTTACATTGTCTAAAACATAACTAAGATATAGGTTATTTCCCGATCGTTGGCGTCTACGCCTAAATAAATTTAACATTATCAACAGTCGCCAATTTGCGAGCCTTATACCTTGTTACACTTTGGAGAACACACTTAAACTACACTACCCTTAAAATACACTACACCCTTAAACTATTCTAACTGAAAACCAACAATAATAATTATACAGAAAAAATATGAATCCTATTCCCTAGCAATTTAAACATTATACTCTTTAAGAAAATACTTATTTACCCCGCCAACGCATTAACACATTAGTGCCGCACTCTGACCACCAGCAATGCTCGGTTGTAAACAAGATATAGCTACTCCTACCTCTCATAAATCCTAGAAGGCGAACACTTTAATTATGGCTCAACATTGCGAATTATTGTACCACTTAAGATTTACAAGTCATGGTTGTTCTTGTAATAAAATTTTACTCCGCAATCTCACGGCTTCTTTAAAAAAAAGAGATAGGCACACGGTATAGATGAAATTTACGGCTACAATTCCCTTTTCTGGTTCGAAAATGGTGTAACGGATATCAAATTTCGAATAAAATGTTTAAACTTGAAATTTTGAATAACAATTAAGACTTAATGAAATTTAAACACTATTTTCTTGCTTGCGTTTGTTTATTTTATTAAAGTACAATGAATTGCGTATAGTTATAAACAAAACTTCATTGTTCGTTGAAATAGTTATATACTGGAAGCTTTCTACAAATTATAAGTAATTCTTTCAAAACATTGCACTCGATTATGTATGTGTTTTATGAAATTTTAATTTGTAAAAAAATCATCTGTTTGCTTATTAGATTTGTTTTTTAATTTGACACAGGACAGTAAATAACGGTATAAAAATACAGATAGTAGGTTTTAACAATTCAAATATTACTTGAGGTTTTTGTTTTTTTATTGACTTTTGCCATTATCCAAATGTGCTTTCTAAACGTGTTTATAAGACATTTCGAGTCGTCGTAACCAAGATCGAAAAGCAAAATTGATAGTTCAAATAGTTATAGTTGATAGTTAAACAAAGCTCAGTTCTCTTAAAATTGAACAACACATTTTAACGAATGTTACTTACTTGATATAGATTCAATCAGAACATTGTGTATTTTTAAATTCACCATTAATCAATTTCGAATAATTTATAAAAAAATCAGTTAAAGGTGATTTTTTGTGTTTTCGACTAGTGTATGTGGTAGTATGAAACTGCTGTGTGTTCCCATATACTATAACAAGTCATTTTTATAAAAGCAAATTTTGGTTGTCCGTTGTTATAAAAACTACAACATAACATTATCAGTCCTGCTTTGGCTCATTGTGTGTTATCGGTGAAGCCGATATCGGTGATAGCTACAAACAAAAGAAAAATAATTTTAGTAACAAAGTCAGTTACAGTTATGTCACTCTACATCAACAATTCACGACTCCGTTCCTCGCTGTATAGTTTTTAATGACTTTTCCAACGGATGTTGTTGGGAGAATAAAAAAGGAGTTAAAAGCTGCGATGTTTTTGGTTTGTTTTAAAGCATGGGAATCTCCGAGCGAATGAGCATATGGCAACTACTGGAACTGATACTAAAATGTGGAAATAGATTTTGCCGAAAAGAATGTTTTCAAAGCATTAAAATTTGTGAGAGATTAGTGACTTTTTATATTAAGGAGCTTGTGTAAAAACTATTGATGAAAGGTATTTAATTTATTACGGATTTAAAATTAGCTTTTATATTACAATAAGTTATTGTAATTTTAACTTGCTGTAATTTATAAATGATTGAAACGGCTAAAAAATAATACTTATTATAGAATAACAAATATATTAATTAATTGTAAAAGATAATTTATATTATCTAGGATACTGTAGAAATTATACACATGCAAATAATCATTTAACTAATTTTATTCAAATAAAAGGCTATAAAGCGCATCTTGTATAAAACACAACATAACCATTATTTATTACTAAATTCATATGGTTGACTTTGTAAATAAACGTTCATTAAATAGTTTTTTGCAAAAGGAAATACAAATATTCCTAATAAATGGCTCATTTTTTTTCAGGTTTTATATGTAATAGAAAATAAACTATTGTCCCAATTTTATAATAACTATAAACAGAAAAAGAATATCGCTTGGAGCTTTTGGCAAATAAATTAAATGTGATGTCATGTATGAAAAGGAAGAAAGAAAATCGTATTGGAGAATAACGCATTATAAAAATAATATATTGTCAAAATATAATGCAGTTTCTTTTAGAAAGGATATGTGAAGAGAAGAAAATGTTTTTGACACAAGAAGTTCAATATCACATTATTGCTTTGTATGTATTTATATGCACCTTATATGACAAGACTTTCTTTTCACAGCAATAAGCAAAAGATAAATATATTATTCGTGCAAAAAGATAAATATATTATCCAATTAAGAACATTACATATTTTTCAACATAACATTCCCATTTCGGATATATGTCCACACATTAAAATCTCGATTTACATCCCATTGAGATTTTATGCTCATATTCCTGGAATTAATTGTTATTTACCCTGTGCTTTAACTGAGAAATTAATTTCTTTGATTTCACTGGGAAATAATTTCCTCGTCCAACAAACTGCTCAAATGCACGCTTTAAGTGACACAGACTTTCTTTTTAAGGATCCATTTACGCTTCCTAAGTATCGTCAATATTTGCTCCAGCGCACAGGCTAATGGCAATCGAGATCTCGAATCTGCTTTTGAAAAGCACTAAAATAAACATAATATGTAGCAAAAATGGATCTGGCTGTTTAAATCTCTTTATTTTAAAGAATGAACAGATGACTTTACTATGTTAAAAATGTAACCGATATTTTTAACAGAATTTAATTTAACGTTCTTTTTTAACCATGTGTGAGCAGGAGGATTATAATAATACAGCTTAACATCAACATAGCTTTTCAACAATAACCAACCCTTTCAGAATATCAAACGAAGATAAAGTTTTTAAAAAACTAAAATGTAATTAAGTAAAATGTTTAGTGAGGCATGCATACAGAGTATAGCTCAATGACGGAAAATAATATAACTTCCATTAAATTAATGTAACGTTGTACCAGTACATCTCGATGGAAATTACATATACATAGTACAGTAACAAATATCTTGTTCCCCAAAATATGACTAATATATAGAGTCTGTACCGTTAATTGTAACTATGTCCAATTGAATGTACGATTATCAAAAGTCGCCTATGGACAGACTGTGACCTCTATATTTTAGTTATACTTTGGAAATTGTCAGTTTCGCAACTACACAATTTATATACTTTCGTACAAAGCCACAAGATTAGTACAAAATTACCACAGGATAAGTTTGACTTCTCCTTAAACCTAAAAAATTATTGGATCCTTTGAAATTTTCTAATTAAATAGTTTTATATCTCAAGGGTTTTTCTAACAAGTAACACATTCATCTGATCAGTGGCTTGCACACTTGCAGATTACGACCATATGAAACCAAATCACAAAGAATTCCCCAGTATTTTTGCACATCCTTATACCTGTACCAACACTATTTTACTTACAATTAATATATTGTTAGTTACAGTTTTATAAAACTATATGATAAAGAGGGATTCAGGTTGTCTTCGCCCCTTTATGATTTAATAGTTTTAGCGATATCCCCATAGGATTGCGAAGATTCTCTTCGCTTTGGGCTGGAAAGTAATATTACGGCAAAAATGTAATTTTGCCTCCAAGGCCATTTCAATTTCAGAAAACTAAAAGTGCCATGTAGTCCTCTGGGATCATTGGGGGTTCTTTAAAGAAGATTATGGTTCTTCGGGTTGCTTTTAAGCGAAGAAGTGGGTTTTTAAAGAGTTCAGGACGAATAGGAAAGTGTTGTCCGAAATTTGAAATAAATATATGTTTTTAAATTATTGGAAATGGATGTGTTGCTTTGGTTTATTAACCCTCATAGTCTCTACCGGTTTTTTCCCACACATTAAGAAGTTTGTATCGACTAGAGCTGAGAACTTCACTTCGCATGTTTCAACTAACAACGGTCAACTAAATATAATGATCACTAACATAATATAAGCCTGAAAACACAAATTAAAGTAACTGATGTTTTTCAAAATTAATAAATGAGTGTTTTAAAAGTAATGTAAGAAATATGTTTAATGACGTATATTACGATACTAGTAGCAAAAGCATGGATATGGGAATACAAAAAGTTAAAAAAGTTATTACTCTCATATATAAAATATGAATTTATCAGACAGTATTTTAATAATATTGATTTATGAAGAATAGGTATGTCAATAAAAAGGATAATAAAATCTTAAATATTATTGAATTATTTTTAATTTAATTACGCATTATCAAAATGTATACTAATAATAGACTTTATAAATTATACAATGCTATGAAATTATATAAAACCTTATTGGAAGATGCATAACCAAAAAGTAAAAAAAAATCTTTGATTCTATTCAAGTGATTTTATCAAGCAATAACATTGTAATCATATTATCTGTAAAATATATCCATAATTAGTCAAAAATTAAAATTGTATTTCAAATGTTGCAATTTACTTCATGTTAGTTAAATTATTTTTTTTCCGAATAATATTTGTCTAACTATATTTCGATATGCCTCATAAATATTCATTTGAATAGTTGAAACATTGTTCTTTGAAACACTTTGCATCAATACATCCTTGAAATTGTTTTATTTCTATTATTTCAATTTTTTCACATAAGGGACATTATATTAAGTGATAAAAATAACAGGAATACTTAATGTAATGAATGATACATAAAACATTTCAACTGGAGGGGAATTATGTTGATTGCTCCTTTATCAAAATATATTTCCATTAAAAGATTCAGACATCAAAGGCGTAACACTCAAGTCTGTTAAATTTGATTCTTTTGGGGATGCTTTTTCTGTATTACTTTTGCTTAAGATGTTACTGCGGCCGTGCCATTAATAACGTTTGACAGGAAATTATTTGCTACTTGTAGTGTCGTATGTGAATAATATAGGTTTGGTTGTTGAATTATTCATGAACATAAAACGCGCCTTTAGCATCGAGTTGTGACGGTTTGACAAAGCTTAAATGGAAATTTTTAATGAACATCTATTTTCATGCTAGTATCAATGCTATTAAATTTGAAAAATTTTCAATTGAATGTTCTGTGTGAAGGACAAGTTGGAGTGGCTATTTTCTAGGATGGTGTTATGGTGCGTTTTTAAATGTCGGATTATAAGGGCAGTTACTTACCTTTAGAGAGGTACAGGTATGCTCGGTTTGGATCCCGAAACCTCCTAACCCAATACCAAACCGTCTGCGACAATGTAATTACTCGGTTACGAGGGCTTTGGGGGCTATTGGGCTTTTTGGGCTATTGTGCATTTGTGCCGATCATCAAATGCTCTGCATCAAGTCGGAAGAGAAACGTTTGATAAGTAGCTGCTTGAAGTTAGTCTCAGGAATTTCGTTGCCTGCCTTGAATAACAGGATGTTGTTGCATTTGAGTCACGGTTGTAAGGTGTGTGCCATTAGATTTCACCACGTCAGATGTCACCGATGAAGAGGTACGGTAATACCACATCATTCTTCCGTGCATCTTTTACATTGATCCCTTCATTTCTTCCGTGCGAGCCCATTACTAAACCGTCAAAAACAAAGATATTACTAATTCGCGAAGTCTATGTATTGGGTATTTGTGCTGATCATCACACCTGTCTGCTGTTTTCAATCAATTAGTTACAATTTTAGATGCTGCTGCAGTAAAAATGTAAGGCAGAAACTTTTTTCTGACTTTCAATTCACATTGCCGTGATTGAAAACCCCGATTGATTTAAATTTGAAAATTTGATCATGCGGCAACGCAAGTGCGTACGTCTGTACTGCAACCGATGTGTGTGTGTGTGAAGACGACTTTACAGATAGGTCTGCTCCAGATCCTCAAAATTATAGATTTTCAGTTGCAATTTCGTCAAATTAAGAAACATATATCCATTTAGTATTCATGAATACTAAATTGGTGAGGATTTTCTGGTGAGAGTGCAAAAAATAGGTTATTTAGCATGCTAACTTAGATATGAATTTGAGTCTTTTTGAAAAACTTCAATATTTTTCGGCATCGAATATCGATGCGTCCCTCATTTGTAAATTTTTAAAAGATTTTGGGGAAAATTTTGTTCTTAGATAAAAAAAAAGTTCAGGATTATTAAAAGAGTTTTGTAGATTAATAAAAAATCTGAACTACATTAGGAAATACTATAAACACGGTTTAAAAGAAACAAGTATTTTTTTTTTTATTAAAGTATTTTCTTCTTTTGAAAGTTTAACCAACAGAGAAAACTCAAGTTAAAATTAACTATCATTAGTTGTTTTTCTTTCACTTTACATAAATGCTGCGCATCGGTAACAACTAAAATGGAATACATTGGCATCAGGCTTTCAATTCACTTATCAAAAGTTTAATTTTTTGGTGAAAATTTATTTTAATGTATCGTATATTTAAATTACGTTTCATATGATTTTGGAATGTGTTAGTAATTTGTTGTTTTTGTTGAGAAAGTTAATAGATGCAGCTATAGCAAGTAAAGATATACAAATTTTTTCGAAAACAAAACAATGTGACGGAGAAAATTGTTATGCTTTGTATTTTAGTAATTGCAGGTGAAATAGATGGTTCGGTTATTAAATAAAATGAAATTATAAGGTTTTACTAAAGGTGATATTCATCTGCATCATTATTAACACACACAAAAATTTAAACTTCCAGTTTGGTGCTTGTATTGTATTGAGTAGTTGCCAATAGCATATTTAAAGAAAAATCGGGGTTACCACATGTACTAGGGATTTGCGAGATTGCTTCCTATTTTTTTCAGATAATCGGCTCTAAATTTTGGTGTAACATGACACATTTGTTACAGTGCAATCATTTACGATGTATGAGGAACATTAAAACTATTGGAGGCTTTTTTTTCTACTGCATTATTTGCTGTTAGTTACTAGAGAGCCATATGATATGTTGCATCTAAAGTGTTCGGACCTCTGTCAGCTTATATTTATTACAATGTTGAGAATTTTAGAACGATATTTTTAATCTAAAACATATCTTTTTACAGCTAGAATTTCCTGTTTATACTGTCCGATTTTATAATTAAAAAAATATTTTTGCCATAGTTTGACTTTAGTAATACCTTGAGCAAGTAGATAGTCAATTTATTTTTAAAACAACTACAGAGATTTTCGTAGAAAAAGAAACCACCAGCAATTAAAACCAAACCTGTAGCCAAAACTATCTGCAAAAACAAAGCGCAATGTAATTAAATTTAATAATAATATATAATGATTCAAAAAATTATTTTTTAAAAAAATACCATGGTAAAAATACATTTTACAAAACTTTGCAAATAAAAATACATACAAAGAGTTCCATATAGATATACACTCACATTACTTTAGGTAAACTTAACAAACACATTTATCAAAACATTAAAAAACATTAAAAAAGATTCTAAATGGTCCAATTTCCAGAACATGACGCACTAGAGAATAAACTATTTGGTTGACCAGATGAACGAAAACTTGAATATCCATCAAAAATAGATCAAAACGAGTGATTATAAATGACATATTTAAACTTCATTTTATGAAAAACATTTTAAAATTTCTTTGTTCAATTGCTTTTTGAATAGGAAGAACTAGGGACATTTGACCCATAAAGGTAGATGACCCAATGACTTTATCTCAGCATTGGAAAAGTTTTATGAGTTGGAAGTGGCATCACTTCATTCCTTTCAGTCAGCTAACCACATGGTGAAAAAACCCAACTGAATCTTTGAGTATGTGTTTAGCTATACGAAGACATACCTTTTCATGTACTGAAAGTAAAATTTTTGGTTCCATAAGATTTTTCGGTCTACTTTTTTTTTGTTTAAAGGAAAGATTTTTCAATTAGTTACTTGTTTTGTTCATGCTATTTTCTACAATTACGTGCATAATAGTGCCAATGTATTTATTCGCGAATGTCTTTGTTTTGGGGTTGATCAAAAAAGATTGAAGGGATATGTGACCCTAGTAAACAACACAAAAGTAGACAGAAGTAGACCAAGAATTTTTTATAAAAAAATCACGGGAATCCCAAAAATATGAGTGGGTTCTTCTGGGAGTACAATATTTGTTGGGAAAGTACAAGGGAAATATCTTTTAACGATCCTACAATTCAGTGTGCAGACAGAATCGATGGAAAATGTTTTAAATGGCCTGAAATGGATCATACATCCCAAGTTGATATTGATCAAATAGAAGATTCTCCAACCACCTGTGTTTTTCTGCAAAATAAAAGAATCCCCAGTTTTGTATTTAGACAAGATTTTACGTTTAAATTTGATAAGTTCGTTATATAAGTTCGTTATATTCGTTATACTCGTTATATAAGCATAATTAATGTGTTAAATATAAGAAAGAATTATTTTTGTCTTAAAACTATAAAATATATTTAAACTTTATAATATGATGTTAATTTTGTTATTTGGTAAAAGCATTTTGACAATTTTAAGTTATACTACTAAATATTTGGGTTGGGTCCCGTATCCCTATGCATTGGGATACAAGACCCAAAACTAAAGTTTGAAATAATTTATATTTTACTAATATTGCAGTTAATACTTCAGAAAAATACTAATATATATTGTGTAATACTTATTAAAGTACAAATTGACTGCATTTGCACATCCATAAATAGTGTTTTTTTAAAAGTTACAAGCCAAAAACTACAATTTGGGTCATGTGTCCCTGGTTACCCTACTTAATGAAATTTCGTTATAATGTCTTACATGGGTTACAAGTTAAAAAAAAAAGCTAAAATATGTGAAAAATAGGCATCGTTATATCAATATAAAAATAAGCCATTATACGACATAAAAATAATTATTATAAACGTTATGACAATATTTGTGATACCCAAAATTAATAACAATCGAAAATCCATAATAAAGCAATATAATGGAAGTTACTTAATGAACCGTTTTCCTGAATATTTCGTGCTAGCGATTCAGCCACACGGTTGACCCAACACATGGAGACTTGGTGACCCAACCGGAGTGGACCAAAATTGGTGATTACGAAGCATATAGTGATTTGTGAGTCGTCGATCAGAAACCAATTTCCCGTTAATATCCCCGGTCAAAGTGTATTTTCTCACCAAATCCTGACTCATCAACTTGCAATGCAGTTGTGGTAAATTGCTGAAAACTGTATAAAGGATTTGATTGGACGCTTGGGATTTTTCAGACCTCATCAATATTTTAAGGCGCTTATAAATTAATTAAATTGATATTGAACGAATATAAAATTATGTTTTTAATTTTAAAAAATCACAGCATAAGCATATGTATAGTTGTATACGATGTAAAAATTACTGCTGTTATTATAATAAGTATATTTCTAAATATTTTTTTATTATTTTTTCATTATCATTAAAAATGATAAAATCTACTAAATATATTTTTATTTTCAAACGCGTCAACGCGATCATATCCATATATGAATTTTTGATTTTGTTTATTGATTTCACACACGCACAATATACATTACTGACTAAAACAGAATTTATCGATATTAGGTATTATTAAATTTATCTCATGGTAAATATCTAGGCCTACGAATGAATTTATTGTGATTTCACCTATATCCGTTGCTCCAAATAATACTAAAATTAACTCATTAATTCAACATAAATAATGCACATATATTACCACTTCATCCTGCCTCATTAGCATCCATGTATCATACAACTTACGATATCAATCCGACCCAAATATTGAAACTAAATCTGATCTAAAAATATCGAAGCATTATTACATAATTTAATAAGTTACAAACTAACTCGATGATAAGATCTAGATATTCTATGCCCAAGCTGTCAAAGTCCCGAAGTTGAGTCCATGAGGCAGGTGTAACAGAGACCAGCCATAATTGCTAAGATCATGCATGGAATTAATGGTATTGATTGACGACAAGCCTGAAACACGCACTTTGTAGGGGGTCAGTAGATTACTGGGCTCCGAGGTAACCTCGTCACAAATTTATGCCAGGAAAATGAAGGTATCAAGTTATGGAGAGTACGTCTACTGTTTCCTTTGTCCTGATTAATCATGAATGGGTTTTCCTAAGATAAAGTGTAATGTGATATAAGAGGATCATAACGTTTCCTAGCGTTAGAAGATGAAGTGCTTTCGAATTATTCAATCATTTGTTTTTTATCTTTTATCTAGGCTTTCAGTTGTTTTATGAAAATAATCAATTCTTAACAATATTATTGATGTGTACAAGGAAACAGTTCCACTAATTTTTTTTATATGTATGATGGAAATAAGTTGATTTCCTTTAAATATAAAAGTATATATTTTTAACAATTTCTGTAGCCACCAGTTTAAAATTATCATTTAAATATTGACTAAGATGTTTTGCTGGTAATTTGAAAATGGTTTCATTGATCACCTAACTATTTTAAAGAGTTATGATTCCTAGAAAATCAAGCCAGTGATCTGTTTTTTTTTAATGTTAACGAATGAACTATTGTCTAAGCAAAAGGAAAATAAAAATATCTGGTTATATAAATTTCATCAAATCATTTAAGATTTATGCTACGATTAACAAATGAAATTATGTAAAACTTATGTAGCTTTTATAAACCAAGCGTTATTAATGGGGACTTGTAAAAATTTGCAATTTTTTATTTTGTGTCAATGAAACTCTCTTCTCAATGGCCAGCATACCATTAGCATATTATAAACCTCCTATACTGATATCAGCATTAATTTTAAAGTTAGTTGTTCGACTGGATCCCGTCATTCTAAGAGTTTGAGGCTCCATTATAGACCACTGTGAAAATGTATAATGTGCAGATTAAAAAAGTGTTATCTCATTTCTAGTCATGAGACATTCTAGCAAATATTCCCCAATCCCCTACAACGTATCTCGCAAGCAATTACCAACAATCATCTGACATCGTATGTACCATACCTGACCAACCAAACAAGGAGAAATAAACATGAATGCATCGTTTAATGTCATTGAAAAAAATATGAAGAAGAAATTTTCCATTTCTGCATAAATATTTCTACATTATTTACGTTTTTAAACTAAATAAGAGAAACAGTTAGAATAAGCTTCTTAAATTTAGTATTTACCTCAATAGTTTTGGCTGAGCGTTGATACGCCATTCAGTCGGGACTTCTTTCTTTATAAATATTGTAACATACAGTCCTGCACAAAAGTTTAGACACAACACAAATATGATGTTTTACAAATTAGTATTTAAAGAGGAGAATTATTATTTATTACACTTAAACATATGCACATATATATTCAAAAATATAAATTTAGAAAATGAAAAAAGAAATATATGGCGAAGTAGCTGCAAAGATAGAAAAAATGACAAAAATCCGTTGCACATAAGTTTAGGCACAAATAATTTTTTTTTAATTTTTGGAAACACATGAAAAGTTTTAATAGTTGAAAAAGCTTATTCGTTTTTTATCAATTCCAAAACACGTTTTTTCATTGAAAGCACAAAGCTTTTTCAGGGTTGCAGGCTTGATATCGTGCCACGCTGCTTCAATAGCTTCTTTAAGTTTAGAAACTTTGGTACACTGCTTTCCATTGGCATATACAACTTTTGTAAGAATTCCCCATACAATTTCTATAGAATAATAGTTGGGGCCATATGTAAGCCAATCGAGAACCGTGATTTTTTTTGGTTCGAAACCAATCTTTCGTTGAGCTGGATGTGCGATAGAGGCGTTGTCTTGTTGAAATTTCCAGTTAGGCCCACATAAAAACTCCCCCAACATTTACAAATTACTCTCGAGGGTTTCCTGGTATTTTTCAGAGTTTTGCTTACCCTTTGTAAACGCTGGGGAAGTCTGGTCGTTTACAGAAAATCCTCCCCAAACCATCACTGACCCTCCGCCTTGACTTCGGCTAAACTAAGTCACAGGACCTTTACGAAGATCATGGCAGTAGTAAAAAAACCTGTCGGAGCCATCCAGGTTCCATTTTCTTTTTCGTCACTAAAGATTTTTTGATGATTACCTCTAGCCATTTATCCCTATATGACGTGTGCTCCTGAGCCCCCTGAGCGTCTTTGTGATGAGACTGCAACCGCGGCTTACGTTTAAATTTAGATTTTGTTTTAAATCCACATGCCACAATTCTTCTACGTATAGTTTCTCGGGAAACCTTGTTGGCAATTTCAGTTTTAATCTGGTTTGCAGAGCAATGTCTGTTTGAAGCAAGTTTCCTAATTTGCCTTTCATCTCGTTTGCTGGTCGCCCTGGTTCTTCCAGACCTTGCTTTTGCCTGGTATACATCATCACGTGCCTAAAACTATATAAATACATCTTTTATATCGGTTCAGTTCAAGTAAAATATCAGAAACTGATTTACCTTCGCTTTTTAATTTCTAAATTCTTATAGTCTCGGCAAATGAAAATTGCTTGACTTAGGCATCATTATAAGCAGTAAAAATATTCCAATCCCTTTATAGCAGCTTTGAGACACTCCCCTTTGATAACACAGTCACTTCCGCTCAAGAATTTGCATAAACATTATATTTGTGTCTATACTTTTGGGGCATGGCAATTTTGCAAAATTTCGACTTGTTTATGTTAGACAATTTTATTTAATTTTTTCTGAATTTCTTTTTGTTACCCTTTTTTCTTACGCGTTTAACAATATATATTAAAAAGAATTTAGTGGGAATTAATGAATACTATCGATATTTTCATGAATTGCTTCTGTGTCTAAACTTTTGTGCAGGACTGTACAATAATTCATAAGGCAGTTACGTCTCATAAATATGTTAAACAAGTATCTTTAAAACAAGCATTTTTGTTATGCAGTTTTAAATGTTTAATTACTTTAACTGAATACCAAACGCTGAAAAGCATACATTAACATTTAAATGACCTTAACCCACATGCCTTACCGTGATTAAACTTTACACTTCAAAACATCAGAAGACTCTCAGATAAGTTATTTTTCCTCTTTAATTTCGTCCGAACGTCACTTTTGAAACAATTGCCCTAAGTCATCTTCAAAGTTGAAAGATTCTTTGTGAAACAAGAGAAAATTCATTAAATACGAAATTCTCCACAAATCTTTAATTAAAAGTTCCAAAATCGGTCGATTTCAAGGGACCCGCGCTTTTTATTGAGTTGTGCTCAAACTCCTCAGGTTATGCGGCCTATGACGTTAACTAGTCGAGGCAGAAAATTAATGCAGTTTTCTTGTTAATTTAATACTGCGACGATAATGCATACCGCATTATTTTAGATTAGGGGCGCATAAACACAAGTTGGGAGAGATTAGTGAATCTGTAAATAATTATTCATTGTGTGTAGAGCTGGGCCGGTAGAATTAATGAGAAGAACAAACTTGGCATTTCCAACTAAATGCTTGCAAATAAGCGTGTTGTTTTAAGTTCGAGTATTGGTTTGTTCAAAAGATAAACATTATCAAAATAATTGGTTTGAATCTCGAATTTGGCTCAGAGGAGAAGAAATGAGTGACTCTTTTAAAAGGACTGGATTACTTTGGTAAAATTATTTGAATGAAGCCGCAATAGCGCACACAATGCCATTGAGTAATTGTAGTAAAGTTTAGTTAGTAATAAGGAAATAACGGCTCATTTACTTCACATTACTAAAAACAATTTGTTTGGAACTCCAAAATTGGAGACCTTTGGTAGTTAAAGATTTAAGAGATTAGAATTTTTTTAATAATTATTTGTCAACTGGTAATATATACACAGACAGTTATATTATAATACTTCAGGAAATAAGTATTGCAGTATAATAAGAATTGCATTTTTAAATAACATTATTAATATATTATTTTACAAAATTATTAATTTATAAAAATATGTTTTTCCTTATTCAAATCATTTTGATTGAAAGAAAAAAAATCTCATACGATATAAAATACTATTTTTAAGTTTTTTTTACACAAATCCTTATTAAAATTGACTGGAAAATTAACACTTTAAACCCGCAAACATTGCTTATGTTTTTTTTTACACTTTAGTTGTTGAATTCAATAAAAAAATATGTACTCATGTGAAAACAAAAATAACTGTAATATTTTTAACCATATTTTATTTCTGAAGACCTCATAAACGAATTACATAAAAGTCCACCAACCGAAAAACCGGATCACACCCCCTTACAAATGACCCCAAGCCCACAAACCAAGTCAATGTCCTCCCCGGCATTTAATTCCAATCCAAAACTCTAGTCCACCATCTGCTACTGACCCATCCACGCCTATTTCCACACCGTAATCCCCGATCACATTTGGGGCATTGCATCAGCTTTTAATCGAAATCGACAAGACACCCCCACACCCATCCCCCCGGTATCAAAACAGTACCTCCGACGTCATCAGTACCCCCTGTACCCCCCGTGGGCCATTGTTATGTGCCAAAACCCTCCACTTGTTTCCGATGACATTGAAATGACGTGTCGTCTAATATGCCGTCCCCTATTGTTAATGTCCCCCTACCACCTTTTCCACTGTCTGTGAATGGGACCCTTGACATTGTACATGTGGACGATGGGCCAGTTTAATGGTTGATAGGTTTGGCCCTTTATCTATCTTTTAAAATTTACATTTTCTGACCTAATGGGAAGGGAAACTATACATAAAGCTCGATAAATATGAAATATTAATAATATTATATTGTGTTAACCTTAATAATTTTAAAAATATATATAATCTTATAACAAAAAATTGGTATGCATCTGACAGTTATTTAGTGACTTTTCATGTTTCAGTGTATAGTATAAAACCAAGTTTAATGTTTAATCCCCAATCGCACCAATTTTAAATAATCACACCAATGTTGAATTGGTGTGATTATTTAATTTTTAACATATTGGTTTTAGTTTTTGAAAATTAAGTATACAATTAAATGAACGTACTGTTCATAATTGATAGCGATCATAATTAATAAAGATATAAATTCGGATTTTAAAACAAAATATCTGTACTACATGACAAGCAATTATATTATATTCAATTTCAGAGTTAGATTACACTGTGTTGTTATAAAAAAATGAATAAATATTCAAAAATGTCAATTTTTGTTAAGAAATCTATTTAGCATGTTTATTTAACAATACGTTTCGTTTTCTATAAAACCTGATGGGATCAAATGTAATGCATAACTATTTTTAATTTATAATGTAGATATAGAATTATTTAAAATGTCTCAAATTCGTATACAAAACTTAACAATCTAGCATATTGGCCTAGAGAACTGAATTCTTGTTAACAAATCAGCACTGACCTAAGGAAAGGCAAATTGAGTTAGGTTTTACTTATGGTCATTGTGGGTTAGAATGCAAGAACCATATTTGGCATAATAAATTAAAAAGTTCGCTTATACCCTAGTTATACAAGTGGCACGATTGGAAGTGAATGTGTGCATGAAACCGCACCAGATATGTGATCTAAGTAAAAAAAAATTAAAATCACTGTGAAACAGAGGGTCGTTGCTGTGGAAAATTATATAAAAATTCATTCGTGGAAATAGTGGTTCAAATATACTTTAATTCAAGTTGTTTTGTAAACTAAAACTCGATTCTCCGGTTCAGTTTTATTTGATATACCATGTACACCTTCCGATATTTCCTTGCAGGGTACCACCAAAAAAAAACACCCCAGAGGGACAACCTTATGCATACATTGACTCATACAGATGTTTTTTACTCAATTTTACCACGATTTTTTGTTATTTAAAACTTCATCTGATTCGGGGTGAGGTGTTGAGATTAAATCGCAAATAATTTCACGGTAGATTAATCATTTTCAGTTACTTCCAACCCTTAACCTGATAACGGGACTCGAACCCCCAGGATGTATACAGAAGGGGACAGTAGCAGAGCATATGGGAAGTGTATCCTGTCCGGGTATATTAAAGTCTGGTCGTAATAGGGTGTCGGAAGCGTTGTGAAGTATTACCTGTCACATATTACCTGTCAGAAGGGCCAATTAAATTGTTACATAGTTGATTGGTCTGTTGCGTGATTTCCGCATGAGTGGTTATGATTATTTGACAGGTTTTTTTTATGTGAGTGACAAATGAAATTATATTGGTTTGATTATGGAAAGATGCTTTGAGTAATCACTTATACATAATCATTTTATTAGTTGATTGAATTCAAAGTTGACCGATATTTTTTTTATTTCTAAAAATATTTTTAATAACTAAGGAAGGGTTGACAGAAAAAAATATTCTATCATAGACTATTTTGTCCAGGTCTTTAGTGTGTATTCGTAAAAATCTATTTTAATGTCAATTTAAATGTTTTTACTAAAGAAACACTTTTATCTACTACCACACTATCGCATTAAAATATTTTAATAATTTTATTAAATATGGCTCACATATTCATTAGCAGTTTTAATAATAACTCATTTTCAGCAAAACTAAAGTTTCAATAAAACTAAACTAAACAAAAAAAAACTAAACTCAGTTTCGCGACCGCCCTTTGAGGGCCAAGGCCCAAACTAAATATTTTTATTAAATACAACTAAATGTATATTAATTTTATAATTATTAAATAAAACTAGACTAAAAAGTTCTTTTCCAGGCAAGATATTATTAAAGCTTAATAATTAACTAATAACATTATCTCAAACACTTAGCTGCAAATATTTCTCAGCAATGCTAAAAAATATCCAGTTATTTCTCATTTCCTTAGAGAAAATATATTTATAGATTTTTTTTATTATTTCTGTTGGGCACGTACAAAAGCAGTTTCCGTACGTGCAACTCGCATTTACTTTTTTTCTAAATGTTGCTAAAAAAGATAAATGTCTAAATAGAAAAGGGGTTTTATAATAAAAAATGATTTCATTTCAGAATGCTTTAAGTACACTGTCTTTTTAAAATACATTTTTTTCATTTTTTAAAAAATTCGTTTCTTATAATTAAATTATAATTAATTTAGAAGACTTATTTCGCTAAGAGTTTTTGTTAGAACAACATTCCTCCCCTTCCCCAAAAAATTGTTTTATTTGATTATCTGAAAAATAAGTTTAATGTAGTTTTGAAACAATTGAAGGGTATAGTTGCAAAACTCACCTTTTCCGAAGTCTAAATAATGAATTGGGATTGGCGATTTCATTGGCTTTTTTCGAATTTTTTATTAAATTGAATTTACTAGCATTAGAAGAAGTCAAGGTACCTACAAGATACATGTCTATGTGTGTATCTTAGTTTTACTTTGGAGAATTGCAACTGACGAAATCTAGTAAATTCAGACTGAACGAAATCTAGTAAATTCATACTATTTCGGAGAAAAATACCTAATTGTACTTAACGAAATTATGTCAAATGAACTTTTCTTTAATTACTTATATTTTAATTATTGTTTCCCTTAACCTAATGTTGTTATTTATAAAAAAAGCACACATTTTAAATAATATTTATGCGGGAGTAGAATTAAAATATATATCTAAATATATATATAATTAATATATATCAAAGTATATGAAACAAATAAAATAATAAATATACTTTAACACGATAATAATGAGTTAAATATATAGCATAATTTTAGTAATAAAGCGAAATTATACTTTAATTCAATATACTTTAACTAAATAAAAAAAATGGCTTAGTTTGCTATTTTATTGCTGTATCGGTGCAATTTACTAATAAAGCAGTACTTAAACAAATACTTTATATTAGTCAAATATTATAGCGTACATTAGGGGAGTTGTCAGTCAATTTAACACCATGAATTCCCACTATGTAATAATAAAAACACGCGAATTAGCGTATGCTTGAAAGAAACGCTGGAATACGGCGGGTGGTAAATGCTGTAGAAAGTGCCGAACATATTTGAGGGGGAAGTTTGAGTACGCCCATTTGTCAGTATGTGGAGAGATTATGGTAACGTACTAGGAATTTGATGTACACGGAATCTTTCAGACATTATAATTAATTTTACACCCATTTTCGTAAATTATAAAAGTTTAAGAAGAGTTGTTCGTTGCGTAACATAAAAATAGTTTTACCTTCCTCATAAAATTCCTTACATAAATAGTAAAACTTGTGTTACTGTACTAAGGATTTTAGTTGCAAAATTAAGAAAAATTAGGGATAGGCTGACTTGAACTAAAATTATGTTATGATTTTTTCTTTAAAAATTGTGAAACATTTCCACCACCCTTTCACAGACTTCATATCTCATCCCCAATCATAAGTATTAGAAAACAAATCTGATTATAAAAGATGCAGCTAGTTGTTGTCAGCTACTTTTTTAGTTTATTTTACTCAGTTTATATCGTGTAACGTTACTTTATTAAATGGATGCACACTTTCAGCCGTCAGTTTTGTGAAGTACTGTAACACTTAACTTTTTACAGTGTGTTTGCCAATGATTTTTCCCGTGTATTATTTAAATAACTATTTTAAAATGACTTCTCACGCATAAACAAGTTTAAAATTCTTAAATCACGAGTTTTATTTAATATGAAAGTCATATATAATTATAAAAACATTGTACGATATAACTTTATTTTCTATATTCTCAGTCACAAAAAAATATAATACATCAATACCTTTTCACACACTTCACTACATTTAAAAGACAATAAAAGCCAAATCAATAACATCAAAAAACAAGCTTCAATAATGGCCAAGAGCAATCATTGGAAATCATTTAGAGCCACAACACCGATCTTCAATTACACTTCCGCGCCAGACTTATCAGTACAACGAACAATCAGCCTAGGTTTTATTGCTAAATGCAATATTTTTATTTTGTTTTATTGAAACTTTTACTCCATGTCGTTTTGAGACGATTATTCATTTTTATGATCATGTTTCTCTTTATACATATTCGTTGTTTTACTTAAGCAAATAAATTATTATATATTGTTTTGTTTCTCGAAAGAACAATGCTCATTCTTAACGATTATTAAAGTGCTATTTGTATTATAATTACGTGCAAAAAAGCATAGTTTTTCAAGCTATTATTCATGACTTACAAGTTACTTTTAGCATTATTTAATTAAAACTAAACTTACTGCCTATACGTTATTGTAAAAATATAAATGAACAAGTGGTAATTTAAAATTTATTTTATAAGAAGATATATTATCCAAGGCTCGACAGAGATTTTCTAGTAAAACAAACATACATATTTTTGTTGAAAAGACTTAACAATCCACACATATTACATAAATAATTTTTTTAGACATTATGATTCACCTAAATAGCAAAGAAAATTAATTGTATTAACAAAAAAGACATGTTTTTTATCCGTAAAAACTATCTTCTTGAGCAATAAAATTTCAAAGTACATTGATCGTTCTCCGTAATGCTTGATTAACATAGTTTAATTATTGATTTTTAATCATGAACAAAGAAAAAATTATTAAGCATATTTGTATGTAGAAATACAAAGGCTTAGGTAATAAAACTTGAAAAGTATTAATGTTTTCTATGAAATTCTTACTTAAAAGAACATTCACAATGATCCTAATGTATCTATTATAGTACCATGATTGAATTTGTAAATAATATATCAATAATTTATAATTATTTGTCTCTTTTATTTAAAATATATTCTGAAATTTGCTCGAGAAGATATTTGAGAATAACACAATATTTCAAACATTACCAGATTTTTTTTATCTTACAAATGCCAAATTAAGATTATTATTATAAATTGATACTGTGTTCCATTGTTCCTACAAAAGACAAAAATGAAAAAAAAAAATCTTCAATAAATATTAATGTAAAAAATTCTCCAAAAACTGCTCATTTCTTAACAAATATTTATGCAATAAAATACATATTTGGTATCGTTTAAGTATATAGCACATTTTTATTTATAATAATTTTATTCGTGAAATAAATATTCGATATTTACTCGAAATATACAAGATAGTTTCTATTTCATAAATTCCTGAAAATTTAATGGTTAACAATTATTAGATATATTTCTATATTTTATCGTTTTTAGATATCAAACTTTTTTTTTACTTTTAACGAATTGATTCATAAAATTTTAAGATGACACCTTAAATATGTAAGTATTATTTTGTTTGTTTTAGTGCAAATAACATAAATGTACAAAGATAAAAGTATACGTTTATTTACTTTCAAGTTTATTTTCAATTATTAGATAAAAGTTTAACTATTTTTGCAATAAAAATTTAAATAATTTTAAAATTTAAATTTGAAAAATTCGTAGTCCATTGTGTTAATAATAAATTCTTATAATAATGCTTTCTTTAAAACTGAATGTACATACTTTTTGAAAACTGATTTGACAAGAGAAGAATTAGTTTTGTCTTTGTAAATAATTGATAATGGATTTTTCGAGAACTCAAAAGAATGGACATTTAGAAAGATTATTCGTATTATTCGATATGTTTTGTTATTACAAAAAAATAATATAACATGTTTTATTTTAGTAATTACTTGGGAAGCCATTTAAATAATGCATTTGTTTTCTGATACAATGTAGACTTGAAAAAAGAGACTTATAAAAGGTCAAAAATTTAATTATTTTAACATAAATCCAGACCTACAATGAAAAGAAATACATTCTACTACAATACATATTCCAGCCAAACAATTTGAATTTATTTAGACAAACAAAGGGATCCTTAGCCTATCACGAAAGATGTTTCTTTTCAACGTTGAAAAGCCTGATGCGGCAGCGGTTTGACGGAATTGTATCTCTACTTCTGGTTAAAAATATTTAAAAACTATATCTCGCGTATATTAAACTTGATAGTTTTGAATAGTAAATAATAGTAATTATTAGTAAAAAATGCACGGGGCCAAAAACGTTTTTTATTAGTTAAGAGGACTGTTTAAATAATCTTTATTTGGAAACTCATTCATAGAAAATTTGTTAAAAGTCATGAACATGATTGACCACTTATATTAAAAAGCAGTGTTACTTTACATAACGAAGATCAATGGAAAATTAAAGTGATCGATAAATGAATAATTTAGACTCACGTTGTACTGGTCACGAATGCGAAGATACCCCAAAAAATAATCACTATGAGGATAAACGAGTTTAAGATTTAATCAATTTGGTCGGATTTGTTTTACTTTGGCTGAATAAACGTCGCACTAAAGCTACTCGAGGGCTATTGATGACAGAAAATTTTATCTGATATTCTAGCTTTATTATTTTGCTCTATCACTTGTTACATCCATTTTTCTATGCTAAATAAATACATCTTCACCCATAATGGCGTCTATTAAATTTCACTTTACAGCCTATTGTTATAACCGTTCAATTATTAAACTTTATTTGTCAAAAAATATTAATCCCGTAATGTTTCCTAAACATGGATCGCTTCAAATTTTAGATCATTCCAGCCAGTAATTTTTATTGCAATTTACCCTCTGAGGAATGAACAAAATAGCTGAACTGTAAACTTGTTTTCATTACTTTTGAGTTTAAAATTTAAAATTATATTTAATTATAATTTAATTTCTTTAAAGTTTATAAAATGACTAGTCATTAATAATATCAATACTTTACCTAAAATGACTTTGTCATAGCAGATGATAATAAATGGCTTTAGTTAAATTTAAAAATTATAGTTTTTTGAAAATCATGTAAGTTGCTGGAAACCCTGACAAGTGATGGGATTATAATCCTGTATCTCAGAGGGTTAAAGTAGTTCATTACAGTTTAATAGGATATTTTTTGTTACTACCCAAGACCAAAAACATATATGGTGATAGGGAGCCCAGTTGGTTAAGGCGTTCGCCTTGCATGCGGTAGGTGCCAGGTCCGGGTCCGGGCATCGCCAAAAATAACTGCCGACCTATAAACGGCCCATGCAGCCAAAACCGTCAGACGAATAATACTCCGTGTAGATCAAGTACACGTTAAATATGCTTCAAAGTCCCAATGGTGCGTACGATGTCACCTTAACGTTTTCGCTGGGTGCCTACTCAGGTGTCGGCTCGTCACTTGACTGTAGCTCTAAATTACGACGCCCTTTGTCAATAGCCCCCGGTCTATCTCTAGTGTGACGATAATTCAAACTAAACTAAACCAAGATACAACTTGTTCAAACCAACGACGCACATTCGCACTGAATCATACAAGAGATTCACACTTAAGCATCCACAATCTCGTTTCATTTCCTTTTCCTGGACATCCCCATAGTTCCCATACCAGAGATCTTACAAGCACTGACCTCTGTATCTTCAAAAGCGCGGTAATTACGTAATTGTTTGGGCGAGTCATCACGAGCTACTGCAGTGTGGCTGTTTTTGAGGGCCCACATTTGCTTCTAGGGTGTGTGGACGCGCTAATGATAAGGGTAATTTTTACTTTTCAGGCTGTTAAAAGTGAGGATAATTCTCTTTGCGAATTTCACAGATTTGGATGTTCGTTAAGATAACGTTGGATATTTATGTAAATTATTATGCATTTATTAAGAGAATTGGTTAGTTGCAATAAAACATTTTCATTTGCTGGTCAAACACGCTATATTTTAATTTGCTTTGGCAAAGTTTGTATTATTTAGTATGTATTGCTTACGCTTAAGGTTATTTAAAATAATAAGTATGAGGTAAGATAAATAAAAAGTGTACTTCATCTAAAATTTTTAACTTATTCACAAGATTCCCTCAGTTTTATACTAGAGATCTAACAGGCCTCTTTTTTAAAAATCATGTTAAGTTTAGGTCGTTGCAAGACGTTTATTGAATGCAGTGGTTTGGGTACTATAGTTCATTATAGGTAAATTTTAAATTTTTGGAAAATAAATTAATTTTGTTTTTACGTATAGTGCTACATTGTACAGTTTTATTAAACTAATTATTTGGATTAAAACATTGGAAATAACCCCTACAAACTAGAACTTTACACAATCATCTGTAGAAAAAGATCTTACGTAGGTTTAGATAAAAAGACTAGAATTGTAAATTTTATGGACTGTAAACACAGTCTCCAACATTTACAGTCCTAGTCCTTTAAATTTTTTAAATTGTTAGTTAAAAAAGTCAAGTAAATGTGGCCATGTAATAAATACCGTCGATCAAAACTTTAATACACACATTTTTGCACTCAGGTACTTAAAAAAAATTCTGATAATAACGACTAAATTTCATATTATACTGTAGCGTTAATCATGTTTTATTGAATAATCAAATAACATTTTAGAAAACTTTATTAATTGACCTAGAACATTACAATTCAAAGATCGTAAAAAGTTAATTTCAAGTAAACTTTATTGAATTATCGGATAATTTTCTATAAAAAACTAAATTACATTGCAAAATAGTCTCTCTACAACGGAGCCCCAAAAGAGCACAACCCTTGTAACAATCATGCATCATTACGAAGAAAACTTCGATAATTCCAGGAAACTCCAGGTAAGTTATTCTCACCACCCCTTAATTACCTAAAAATAACCAACCCTGTTTCCGAGGATTTAATTGTAAAATCAATTTTGCAGAGGCGCCCAGTGATAGCATCGCACTCACTTGAGATCAAATTAATTACATAACAAAAACGGGGTAAAATGCATTCTCTTACAGAAGAAGAAAAAAGAAAATTAGAGTGGGGAGAAGTAAAAAAGAGCACTAAAAGTCAAGAAAAGTTTTTTGGCACGGGCCCATATTGTACCGGCTGTTTCTATATAATTACGCCAAATCATAAATCAAGCCACGGTAGTATTACAGCACGGTGTAAATCCCATAGATCTAACGTGGATAAGTATTTGCTGCATTTTTTTGACAGGGCTGCAACTATTACTTGATTAAAATTGGTTTAAAACTAGTTGTAAGGGCAGTTTTGGAGAGTAAAATATAGTTTTGGTATTGTTTGTAAATGTTTCGAAGTTGTTGTTGTAAAATGTTTCACGGATAAATTTTGTGGTGAAATATATAGCATATGACTGGTCAAAAACGCACATTAAAGACTTGTATGTGAATAACAACAATTTGATAAAAGTTTGAATAAAAATTAACGGTATACCTTCAGGGAGATTGCAACTCAATATTATCATCAGTTTTAAGCTTAATATGGCATTCATCAATCCATGGACTAAGTAGCTTTAAATTATAACTTACAATTCATTATAATAACCCAAAAAATCAAACGAACAATGATTAGATTTTTTACAAAATATGTTAAACCGTCAAAGAGAGTTTTGAAATATACTTATAAGTTCTAGTGTTTTTATATAGAAAAATAACATCCATGATCAGCAAATATATAAGTTACAATAATATAAAACTAAATCAACGTATTTTGAATGTGCATACGAATAATTAGAAACGCCTTTGCCATCAATTACCATGCAGTGATGATTCCCTCACAGTTATTTGTCTGGGGAATCGCGGAAAATTGATGTTTTTCAGCGTTTTTGCAGCATATTCCATCGGCTGGCTTCTTTCCAAAATGGATTTGTTACTTCGTTTTAAAGAAATACACATACTTGAAGTGTAATGATAGCGACGATACTGAGACATCTCCATAACTATATCTTACAGCCAAATAGGTATATCTCCAATAATGACACGTTTAAGAGTTTTTGATATATACTGTAAAAAAATGTGGTGTAACGTTTCTCTATAAAATTAATAGACATGGAATTTCGGTCTCTAACTTTAAGAAGCAGTGTCAAGTAATAAAACAGGATTAATCTTGAAACTTAAATTTACTTCATGGCGTAATATTACTCTGTAAGTCTTATTGGGACAGCGAAAACATCAATTACTGCTACTAGTTTTAGGAAGTAACTCTTACAATATTTTTGTAAAACAATTAAACAAGAATTCCAAAAGGACAATTTCGTTAGATTAAAATAAACAATGAAGAGAAAATACGAATTAAGACTAATTGAACATAAAGCGATTCCGTCCATATGTATGTTATTGGAAAACTGAAGAAAAACCCCTTTGACTCCGAAGAACATATTTTTTTAATGGTTAGGGAAGTTTTATACAAAAAAATGGAGATAAGCTTCAAATAATGCGTATGAAAAGGGCAAATGATGACTTTCTTGTAAGTCAAAATAACAGGACAAAAAAAAATGATGTTATTGTAAAGAAATTAGAGATTGTTGAGGTTGACTTGACTAGAAGTCGTGATGTTTAGTTTTGGGTAAATTTTTGATGTTAAGGAGAAGTGGAACAACGCCGTTACTTATTCGTACCTATAATTATTCGTTTAATTCATTCGCATTATGAGTTAGTTTGCATTATACTTAACACGAAATTCTAAACGAACTCAAATAGCCTACTTTAATTCTCACCAAAATTTTTAGAGAAAAATACGTCGGTTTGATTTACACAAAAATACTAAATTTTCCTTTCAATATTCATTTAATATAAATTTTAGCATGTGATTGTTCATGAGGCAACAACGATTTAAATAGATAAAAATTGAAAAAATAATTTTTAATGCTTTTTTAATGGTGCCGTCGACAAACAGTTAGACAGATGTCAACCGGACGTACATATAAGTGGATAAAAATATAAAATATAGATATCTATCTCTGATGTCATATATTTCTAACAAAGGAAGGATTTTTAAAATCAGACGAATGGGTCAGAATATGACAGAATGGAATCGGACAGAATCAATCTCCACCATGACAACGCTTCCATTTTTTTTTAAATATTTCCAAATCAAGAAAAAGAAAGTAGGCTTAAGATAATAATATTGCGTCCTTAAATTTAAATATCTTTCAATAAGTGCTGGGGTTGGTTTTGGTTGACTTAACATCACACTCGAGCTACACATGTAAAAGAGTAGGATTATATATGTTATGAAAATATATATTGTTTCGGTTTGTGATCGTTATCTAAAAAAAAATTTAGGAATTTTAATAATATTCCGAAATTACATGCTACTGATACCTGTAAATACTAAATGCTTTGACTAAAGGTAAGAAAGCGAGTTTTAACCATATTTTAACTCTTCAAATAAAAAAATTGGTACGTGTTTCACAGATATTTAAAACATTATGATAACTAATTAACCGAAAAATAAATCATTCAAATGCTTTTTATGCAAATCAGTATATTTTTAATACCTTAAATTTTAATGAGAGTCTGTTTAAAGAAATATATGTATTGGCGTGTTTTCGACATGAAATTATAAGTAATGTATTTTGTTATCAATCTCTTCAAATAAGTTTTAAACCAAATAATCAAAAGCTTAAATGTTAATTGTTAATTAATTGACAATGTATTTGTATCACCTCTAAGACACTAACTTTCTTCATAATGAAAAATAAAAGTACCTATGAGGTGCAATAAGTTGAATAAATCAGCACAAAGAATACTTTTTAAGTTTAATAAGATTTTTAATTTAACAACATCTCAAAGTCAGTAAAATAAACAATACTTCACCAGAAAACAAATAATTGAAGAGTACTAAAAATCTACTTGAAACAAAAAATTGCCTAGTCTACTTGTATACATTTTTTCTACTTTTTGTGTTTATATTTGTTTTCTAATTATTTGTTTACTTTCATACACTCATTAAAAGAAAACAATGTCTGAATTGACAAATTAGTTTCACTATTTGAAAAATAAAACTACGATTTTTTTATGTGTTCAGATAATATTTATAAATGTTTTATTCCAATCAAAAGGTTCATTTTAAATTTTGTTGATCAATAGTTTTTGAGGAACAATTTAAAGCAAACTTTTACTAGAGTATAGAACTTTTAAATATATGCAGAATAATTTTTAAATTTATATTTATTACTTCTAGATAAATGCGCCAAAAGAATATTTGGAAACGAAACAGTCATCACGTAATTACTATTCAATTTTCATACATATTTAAATACAAATGAAACGATCTAAATTATGGGTGTTTATTTTTCTTAAAACTGTTTCTCTGTCAATATTTTCGGAAGAAACTGATATTGCTGGTTCATTATCTTATAAATGAACAAAAAATCTTTAAAAGACAAAAAAATATACAATTTACAATAATTGTTACATAAATATCAAATTAAGTAATATATGCAAATAATAAATGATTGAATTCAAATATTATTTTAGAAAAATATATTACTTAATGATTTTTAGTAGTAACTGTAATGAATTAAGATTTTTTAACAAATTATTAAATTAATTAAAAATACTGAAGAAAACAGCTTACCTGAATGCCCAATGCTGAGCGAATATGTAGCACAGAGAAATAGTCCCATAAATGCTTGAAATTTCATGGTAGGTCTTTTCATAAATCCATACCTAATGCCATATCTGTTTTTCTCAGCCTTTTTCAACTTAGTTTGCATCACGAAATCCACTTGATTTTTGACACACATGTTGTTTTTCGGTACACCCTCGTCGTGATATATCATTTATATAAACAATTCAACGGGAAAGATTGGTATCAGATTTGTTTACGTCCGTTTATTCAATGACATGTGGGGCATTGCCATCGAAATAACGATACCGAAACTGTCCCATCATCGAATTCATAAAAAACTCTTCTTTCAACTAAAAAATCCTATTTAAACACAAATATAAACACTTAGAAGGTTAAATATAGGATGAGAATAGTTATCATTCGAAAATGACAGTTTTGAGAGCATGAAAAAAAGTTTGCAGATGTCCCGTTCTTCAAAAAGCGCGCAAGTTTACCACTCGAGAAGCAGAAGAGAAAGTTCCGAGAGCAGACGATTTTATTCCGTTCCCGTTCTCTCCGGATGCGATGTAACGGGTCCAGCAAAATCCGCAGTTCTCCTCCGTGACCCGCGCTAGAAGGCGCGCGCTTCGATTCGCAGTGAACCACGTGACACGATGACGTCACTGTTCTCACTCCTCCTCTGAAAGTTGCGTTATTTTTTCGAGGGGTCTTTTTAGAGTTGACTGTCGTTTGAGTTATTTTTTTCTGAATTTTGCTTTGTTGGACAGGGAAGCCTAGAGGGGGATATGGGGATAAAAAGACTACTTTTTCGATGGGACTTGACTTTGGAAATTCGTCGAGGGTAAAACATGGTGTTATTGCCTGGAATAAATCTTAAACTAAGAAAACTCTTTGTGTCGGTATACTCTTTAGTTTAAAGTACAATCCATAATAAGACAATTACACAAGTATAAATATTTTTCTCTATTTTAATATTTAGGCGTTATGGTGAAAAATGTATTTTAATATTGTATTTTATATTTTTAAATATATTTTAAAATTTTCATAAATTTTCATTTGTGACACAGTGACGTCACATTCTCACTCCTCTGAAAGTTGCGTTGTTTTTATATATATATATATATATATATATATATATATATATATATATATATATATATATATATATATATATATATATATATATATATATATATATATATATATATATATATATATATATATATATATATATATATATATATATATATATATAATCCATCTACTGGCATCATGTTGAGGAGACCCAGTACCCCGATTATTTTATTTCCATTGAGATTAGTTTCAATATCTGTCTTGATAAATACGTGTAAAATGGTCTAAAACATAAATCTTTTACAAAACTTAAGTTACTTAAAGTATTTCATTAATTTATTTCTAATTTTGAGGTACATTAATAGCTTTAAGCTTAAGAGAGCTTAAAATAGTTCTTTTACCTCAGATTTAATTTTTTAGTGATTGTTTGTAAGCAGTATTGATTTTTTCGTAATAACTTTAATTGTTGGATTTTGAAGAGAGACATGGTTTTGTAAAAAAAATAATAAAAAATAAATATAAAATAGAGGGTAGAAAGCCATCCTCATCAATTCCTTTTTACACAGTACATACTTTTTACTTTATTTAATAAATCGACCAAATTTCCACCATTCTTACCTTTGCTGTATTCCGTATACTTTTGGGTGAATACTCTGAAAACGAACCATTCTTGTCCCCGTCAGTTTTAAAATATAGGCTTTTAAAAGCAAAGTAACTTAGGGAAAAATGAGAATACACAGTTTGTAGAGTATAGGACAGAAAGAATTATATACAAGATTTCCTATTTTATTAAAGTTTTTTTTAATCCACTGAGCGTGATATGTCATGTCCGTGGTGTGTCCCAGCGTCACGTCCGAAGAATTTGCCAGTTTATATCAAACTTATAAGATCTGAATTCACTTTTTAAATTAGATAATTGAAGAAAAGAACATTTCTGGAATAAATTAATGCAATTTTATGTATATTTTTTAATTTTTATTTATTTTACTGAGTATTAAATTCTTGTCGCCAATGGCCGCAGTCACATCCGTGGACATGAACAAAAACTTATATTGAATTCAATACGTGGCAGTACAACGCAGAGTCTATGGTATTTTAGCCTCATCTGCAGCCATATTATATAGCAAAATAAAAAAAAACAGTTTGTTTTTAGCTTTAAGTCAATTTTTTTTGCTCATTAAACTTGCAAGGTCAAGATGACTAAGAAAGGACTTAGGTAAGCTAATCAAATGTCTATTCTTACTTAATTATGTGTAGCACTTGATACAAAGAACTTAATTTTTTTTAACTCACATGTTTCAAATATGAACATACTATGTATTACAAAGATGAAACATGTAATTTGTCACGTCTGTAGACATTTTACATTTTGATCAACGACAATTTGCATTTTGATTTTTTACTCAGCCTGAAGTGATATAATAACAATCCTTTGATACCTAAGTCATTTTAAATGTATACATTTTAAATTATTAGTTTTACAAATGCAAATGGTAGTATAATTTAATTAGGTTTTTAAAAATGTTCTTACAAATAAACACTAAAAATATCTCAAAATATTTTTAAAAAATGAATGAGGTGAGCAACAATCAGGGGTATAATTTAAGTAAAATGTAGGTAATTAAATTAATAGCTATATTAATATTCAAAGAATGAGAATGTAAAAAGAAACACACATATTATAAAACACTTAACATTGTGTTAACGCCTCAAAGCAATTTTTGTAAAACTATTTTATCTTTAACAGGATACAAAAGGATGATTATCGAATAAGTGAATAACCTTTTGGGGTTAAATATGCTATATTAGTGACTCCTGGGATTATTTTTGAATAATATTTCTTCTTTAATTTATTCTTAATTATTAAAAGGTATTTTGAAATAGCTATAAATATTTCTTCAATATAGTTTTATATGCTAGAAATATCAATCCTATACGTTGCCCTCCAAATCCTTAATTGACCTTCTGGAATAATTTTAAATGCAATTTCAATTTGTTAAGTAATTTTAGCATTAAAATTAAAAAAAAATTGCATTTTTGAAAATATAGTCTTTTTGTTAAATAAAAGAATTGTTATATATCTATTAGGAGACAGAATTCTTTTCCGCAGTCTTTGTTCACCACTGTCCCATTTGTATAAAACTGGTAAGTTGATTATCAAATGACTACTGACTAGCTTAGGTATGTTTAACAGATTCATTTAGTATATTCATTAATAAAGTGTACAGAAGGGCATTTGTCCCTTTTTGTCGCTACTGGCTATGTCACCAATGTCCCAAAATTGTTTATCTTTTACATTGACCAATAGTTGAAAAAATTATGTTTAATGTTCACAACGGAATGATGCATAGTATTTTGAATATTTTAACTTATTCATTTTTATCAAAAATACGTTAAGAATTAAACTTTTGTTTGTCTCTTAAAAACATGGTGAAATTAATACCTTTCAGAGAATCACCCATAAATTATCTTTTTTAAGATTAATGGTAAAAAAATATACTTAACTTTAATTTTATTAAAAAGCGGAAACTTGTTAAGAAGTGATAACATGTCCATTGACACAAAAATCTAAATTTTTCAAAACTGTAACTTAGCACATTTCTCCACTAATCTCTTCAAATATGTCTATGCGACAATTATGTGCTTTACCAATAAATTAAAAATAAATATCTATTTAAATAGAACCTAAGTGGGAAAATATATTTATAAAGAAATACTATTTTGACCGAAAACAAGAAATATTTATTTAAATTATAAAGATATGTCAATAATTATTTTGGAGACATATTCGATTAATTATCAATTTATCACGTAATGTAAAATTGCAAATTTTTTATTAAAAAAATATAGATTGCATTTTCCGAATACATACTTCAAACATGAGACTTAACTATTTTTAAACTGAATTTTGAATAAAAGGGGCTGATTACATTAGTTATCATTTACATATTCTCTACTAGCTTTCTAAACCCTGCGTCTCACGGGTTAACCTTTAATAACGGGGATTTGTTTTTGACACAGCTATAATAAAATGGTCGGTATGTTCATTGGCGACTTTTGGCAATATTTAAAATTTAACTACCCAAATGTGGTAAACATTCTACAATCAATAAATTAAATTAAATAATGATAGTCAAATAACAATTCTACAAATTAAATCCTCTTGATTTTTCGTGTTTATACTTAATTTTTGCTCGCGTTTCTTTCAAATTGAAAATTAAAAGTAGAAATCGAATTCGTGTTAATTTTTTAACGGCTCTTTTTACTGGATTTCCATGTTTATCTACGGATGACGTCAAGCCCCTGTTTCAGCCCGGCCCATGTGTTTTCAAGCTTTCAAGCCCCAGTTTCGGTCTCTCACTCTCAGGTGGATGACGTATTTTTGTAAAAAATTATATTAATTAAAAAATCATAATCAAATATGAAAAAACTAAGCCTCAGTTGCACACGTAGGTATTACAGGGAATCTATATTAAAATTTCGATTTTTTTTCGAACAGTATAAGTAGGTCTTTCACGATCCACAGACAAACAGACTCTTTCTTTTATTATTATAGATATTTACAAGATAATGATCAGTTTTCTCCATAACATTATAAATTATAATTTTCTTTGATACATTGTCTCCTCATTTTGCTGTCAAAACTATTAAAATATGCATAACACGCAAATGTTAGGCGTCAAGGACTTCGCAACCACATAGTATCTTTTTGATGATAACGTTTATTTTCAAGTATGATATTATAAAATGTACTCTTTTAATATAGTATTTTTAGAATTGAATGCTAATTATATTTTTTTACTTGTTTATCAATAGTCTGGAGTTTTCAGGGAGGTGTAAGGGAAAAAAGTAATTTTTGTGCGTGTGCTGCGAAATATTACCTTTACAATATTCTGTGTTAAAATATAATGCGTAGATATGAAATAGTCCAATTTAATAGTTATTCCAAAGATCAGTAAGTTTTCGTATGAAAGACATAAATTTTTTTCAGGATTGGTCTTTTTAAAATTAATTTCATGATTACACGATTTGTTCAGTTGTATTTAATGAAATTTCGAACATCATTACATCATAGGCGGGTGATAGTTTAGGTAAGGTCTCTATTTGCGTTTATTTTACATATCTGCGAGTCTTTTTTAATATTGTTTTCTCTCAAATGGAACCTTGCGATCGCAAGAGAGACTTTGACGATATTTTCATTATTGAGATTTCCCCCTTCCTTGGCAAGTTGATCTGCCGTTTCGTTTCAGGGCATACCGACATGCGCTGGCGATGTCTGATAGGCTGAAAAGTAGGATAAAATAACTCAACAATTAAACAAGTAAGTTTATTACGGGCTATGTTACTTAGGACGCTTCAACACCACATTTATAATCAAAAGGAAGACAAAACGCTTAGCACAGCATTTAATTCTATATTAAACATTTACACGCTGAATTTGGTAAGTTTCATTTGTTTCCTTTCGGAAATTCAAATAGTACTTTTTATCGTTAGCAAAATATATTTATATTTCGAAGTATAAACATGTAATATTCCTCGCTCTTAAATAGAAGGAAAACCCAACTAAATCAAAATTTTTAAATACAAAAAAAATAACAAAAAAAGATATCATCAAAAGGAATAAATGATATTAAAACGTCATTATTCATTAATAAATGGTTAAATGTAAAGAAAAATTATTTCTGCTAATTAAAATAAATATACAAAAAATAGAACGCCTTGTTTATTTTTTTCTAAACAAATTATACAAACTATTAGAGAATCCTATTTCGATACATATGGCGCCATCCAAATTTTTCTCTTATAATTTTTAAAGTCCCCATGTTTTTAAAAAAAAAAAAAATTTTAAAAAAGGCCCCCTTTTTGTTTTTTTTTTTTTAATGGGGCTTAAATTTTTGGGGGGGTTTTCTTCAAAAATTTTGGAAGAAAGTCGAAGCGATTTTTGTTATTTTTTTTTTGCTGTTTGCAGAAAAAAATTGGATTTCAATAACTAATAATTGTGATGCTATAACTTTTGAAGTATCACACTTGTCTGTAGCATTCGTAGTTGGGACTATAACAGTAAGTGACGTACAGAAAAAACGGGGGGGACGGACGGAATAGCTTTTTTAAAAATTTTTCCTTTTTTTACGTTAAAAAACATAGTTTGGAAGTCAAAAGGAGCAAAAAAAAATTTTGGGAAAATTTTTTAAAGCGCAAATGAAAAAGGAAAAAAAAAAAAAAAGGGGGAAAAAAGCTATTTTACAATTTTTTTATTTTTTTTTTCCCCATAGTTTAAGCACCAATACCCCAAAATGAAATAACATTCAAATGTACCTAGAAAAAACCACTTCATTAAAAATTTTTAAAAAAAATAAAACCCTTATATTTATTAAAAGCCTGTCATTTTTAAAAAAAACTTACCTTTTCTAATTTTTAAAAATTTCCCCGGGGAATAGGAGGGGGGCCCCCCTATTTTCACTTTCTTTAAAGGGGAAAAAAAAAAAAAACAGAGGCCTTAAAAAACAGTTTTGGGGGAGGAAAAAAAAACAATAAAAACCCGTTTGGGTTTTTAGTTATTTTTAAATCACGTTCCCCCCGGGGGAAAATTTTTAAATTTGCAAAAATGTATATTTAAAAATTTTTCCCCCTCTTCGTAAGAAAAATTTGGGGGTAATTTTTTTAAAAAGAATTAATATCAAAAAAATTTAAAAAAAAAAATTTGGTTCCCCGGAAAAGGGTTTTACTGATTTACATTTTAAAAAATTTAGTCTTTTTTTTTATATTTTTGTTAAAATTTTAGTTTTTTTTTTTTAAGATAGTTTTTTTTTTAAAAAATACTTTTTTCAATAATTACCCCCTGATGTTTTTTAAAAAAAATAATTATTTTACTTGTTTTGTTTTTTATAAGTTATTTTCAATGAATTTTTAATCAAAATAGATTTAGTATTTCTTAGAATGTTTTCAAAATAACTTTCCCCCCGGAAATTTTGGGGTAAAAAAAAAAAAATTGATTCCTTTCCCTTTTTACAAAAAGCAAAACCAGGTTTTTTTGCTTTTTTGAGAGCATAGGGGAGTACTTTGTTAATTTACTTTGAGTCAAAATGCAAGTGCTTACAGATTGAGGATTACTACATGCACCTTAAATAAATTTTTAAAATTTTTCCCCGAATCAGTTTTTAAATGTAATTTTTGTTTAAAAAAACTTTTTAATAAATTTTTTTTAAAATTAAATTTTTAATAAATTTTAAAATAAAAAATCCTTTTTAAAAAAAAATAAAAATAAAAATAACAATATTTTAAATTATAAATTAAAAAAAATTAAAAAAAAAAAAAAAAATTTTATATATATTTTTAAAATTATATATATAATTTTAAAATATATATATATATATATATATATATATATATTTATTTATATATATATATTAAAAAAAATTATTAAAATATTTTTTATATATAATATAATATATATAATATATTATATATATTAATATATATATATATTATATTTTTTTTAAAATTTTTATATATTATATAAATTTTATATATATATATTAAAAATTAATATAATATATTATATATTTAAACTTAAATTGCTGCGAACATTTATCAAATCAAGCAATATCAAAATCCTCCAGCGTCATATAAGACAATATAACAATAAAATTACAACAAAAACATAATTATTAGTTAAACAATAGTTATTAGATAAATAACATTAAACGCCTAATTAATGGAGGGTAAAGAAAGTGAACGAGGCACGTATATGTTAAAACATAACAACCCATTAATAATAACGACAGTTATAAAAATAAATATTTCAATTTGAAACCTTCAATATTTGTGTTTCAGGGAAGTAACAACTCAAGCTCAATTATTCCATATATTATTTTAAACTTTTTTTCATTCAATGTATGTGTCAGAAAATATAGGCTACGCAAGAAAAATACTTGATTCTAAGAAAACAGGGATAAAAAGTTTCATAGTGTCTTACTTCTTTTAGCACCTTGTGTCTTACTTCTTTTAGAGTGTATAGTTATATATACATTTTAAGGTGCTAAAAGATTTTCATGTTTACTCAGTTAAAAGTTCGTTGAATGTGATTTTTTCTTTTAGAATTCGTAAAATTCGGACTTTTATCTGATGTTTGACTTGTGAATTAATTTAACAGATGTTTATGTTTCACAGAAATCTTAGGAAGTCTTTGACAAAAACTAGACTAGATTTAGGAATTCATTTTTTTTAAAAAACCTAATAGTTGTATGGACTTCTACTCTCCAACACTTCTCTAGGAAGCTATAGAATATCAGAAATTGTAAAGTAAAAATACAGAGAGGAAGAATAAAAAAATATAATTATTACGTTAAATCATTTACCATAAACTGATTAAACATACACCTTGATACTAAAATATAACTATTATCTTCAATAATGTATAGCTAATATAAAAAATATCGCAATATACGTGGAAAGAATACTCGTTAAATAAGTGTGTCGATTTACATAAAATTGTGTGATATATAATAACAACTATTACTTAACCCTCTGTGGGATAAGCAAATTGGCTGAAGTGTATACTGCAAGAAAATCAAATTAAAATGTTTAATTAAAAATTAATAGTTTTATTTTTTAACTGTAGCAGGTGTTTGAAAACGATTCATCTATGTTTCAAATTATAAAATTTATGAATATTTGAAAATGATATGTTTTAATAGAAAACTAGATTGTCAGGTTTATATGTATCTATCCCTCTCAAAACATCATTTAGAGTTATATAAATATTTCTATTCGTATACATTTTCAGGTTTATTTATATTCATGATTATTTGTTCGAATAGATACGTGCATCATTTAATTTATAGCCAACAAGCACATAAAATACTAAAAAAATATCACATCTGTGAACAAGACAATAATAAATGAATGATTTACTAATTCGTATTAAATATCATGAAATGTGAGATTACAACAATAGTTAGTTTCACAATAGCAAGTTTACTTCAGAAAAAACGAAATTAAACAAAAAATGTATATTATACTCAATATGCATGAATAATTATCAATGTTTATTTTTTTGTGAATTAACAAGCGCAAATTAATATTGAAAAAACAGCACACATTTGACTGGTTAGCTTTGGAAAATCGTATAATTTAGTTTTGTAACATATATTGACTTATACTTTAAAAAAATAATGTTACCGCATTATTAAACATTTTATTAAAGTAATTTGTGGATTCTGTCATTAATTTTTGCTGTCTAAAAACATAAAATTTATTATGTCTGTGGAACACTAGAAAAATATAGAAAGGTTATGTAAATAACTTTCATTAAAATGTGAAGTGTCAATATTTAGTCAGTTTTGGAAAAAAAAATGATGTGAATATTTTCATCATTACCTCACTTCCAAAACCAACAGTTTTTAAATATTTATTTACAAAATAGATAAAACGCTGTTAGTGTTTAATAAAAATCATTTAATCGGTGCATTTGCGTGAAAAATAGATACTCAAATAAAACATTTCTGTCTATGAAGTTTTAACACAGAAAATGTAATTCAGATATTTATAGAATTTTAAATGAAATATCCATTTTTATAATCAGATGTTATGAATAATAATAATAATAAAAGGTAAAATATGGTTTGTAAATATTTTACTTTTTTTACATTTAAGCGTTCATAGTTAGTGCTTCGTAATTAATAATTAATAATGATTTATTATTTATTTTCTAGAGACAATTTTCTAATTAGTTTTTTATGATACAAAAGTACCTAATTTTTTTTATAAAGGTGCACTGGTACAATAATTTGGGAAAACATCCAATTTGCATGCGTGTATTTTTTTTTAATTATTTAACTTTTGGATTGAAGCAAAATTGATTTAATACAGATTGCATAAAATACTAACTTGGGCATACATACAATAATTTGATTAAATTAAAATATATATAATATTAAAAACATATTACATTACTTCATTGTTTTCAAATAACGTCGTCTCAAAAGAACCTAGATCATTATGTAATAAAAATTCATAACTCATTGTATTCTTTTAACAAAATGTCTTTTGTTTTTGCGCACTAGCTTCCTTTAAACGGAAATTACTTCTTGTAGAAGGCGATTGTGCACATTAAATATACCGTAGATTAGAGCCAGACAAAACATAAGGAAGACCGGGGCTAGTTTTCATATGAGGAAAGTTTTCCACCAGGTCTATACATCCTAATGAAAAGAAAGTTGTCCGAAATTGTACCTTTCTGAAGCAATATAAGTCGCTTTAATAATAGTCAGGAATGGATATTGCTACAGAAAGCATCAAAGAACCTAAATTAAATAGCCCCCATTGATAGTCAATAATTAAACTGCAAAATAATGATTTGTCATGTTGCACCCAAAAGTTTGGAGTCTATTGGCTTACTAAGAAAAATAGGAAGTAATCTAACAAACTTCAGCCCATGTGGTATCTTTGTTTTTTCTACAATTTTATAGCAATAATTTAAACAACCTTTAGAAAAAGGAACCAACATATAGCTACACAAAAGGCAAATTAAGACAATTTGATTGAATTCAAAGTGAACCTTATGATAATTACCTTCATTAAATTTAGTTAAAAATTAGTTTTGGTTTAAATAACTGGCTTTTATTTTACTATTTTTGATAACATTCTGAGTACCTTTTAAGCTATTTTAGTTTACAATAAATGGTATGTAAAAAATATCAAAATGTGTTTCTTTAACTGTTTTAGATATTTTAAAGTATAATTGTAATATTAAATAATAGAAAATTTCACCCATCCATTTTTGGAAGTCTGGGAAAATGTACCGGGTATACGTGCATGCTTTCTAGCTCAACGTGCTTGCATTCAACCACTTGCTGCCAAAAAGTGTAATTACTTTTTACAAAAGTAATAATGCCAATTTGTAGATAAACATAAGAGGAAGGCAATTATATATTGTTTTCTTCTTAATAAATAAAACTAAAAAATATACAATTAAAAAAACATGGGAAAACTACCAACGGTATCCCCCCTCCCCCATTATAATATCACTTCTCTTGAAAGCCATTAAATTATCTGACACTTACTTGACCATGGTTAATTATTACGAGGCTCAATCATTATTTCTTATATAGTAATTCAACCAAACTAAACAAATAGTTTTGACAGTGGCTTAAATGTGTGCCCTGGTTTATATTAGGCTCAAAGATATTCGATTCTCAGACAGGCAAATATTACAGTGCCCTAAATAATGCTTCGCAAATAGAGTATTCTAGACCGTCCGGCCCATATACTAAACTATCATAGACAAATAGCAGATAGTTAGCTGAGATGCCCCTATCAATAAATATTGATAGAAGTATCTGGAGATACTTCTATCAATAATTCTTTATCTTAGCAATTCTTATTACCCTTAGGGAAGGGTACTTGGGTATTTTGTTTCAAAAACGCCGCCCCTCTTGCATTCGATATTGAAAATCGATGCTCAGATACTTTTCTGCCGCATGAGCACTTGATACACTTACTTTGGAAAAGAAAATGTTGTCATATCCTGCGTTTTTCATTTTCTGGGCACTCAAAACTGTGAAAGATTTGTTTCGAAACATTTTTTTAGTAAAAAATATATTGTAGTAAATAAGTTTATATTTATATCATATTATTGAGAGTGTAGTAACTAATTACTAATTTTTTAAATAGTTTGTGTGTATATTTCTTAACTACAAGGTATTGTTGTTATATACATAAAAATACTAAATATAAAGACAATTATCAATTTAAAAAAAAAAAAATCACTGAACGTTCAATGCTTGTTTAGCCGAGAAAATAATGTTTTTTAACTGCATGACATGTAAAATATTGGCATTTAAAAAAGTTTGGAGAATGCTTATTATAAAGAATTATTTTGCATATTTTTATCATTCTTGTTTTCGTCAAAAACTATTTTACTTTTTAAAAAGTATTTTTACTAGAAAAATAGTTGGAACAATTTCGATACATTTTTACATTATGAAGGTTTTAAAAATATTTTTTTAGTATTAGAAATAAAGTAAAACTCTATACTTTTTTTGAAAATTAAATTTCTAAAAAAACTTTTGTCACTGGGATTTTTGAATGCCCTAAAGCACTTGTCATTGAAGCTTAAATTATCTAACGCATTGTTGAACAATAATAAAAACACAATATTTTTTCTGCTGTTTTTAGTTTTCTAGTTGATAATTTTTGGCATTTTTTAATAAAATTGTAAGGTTCAATTTAAGTAAACTGATGTGAGAGATGCGTAAAAAGACATTATTTCTGCATCAGATATTAATATTTTTTGAATTTGGAAACTGGCTTACACTGATTTTTATTAGTGGATACACCACTGTTATGAGAGTACTTATGTATTGAGTACTAAATAAAGTAAATTTAGCAGTTTTATTTTAAAGAAAATGTTAGTTTAAATAACTTATCTTTGAAAAAAGAGGATACATCACAAAATTAAAATTAAAAGATATAAAGATTTTATGCGAAAAAGTGTTGTACGAAAAAAAAGTGTTGTACGAAAAAAAAAGTGTTGTACGAAAGTGTTGTACGAAAAAATGGTTTGGTCTCGAAATGCCGAATGTAATAATTACATTCAAATAAAAAACATTAAATTAAGTGTCCGTAAATGTTCACAATTACGGTAATCATATTCATGGCACTAATATTTGAATATTAGAAACGCCCCCTCCAAATGAAATTTTTATTCAATGTTAAACTAATGTGAATTTTTTTTTCATAAGCATGTAGGAGGTGTAAAAATATTTTATTTAATTTAGCGATTGATTTAGATAGCCATTTCATTGTATCGCATGTGTTTGTAAAAAATTGTTTATCTAAAAAAGAAAATATTATCAAGTTTACCAACACTACTTTTATCGCAAATGAATAGTCAGTTTAAAATTATTTGTAAAAAGGTAACTTTGCGTTAAAACCTCCGTTATGCTTAATTTGAAGTGTAAATTGTATGAAGATTTCAAATGAGAGTGTGTTTGTTTAAATAATAAGATAATATGTATTGCATTGTTTTGCAAGATAATGGCTAATGAGAAGTAATACGACATTTTATAAAATGCAAAGAAAAGATAGGAATCCTCTATAGATACCCTCTATTTAAAAACCAAAATGGATAACCTATTCTGCTACCTCGCTTCTCCATCTTCTTCAAATTGGTCTACACACTTAAATATTTACGTAAAAATATTTAAGGATACTGAGCTGTTTTTAAAAAAAAACATTTTCTGTTGTGTTTATGAAAATGAATTGTCTTTTTTTGTTATTTTATCTAAACATTATTTAAAAAAAACATGCGTGTTTCGTAATGGAAAATTACTGCAATGCATGTTGCACTAACATCATAGCTATACTGATTAAAACTAATGCGTTTTTGCTTTTACTTAGTTATTCTAAAAATGGACCCTATGATTTGTACTCATCACCTTCACCTTATTTAATTTAAAACAACACACAATTTAACGTCTAGGCAAAAAAAAAAAACAATTTTAACATCTCGCACACGGCAAGGTATTACAAATTATACAAACGCACATTTTAACTAACATTAATAACGCCGAGTTTTACATCGCAGTCATTTGCGTCAGATGCTTACGTGCTCATTACCCGCAAGGTGCCAACTCGAGCACCAAACGTGACTTCAATATATCAGTAAAAAGTATAATACTGGAATTTTGCTTTTCGTAAATAAGTAATGAGACCTAAAGCACTAAGCGGTCACGTTGAGCCATATAGTCTTTTTTCAGTGTAAGTTAGTTTAGCGTTGTTGTTTTGTGTAATAACTTTGAGGGATTTAGCGAATCAACGGTGTTCGTGATGCTGTGTTACTCGTTAAGATGTCTGCAGGGTATTGACGGAATACTTTTACAAAGGGTAACGCGTTCATTTATTCTGTATTTTTCATGCTACATACAACTGTGTTTACTTAAGTTCTTCTTTTTTACTTCTTTGAAACTATGTAAACCATCTTGGTCGTAACGCATATTTTCCGACCTGCAATAGATGCATAAAAAATAACTACAGTCAATCGTGCGTCGATATAATCACTGTAATATTAATATATACTTATTAAAAAAATGTGATGTAGTTTCGAACAAAAAAAAAGCTATTTTTAGATGCTGGCTTTGCTTATTTCAAAAATAGTCATGAAAATTATGAAAAAAAAAAAAAGAGTCAGAAACGCATTATTCAAAACAGAACCTCCATTATTTAGTCACGTTTTCTCTCTCAAATATTTTTCAAAATGAAAAAGATCTTATATAAGTATCAGATATACATATAAAAACCAAAGGGCCTTCCTACGAAGCGTGGCAAATGATTGAATTAAATAACGTGAATGATAAGTTAAAATAATAAATTTAGAAACCTTACAGACATAATAATCAAATTGAAGCAACCCTATACTTAGACCTTTGTGCACTATGGTGAAATATGTTTCGGAAGTGTAATAAATAACCATATAAATTTTCTTCCTATGTTTAAAAATGTGCAAGCAACGTTGATTTGCAAAGAAATAATTAAAACCTGTTGAAGGATTGTTAAAGTATGTTAAACAGTTACCAACGTATTCGAATTAGTTATATAATTGTGAAAAGATGCGCATTTTTAAATACTTTTATTTGCTAATGTAAAGATTTTTTTATCTCAATAATGTTCATTTATTAGTAATCGTTTTTTTATCAAATATTCATTAAATATAAGTTAAGGACGCAGAATCTAGGATCGTTAAAGTGTTAACGAAATTATTTAAAAAAACATATAATTCTCTTCAGCCAGTAAAAGAGAATTATTTAGATAAAACATCGTATAAATAACGCATAAATACCTCTTTTAAAAATACTTCCCCTTTTTAAAAACTAATTTAAAACTAAAAAATTCTCATATAATTTAATGTCCCCAAAATTGAATTTATAACACCGTTTTCGTAAACAAAAAAAAACCCGTCGAATAACCAAAATTCCTTATATCAAAGTATTCAAGAAGTTCGCACCTCCCAACCGCTTATTAAATTCAGTAAACTGTTAGACAGCCGGAGAAATTGAATACGTAAAATGTAACTACCCAATAAAAAATATGGCCTCTTGAACGAAATGGCCATTGCTTGAGCGGTGTTCCACGGTCAAAGGTGCGATAATGCCATGGCCGGAAAAGGCCATAAAAGCTGGCTAGGAATTTGTCGTTTTTGTTAAAGGGCTAGTAAAGCCGTTTCTTTATTGGGCCATTTTGGTCATTCTTTTATTCGGTGCGACTTTAAGTTTTAAAGTGGAGGACTTTGGAATTTGAACTTTTTGTCGCAGAAATATGTTTTTTGAGTGTCGTGACGGCCCTATTTGCATGCGTCTCGATGTGGCAATAGAATGCGCATAGTTGAAAAGAATATTCCTCTATGGTTTGACTCAAATGTAACAAGAACTTGGTTTGATGCTAGGTTAGGTTTCAACAGTTCCGTTTGTCTATTTCTACTCTCTGTGAAGGTTTTTAACAAAATCAATTACGCATTTTATTTTAAAACATCAGTCACATGATGCGATTTACATCTAAGCGGATTTTCTGTGATATCGTACACTAGCGCCATCGGGAGTTCGGACTCCACTGATTTAAAGATCTCATCCTTCCTAGTGTCCGTGGGGAACACCATAGTGCCTATATTTTTTGGCAACAAATATCCGTCTGCAGGGTGTGGGATGTTCCTTACCAATTAATGGGACTTTTTTTAATAGCAATTTTCTTAATCTGAGAACTGGCTAAAAGTGTACGAACTTTTTTTTTATTACTAGTTTGTATTAAATATTTACCAATGACCACTCTTTGCATATTCCAACGTATTTAATTGTGCCCTCAATTTCTTGTTTTTTAAAATGTAGGTTACAAGTTTGATAAACCAATGTAAAAAAACTGTTTAAAAGTATTCTTTTAATATGGGAGTTATTTTGTTGGGTGTTTAACGGTTATATTTTTAAAAAATAATAGAGACCTGGTATGCTTTAGGTTTCTAGAGAGTATAATTCGAAAAATATTTTAGCAGGTTTTTCAATTTAATTAAACCATGTGAGTTTGTTGATAGGTGAAGTTTTTTTTTTTAAATACAAATGAGAGGCTTACTTTAAATGTCACATTTTACTACAAAACATAGAGTTTTAATTTGAAAGAACTTTTATTTGACAAGTGGAAAAATGGTTTCAAAAAATGGAAAAGTTGGTATTGACCTGTTAAATTTATCCGTCCGTCAGTGCACCTTTCCAAATTCGGTTATATCCGTCGGAACGGATCTTACAAATTATATGTTGTTTGAAAGTCATGGCATCAGAGACCTATATTTTATACATTGTGTCCGTATGTTTGTGCGTCTGTACGAACATTTGCCTACCTGTCTGTCGACGGCTTTCTTAGTTCAGTAACAATGGAATAATATTTTTAGTCATTTAAGTCGATGTTGCCACACCAATAATAAAAGGTGAAATTTTATATATAATAATAAAAATGAAGTTTTGTGTTTGTGTGTGTGTATGTCCCTAATAGACTCCTAAACTAGGCATCTATTTGACTGGGTACAAATGTGTAGTTCATACTTAAGTTACGAATTTTGAACTTTTAGAGCACAAAATGTTCTATATTTAGAGAAAATTTGAATTTTTTGTGAAAAACTATACCACTTTCGCCCAAATTCGATACTTTTCTTCTTCCCTGTTGCAATTTCAACTGAAGAAATTTAAATAATCACAAAATAAATAAAATTGAAAATGCTTTATTCTGTTGCCATTACCTTCATAAACTAAATTCATTATATTAAAAATAATTAATATGTTTCAAGTGACGTAATTCCGGTCAGTCTCCATTCTAGGATTTTATTGTGGGTTTATTTGATGATTTCTTCATATTAATGGTTCTGTTGACTACATGTATGCGTATAAGCAATAAATGCATGGTTAAACTATTACTGAATTATGATGATTGTTTGAGACCATCGCACTATAGCTGCATATTAGGGTTTTATGTCTTCATTTTTTGCCAAATGCGTTGCCAAACTCGTCAAATTATTACCTAAAACGCACAAAATGAGGAAGCTGGGTTTTCTCCCAATAATTTATAAGCTGGTTGTTTGTTCCAAGGTCATATCGCTAAGAGCTGAACGGGTGTGTTTGTAGGTATATCCTTTTCTCGCCAAATTATTAACAAAAACGCGCCAAATGAGCAATAAGGTTTTATGAGGGAAATTACGATGATATTTATACGTGTATTTTATAGCGTATATTAAATTTTGAATTTTTAAGATAATACAAGTAACAGTATTCCATGCTTCATAAGGAGCAGGAACAATTACATAGGCTTAATATCCTATAACGGATTAAATGGTACATATGCTTAGATCGATTGGAACTTTTTTTAATATGTACGTAGAACGGGTATTTATTTGCTAGTTTAATATAATTATTTGAAGTAAATGTTTTATGTCATATAAATCAGTTTAGAATATTCGTTGATGTTAATTATTTGTTTCTTGAGAAAGGGCACACATCGTTACATTATTTGCATTAGGAGGTCGTTGGTTTTAATTTGCATTTCTTTGTTTATTAATGCAGTTTGGAGTTGTTTCATTTTTGTTATTATAAAATATTGAAAAAATTTTTGATTTTCACAAATTTTATGTTCATACTTATTTAAGAATAAAAAGCTTGTGTTATTTAAGGCGCTTTAAAACGTGCCAAATGTCTCCCGAATAATTACTAGGATTTAAACTAAGTAATTTTATTAAATTATTCTCTGAAATGGAAATAAATTTAGCAATCGAGAAATAATACTTGACGATAAATTTATTTTTCGAAAGAAAATTAATAAAAATGTCTAAATAATAATTTTAAAATGTAACTAAATGCAGTGTTTGGCGATTAGTCTTCTAAGGTTCATAATTAATATTTGGAAGGGGTTCTAGGTGACAGTTACTGTTACAACAGTTACTGACAGTTACCGTTACTGTTAGCTGTACCGAGCTTAAAAAAACAAGAAAGTAGGATTTTTCAGTTTTTCAACCCAATGTCAGCAATATAGCATAACCCAATATCTCGAACTTTGACTAAAGCTTTTTTTTGTACTTAAACAACAACACACGATTTAATTAACTTCGTTAAGTATTTAAACCAAAAGGCCAAAGTCAAACTAGGAAATATTTGGTTTTGAATTCTTGCTCATCATATTAACTCCTAGAATTTTTTTGCTTGTAAGATCGTTCCGAAAGCAGTAAATTGACTTACTCATTTAACTAGTAGGACAACAGCGAGCATCAAGCAATCAAGGATGTACTCGGGGGAAGAGAAATTTATATTTTACATTCCAAAACTCTAATGAAACATTTGTAATACTGATAATTCAAATAACAATACTTAAACCGGATAACATTATCGTGCAACGATAAATTGAACTTTAAACATTAAAGACTGCACAATTTTACTCTACATCAATGGTTCCAAAAGTTTATGTTGTCAAAAAAATTCCATGTGTTAAATAATTTGTTTTCGTTATATGACGTAGTATTCCAATTTCATAATTTAGACATATACATAGTTGTACTTACGACATGCTTGCACAAGTATAGGTTGGTTAAATATTTCCCATTATTAAATAGTTAAACGATTAGGAAATCGTTTAACTTCTTAAAAACCGGAAATATTTTGACAGCCTAAACTCTCATTACCAAATGTAGTGCCTCAATTTTGGCAATTTAGACATCAACATATATGTACTCCATATCTATCAATCTTCAGATGACATGTACAATTGTATACATGATTTTCTTAAACGATTCGAGATCATTACATCAGATAAAGTACAAAACCACAGCATTCCAAACTTTACCGAAATAATCCCCAGAAGTTTAAAACTTTCAACAACCTGCCAACAACAAGATGGATTAGGGCACCATTGTATATCACTCCAAGAAACTTTCTGAGAAAAATTCCTTAATAGCAGATAAGAACACAATTTGGATTAAAATACATCACAACAGTCAAACGGATATGGGTTTCAAGAAGATTGAGGACCCATAGTATATATCTTATATCTACTCCATTCTCCTATCGTTGGATAACATTTATCGTAATGGTTTTGGGCGTGGTCCGAAAGAGCAAAGCTACTGTAGGGTCAACAATAGGAATGACCCTGGCTATCAAAAAGGAATTGAGGGTGAGTACAGAGTCTAAAGGAATTAAAGGGAAGGGAAATAAGAAAAAAAACTCGCCCCTAAGCTCTACCCCAAATCAGATAATGCTGGTAACCGTTGTGGCGACCTTTTGACTCGTACAGCGGGCGGATCCTAAACTTTTTGAGCACTTACCATTTTTTTAAAGCAAAAGTCTTTTACAAAATCTCAAGGTAAAATAATATTAATAATAGTGATTTAATATACTTGATATGTACACACGGATTTAGTTTGGTACGATGATTTAGAAATGCTCGTATAATGTAGGCAGTAGGCCTCAAAATTGGAGTAGCTTTAATCAAGTAAAATGTATTCAATGGCGTTTTTTAGTTCCAATACACAAGAAATAAAAATCGCTTATATGTGAGATTAAATATGTGTAGTTTCTGTCAAAAAAAATATTTTTCCTTACAAATTTAATTCATCAGCAGGTTACCACTAGTCAAGAACGAGGACCTAAGGATTATAGTTCATTATTTTTTTTATCTAAATATGTTTAAAAACATTGTAATTTTTAAGTTTACTGTAAGGGTTTTTTTTCGACTCGGAATTTTCTTTTCATATTCGATAGATTTTTAAATTTACAACCCCAATAGCGATTACAAAATAATTTATCGACCACCCAATTCACATTTTTGAGGAAGTTTGATAAATTTAACAATATTCAAACATCCACATTTAATGATTTTATCGATGATGCCTTATCAGACTTTAACTGTAAACCCCACATGCCGGCGATTTATCGCCAAAACAGGACCACAACTTCCCTAACAAAAAAAATCACCAGAACTTTTACCCAGAATCAACAACAAAAAAAGTTAGATAACTGAAACGTAACTTTTTCGTATCGCACACAGGCTTCAATTAAGAGATATCGGGGAGGGGGGAAGCACTATTAAGTTAAGAGAGGAAAGCGCCCATAAATCAACATGGAAAAAGGGGGACGGAAGATACCCACTTTGTCTTTTCGAATGGGAAGAAAGCCAATGTTCAACGATGCTTGAGAATTGAACCGGGTGCAATGCAATTTGCCATCTGCTGGCTACCGATGGGCTGGGAGCGTATGTTTTATTGCATTTGCTGCACCGGTCCAGGGTGATTTCCACGGATGAAAAAGTGTTTGGTGAATGGACGACAACTAGTTTTAAAGTTGGTTTAACTTTAACAAATTGGTATTGAAAAGCGAAAGAAATCTAAGCGATTGCCTTTTTCAAGCTTAAATAATTTATGTTGAAGTTCAAAGCGAAAGCTGGTTTGTTTAAAATATTTTATTAAAAAACTTTTTTTGCTAATTTGGGTAGCATTGTTTAAACTGTATGAATATGGACATTTTTTTTTGTATATTGGCTGTTCATATAGGCACATATAAATTTAGAGTTGAGTTTTTTAGAATTTTGGAAATCCTTTAACTTGTATGTAAAACAGCAACACAAAATTATAAAAAAGCTAGAGTTGTATCGTTATATAATTAAATTTTATCAGCTTCAAAGTATCAACGAATGGGGGAGTTAAGTTTTTTTTTGCACTTGCATTTGCCCCTGACTACGACAATACCTATTTAACAAATCAGTCTTTAAATGCAGTAAAACTTCAGGTACTAATATTTCTTGACTAAACTTTGTTCATATTTTATTGGTAATAGCAAAAGTGGACTCCATAAGAAATATCTTTAGTAAGAATTAGTTTAAATTTAAGTGATATTAAACCATTTTAAACAAAAGTATTTTTTTTAATTTCCTGTTTTTGATAAAAGGGCAACTAACGTAATTAATATCGAATAAATAATTGCATTCCTAAACGTTACTCTACTTTAAGAGAAACTATTATTTTACTTTAAGAGAAATGATATTACACAATATTGTATAAAATTCAAATGTATGTGTCTTTTATTCATTGTGTTGGCTTTTACAATACATATTCATAAATATGATTTCTTAGTCACACCAATGAATGCACCACTTCGAATTATTCAGATATAAAACAATTCCCAGACACTAATTATTATTTTGTATAAATTATACAGCTTTATTGGTGATTTCCCAGCACGTCTTTTAAAAATGGTTTTTGTAAAATTAGCCGATACTGAACATTTTAGCTCTTATTTTTAACATTTAGGCGTAACTCTACTTAAGAATTGGGTCATAATCAAATGCAGAATCTGCTACAAATCAATTGTGTTTGCTGGAAAAACAATCTAAAATAAATATAAATTTCCCCGTTTTAAATAAATTCTAGAATTGTTTCAAATATTTAGCAAATTATGACTGTAAAATATACGCTTAAAATTTTAGTCTGGTAACATCATATGTTTGTTGCGCTTTTAAAAAAATGTCTGAAAATAAACTACGGATTATAAGTATTTTATTACAGGAAAGTAGAAAATTATTAATTTCCTATCCATTTGAGAAGTCGTATTTTCGGAGCAAATAATTCGTGATGAATATTAATGAAATGTCTGTGAGGCACAAATATGCATGGCATTAAAGTTATTGAAAGATCAATTATTAAAACGGTAGCCAAAACCAATGAGTTAAATCTTAGAAAAGCATACGTTTTAGCTAATATTTATACTTAATTCGGATTTATTAAAATCTAATATTTGTTTTTGGAAACAAAACTTAATCTTGCGACATTAGATAGTGCAGACTTGTTCAATTGAGGGACTGACAACTCATTATTTTTTTGCATATATAAATTCTGCTCAACCACGATAGCTTGATTGTATTAACGACGCAATGAACAAATAATGGAAAAAATAAAATAAATTATTACAAATACTTAGTTACAGAAATAAGTAAAGTTGTTAGAAGTGCTTAATGAAATTATGTGTATGTTTAAATACTAATTTTGTTTCATTATTCAATGACCAATATAAGTAAATATATTTTGAAATTCATTTATTATTTTTTATAACTACAGCCAATGTAAATAGCATGTTACAGATATACACTTCATAAACAATGCGAAGCAAGTTACGAACCCTCTAACTTATTTGTATTTCCAAAAAAAATTTAAATTGTCATTTCATTTTGAACATAAGATTGGTACAATTAGAACATTTAATCAAAATATGATTTTTTAAAAATATTTTTATTATTTTATGAAATTTGAGTTTTGGTTTCATATGTTAAATAAGTAAATAAAATAATATATGGAAGTACATTTTAAAGAAATGGAAGAATTACTAAAGCATTATTTAATGTAAATAACGCAATTTTTCAATCTAGAAAGATCCTGCAAGTACGACATTTTTGGTTGTGCGAATAATTATTTTGAAATTTTCTTTTCAGAATTTAATTAAAGCTAGTTATTAAAACTTCAAAATATTTCTAGTTGAGGAAGTCTTTTTTTTTCCTAATCTGTTTTCTATAAATAAACCAGATGGAATTTTTAGAGCTTTTTAGAAGAATATGATGTGTCATAAACTGGTGGAAGTGATAAAATAGATTCTAAGTTTATAATTTGCATTTAAACCATTAAGTTAGTACTTACAAACGGTAAAAAGTATACTGTACTTCAAATGTTATGAAAAAGGGAAAACTTATTTTTATATAACACATGTCTATTGACCAAAGATCTCTTATTTTTTCAAAAATGTTACACACTTTTTCAACTAAGTTCTTCAGTTACAATTGCATCCAAATACAAATCTATTATAAATGCATCTTATGCTTCGTTGATCCCTTTTTGCATTTTAACTTATTTAATGACATACGAATAAACATGCAAATGTTACAAATTCAACCAAACAGTGTGATCAATCACCATTTGCGGGATAATGTATCACATAATGCAACAGCGGTGGAAAAAACAAACAAAATGAACGATTCTTGGGTGAAAAAAAACCGCCACAATGAATCCCAACGGTATCTCTAGTTTGACAAATTGCCTCATTAGACAATATGATTCCATCTCGAAGTAAACCAAGCGATTCGCCTCCCACCCCCTAGTCATTCGAATTATCGCAATTATTTTCAAATCCAAATAAACCCGCTCCATCATCGCTAGACCATTGAAAGCACTTTGTCAAGCACTGAGACTGCACAAGCCGCACATAGAAACCGACTCCTTAGGACGAGTGAGGATGATTTATAGCCAAAAGCAAAGTTAGTTTCTCGCCAAAAAGGACCATAGAGGGACGAAGAGGGGAGATGCTCGTTGATTTTAAGGAACTGTTTGTGCTAGTTTGCGTATTTTTTCAGTACGCAAATCTAAATTATACGTTTATCATGTGTTCTTTTCCTGAATAAAAATTTATATGTTCGTAATATTTATTGATATGTAGTTATATACCATTTATGTACGCTTAGCTGGCATCTGAATAATTGGCATATGAACACATGTTATTTTTCGTAATATAACATTTATAAATCAATGAAATGATTTTTTTTTTTATCTAAGGTATATATTAAGGAAAATATATATAGTAGTGACTACCATTTAATTTTTAGTACAGATTCTTTCATTGTTTAATTTTTTCGGCCTTCTAAATGCAGATATCAATTAAATAGTAGGGGAGACCGGGGCTAGTTTTCCCATGGGGTAAGTTTTCCACCAGGACTTATACAAGAAATGAGCCGTTAGGAGGAGCCAAATGGCTGCTTGTTTTATGAACAATCTGTTTTATGTCATCCACAAAAATTATTGCCCAGTTGGTGTTGTAATATTTTCGTTAGACCTGTTTTTGTGATTTTTTCAACGTTGAGTGAATTTCCATGCTTACACTCAAACCTAAATCAAACGTATTTTTATTAAACTTACAGTTTTATAATTGTGTATACTAAAACGTGGATCTTTTCTCTACGTAACATTCGTACGTACATTCGTTTTAAAAATAATTTTTTAAAAAAATTCCAAAATTTCGTGGGGCAAGATTTCCAACAATGCCTAGTAGAAAAGCGTGCTCCAACCTTTGTAAATTAAGCTGAATTTTCCCAAAACCAAATTATTTTTATAGTACCGGGTGGCCCAGCGGGTAGTGTTTGAAACAAATGAAAAATTAAAAACAAATAAGAGACATGAGAAGAAGAAGAGACAATAAGAAGACGGTTACTGAAAGGGCATATTGGGCAATTAATGATAAAGAGGTTCGAAGTGCCCGCCATCTTTAACATTCCAGCAGTTAGGCGGTTCTCGAATACAACCATACTCCTTACAAATACCTTCCTCCTTATTCCTCCATACTCCTTTTGTTTGACCAATTCTTTTTGTAGGAAGCTTTTTTTAGCTTTTGTGAGAAGTTCCACAAAAAGAATTGGCCAAACAAAAGGAGTAGGACAGGAGTATGGAGGAAGGTATGGGTAAGGAGTATGGGGTATGATTGGATTCGAGATCCGCCTAACTGCTGTCCTTGTTAAATATGGCGGGCACTTCAAACCTCTTTATCATTAATTGCCCAATATGTACATTCAATAAACGTCATTAAATTCTTCTCATGCCTCTTATTTGTTTTTATTTTTTCATTTGTTTCAAACACTACCCGCTGGGCCACCCGGTGTGAACACATAATGAAAAAGAAGTTTTGCTTTAGATTGAAAATTGTCTGCATTGTAATGAAAAAGGAAGCTTAATTAACTAGTACTATTCTGAAACAATATATGTCACTCTAAAAACTATCAGGAATGTATGTAGTAGCCGAAAAGCATTCAGAAACTTGAACATTCCCCATAGATCTTGAATAATTACACTGTTAAGTAGTAATTTGTCATGTTACACCCAAAGTTTTGAGTCAATAGTGGCTTGTTCAAAAAAAAGGGGGGGGGGGAGCAATCACACCAAACTTTAGCCAATCAATTTTTTGTAATGTTTTAACAATACGTAGACAACTTCTAAAAAAGAGCACGAAAGTACAGTTACACAAAAGGGGAAGTTTTATGTAGGTTAAAAGGGATCCAGCTGATAATGACCTTTAATGAAATTGGTTAGTAGTTAGGTATAATAAACTGGCTTTTTTTAAACAAAAAAAAATACCTATATTCTGAGCATACTCTTTTGAGCTATTTTAGTTTACAATAAATCTGCGTAAAAATTAAAAAAAAATGTTTTTCAAATGTGTTAAATATTAAAATAGAAAAAAATAGTTGGATAAAAAAAAATAAAAAAAATAAAGTTAAAATAAAAAAGTTAAATAAAAGTTAAAATAAAAAAAATAGTTGGAAAATTTGCCCCATCACTTTTTGGCAGTCTGGGAAAATTTACCCCGCATACGGGTCATGCTTTCCAGCTCGACATGCTTGCATTTAACTACTTGCTGCAAAAAAGAATATTTACTTTTTGGAAAAGTAGCAATGCTAATTTGTAGATAAGCATGTGAGGAAGACAATTAAATCTTGTTTACTTCAAAATAAACAAAAGTAAAAATATACAATCAAAAAGAAAAATACATGGAAAACTAGCCCCGGTCTCCCCTACTTTAAATACTGGTATCTCAGTTAATGTTTATTTTGTTAGGTGTTTAGATTGTGTTAAAAACTATTTTTGATACAAATTCTCCTACATACTCTGATCTGCATGCTAAACTTTATCGTAGTATACAGTATTTGCTTTTAGTCAGGTTCTTACTTGGATGCTAATGTTATTTCTTGACAAAATTTAAAACTACAAGATGTATTTGAGTTATGCCCAAAATGAAATTATTCGACTAAGAAAGTAATGACTTTAGTATTTAGGAAAGGTAAGTATTTTTACAATTTCTGCTTTGAAAATATATAAACAAGCTTTATAGAGTAGGGTGGGGTAAAATGGGTATTGTGGTAAAATGGGTCACTTTATAAGTACCCCTATGTAACTTAATATAGAATTTATTTTCTGAACCAATTTTTGTAATTATATTCTAAGATGTGTTTGAAACACATTTCATAAGAAAAGTTAATTTCATGAATCTGACATCAAAAATAATCCTTTTAAAAGCAGTAAAATGTGGTGAGCAAACCATACGGCTTTCTAACTTCTGAAAAAACTAAAAAAAACAATTCAATCTTGCACTGTAATTTATTTATATCATAGAAGTACATACTAGGCAACACCTCAGACCAATCAGTTAAGAAAAATATGGATTTTCCTTTTCCTTTTTATTATTTTAATTTACTTTGGATGGGGTAAAATGGGTCATAGTTAGGCTCAGCTCTTTTGAAGCAACATTTTGAAAGTTTAAGAGCATATCATGCTGTGAAGGTCTTTAGAGGTGCAAGATTGTTTCCTCCTGATAGATTTTATCAGGAGGAAACAATCAGCAGTAGAATACATGATGTTGTTGACTAAAAGAGTCTCTGATCAGCCGAATATCCCATCATTGAACGCAGTTATATAACATGATCCAGTTATTTCAGATGATTCAGCCGTTCTATGTTGTTCATAACCAGCTACACCAAATTCAATTTCCACCTTGCCTTCCAGTTCAACCCCAACTAAGTCGGATACTCTTGCAGCGCTTAGTTACATTCAAAAAGCCAATATTTTATCTTCTCCGTTTAAAATTGCTATCCGTTTAAATGTGCTATCCTAAAAACTCATCTGTCGCCTATGCCATGAAGTCTTAAGAGGGCAGTGATAGACAACTCTAAAAAGAAGAGAAAAGAGTTCGACATAAAATTGACGAAGTGATGGAAGCAGATGTGATGGAGCGCTTACAAGAAGAAGAACTTCAAGGAATGGTAAAAAGACCCCAAGAAAATTGAAAATTTGGATTTTCATTCAAAATCTAAACGAAAAGAAACCAGAGTAAAAAACAGAGCCACCTTAACCCAAGATTGTTAATGGTAGTCAACCAGCTTTTAACTGGGAAATGGGCCGTAGTCCGTACAAAGGAAAAAATCCAATTAAATAATTTGTTGGTCAAATTACACTTATTGATGCGGTTAAGATGCAATTTTAAAAAAATTGAAAAAAAAATGGTTTTACTGCTAAATAACTTTAAAGGTGAAAATAGCAAAAAAGTTACCCATTTTACCCCACCTGACCCTAACAGTTATTAAAAAATTATGTGACGTAAGACGCATTCAACATGAAATGCAAATTAAGAATATTTTTCCAAGTTCATAGTTTTAAAATGACAGTGAAAAATATTGTAATTTAAAATTTTAAAGAAAATTATAAAAATGACTTATCAACCTATTGATTCATTCCATGTATGGAACTAGTATAAGATTACAGTTTGTTATTCAGTTTCCACGAGTGATTCTGGGCGACAATAAATTCCTTCCAGCGTTTGTGTTCCTTCTCCTGGCCTGGAAAACAATGCGATGCCGTGTCTTCACCGCTGTAATACTAAACTGCAGCCGAATTCCATTAAGAACAATTGCCTTTCACCCGCGAAGAAGTTCCCGTTGGAAAGTAGACGTCGCAGACGTGATTTATCGAATTTTCCCTTTTTGGTCATTTTAGTATGTTAGCCCGAAAGGGACTGAGTGAATATACCTTTTGTGGAATATTTTGCTACAAAAGGGATGGTCAGTCGAATAGAATTTTTGACTTCTGTGAGAGTACTGCTTTGTTACGTAATTATTTTTACTATAGTTATGGAAATAGGGCACTTTTCCATTTTAAAGGCGCTAGCGATAAAATCGCCCAAAATGAACAACCACCGCCCAATTTTCAATGTCAACATTTAACTATGCATATCGTTATCATTTAACTGATCGTACTGCGGATAGCCGCCAAAAAATTATGTTTGTCACCAAATATTTCGTTTGGCGAGATTTAAGCTCGCGAAATGAAAAATATACTGGAAATCGTAATAATTGCGGATGTAAAAATAAATTTGAAGGGATGATATCAATCTTGTTCCACTGTAATTTATAATCAATTTTCTGCATCACAACTCAAATTACAGGAAACATATTGGTCAGATCCCATTCTTTGGCTGCTGGAAATTGGCCAATGCCAAAAAAGTGTGAAACATAGAAAAAAGATGTCCAGTATTATTAAGATATCAAATAGTCAAGCTTCTTTATCTTGCATCATATAGTTTTTTTTCCAAGGGAACTATTCAATTACTTTTGGTTATAATTAACTAAATGCCGAATAATAAAAAAAATAGTGTTAACTTCTTTGAATGTTTTTTTTCACATTATAATGTTTCAAAAAAGCTTGAATAGTTTAGCAAATAACATCGGTAATTCCCATTTATGAGTGGAAAAGCGTTTGAAAAGTAAGCATACTTAACATCGAAGTACTTGCCTTGTCTGTCGCAGATTAGAATTACCCATTTTGCAAATAAATGTTATGCTTGATTCCTTTTGGATTATCAGCTTATTTTTGAAAAGCTAAGAATCGTTGTGTTAGTAAAGGCGAGAGTTATAATCTGGTAGAGGTGGAGTTAACGCTGGAATTGCTTTTTGGGGAAATAAACTGGCAATGAAATAACGGTATGGTGTTGGCGAAATGTTTCATGTTTCAGCACCGACTAATAGCAACTGAACATCGTTAACTAAATAACCGTTCATACAGTTTTGTAATATGTGGAGTTGGGTGGAATTGACTTAAATTCTAATAACTGATACATGTAATGGGATACTTTTTGTATAAACATTGCATTATTAATCAAAACTTGTGATTCATGACACTATATCTTTTATAATGATCGGATAATGGTTGGGATTATAATAAGACCTTATCAAATAAATGATTATTTGATGGTAGAATTTCGAATCTACCTTCTGGGAGTTAGACCTGGCTTTTTCATGTTTTATTTACCAGGCTTTTTTAGAATTAACAATAATTTTCAGAATTTTAGAAATATAGGGTTTTGATTGGTATTTTACTTTTTTTCATTTTGGAAATGATTTATCCTTAAAAAAACAAAATCTGATATTCTAAACAAATAAGCTATTTAAAAAAATAATTTTTAATATTACGCTTATAAAACAACTATACATTTTTGCTCATTTGAAAGCCGATTGCAAGTTTTTAAAGTTAATGAGTATGTGGTAGTAGTTTTTTTTCTCTAATGAGGCTGCAACATTGTCAAGCCTTTGCAGACTCGGCCTATTCCCCAGAACTGAGCTCCATTTTTTGTGGCACTATCTAGGCGACTCTCGCTACCTATTTCGACGCGCAGATTACAGTGAATCTGGGCTCTCTATGAATGTTAAAGTGCGCCGAGATTTAATTTTACCGAGAGAACCCAAGCCACAGGGAAATCCAGGGATCTTTTACATGCCACATAATCATATGACATGCGTGCCCACAATTTTCCCATCCAGAAAATCCGACGACTTCGCCGGGGCTCGAACCCACGATCTTGGGCTTACGAGGCGGACACGTTTAACCTCTTAACCACTGAGCCACTATATGTGGTAGTAGTAAAAATTTCCAATAAAGGTATTAATAACATACGACTTATTTTAGCACTGTTTGAAAGTAGTCCTTTTGTTATGGTAAATATTCTGTTCTTTTTTACATATTACAAGTCAATCATCTGAAATTGATTGATTGCCTTCATTTTCATAACAATTAAATTGTTTTATATTACTTAAGAAGATAAATACCTGCGCCTAAAAATACACGTGTTTTTTGCACTACGATATTAAAAGTAAAAAACCCAATATATAAAACACAATCTCTGAAATTCCAACCATAACCTAAAGTGCATATCTCAAGAAATACTGATAGATTCGTCAACTTCCAGTTGTAAAATAAGATTACAATATCAACCTATCTACGAAACCATTTAGTTCGAGCAGTAATGTAAAGTCAACTTTAATTAGTGAGCACTTATCCTCACAAATGGAATGGACGCTTCCTTTTAGAGCAAACCCTCTTGGTTTAGTGCCATGGTAGACATCCTCACAATTGGTGTGACAAAACTGCACTCGAGAATAATCTAATTGGAACGTAAACCGTAATAATGGTGCTGCTTGGATTTGTTAATCATGTGATGTGTTAAGAAAAACAATTCCATGCCAAATGTAAATTAACTTCCGTAATCGTATTACCACCTTATCAAACTTTTGACCGATTTAAAGGCAAATGACCATGATAATTCTGTTAAAAAATTAAGGTAGAAAAATGAAGTGATTTTGATTGACGGTTTTTATTACGTTTTTATGTAATAAAATCCAACAGTTGTTCTTTTAAAAATTAGAAAAAATAGAAACGAGTTCAAATAAGATTTTTGAAGAAAATGACGGGTGTTTTTTTTTTACTAATTGTTAAAACTTACTTTTCTAAGTTTTACTTTTAAATTGATTGAACAACCCCATAATATTGAATAAAAATTACAAGTATTTATGACCCACTAAAAATTGCAGTACAATCTACATGAAGGCTATAGTTACAAAACTCACAAAGTATAACTAAGATATAGGTTCCTGTCCATTCATTGCCGACATTTGACTATAGTACATTCAAATGCCCTCTGATGAACGGTCCGGACCACGTTTCTTGGTTTTTGAAAGATGTTAGTTTTGCAACTAGTTTAGTTTTCCAACTATTTCATATATGTTGCAAAAATGTTAATTTTTTCCCGAAAAACCTATGTTGCGTGTATAAAAGGAGGATCGTATATTGACTTAATATGGTAAAGGGGTAATTTTTTTTGCTTACATTGTGATAGATACAATAAAAAATAACATAACAGTTATAATTCTGTCAAGTCAATGTTGAGTGATATTGTTCCAGAGGCCCTTAAGGGGAACCAATTCACTTTCATCCATTAGCGCATCTACAGCGTAAGGATATTTATGTCTTAGGCTAAACCATTACATATAACCTTCCTATAAGGCCACTCACAGGCACTAAAACTTTAAAGGGTAGTGATATCATTAGAACACATGTTAGGAACATTTTTATGCAGAAAAGCACGCTATACTTGCATATATTTTGATATTTAAGGGAAGCTTAAAGTAATTTATAATAATATTTTGACCAAAACCTAAATATATTTGAAAACTGTTAAAAACTATTTTTTAAATTTAATAGGAGGCCTAAAATTAAACGTATCATAAAAAAACGTTAATAATAAAACACGTTTTAGGAAATCTGTTTGTAGGCATTATTTTGTTTTAAAAATAAACCAAAAAGTTCAGCATTTATTTCGTTAATTTATAAAATACTTCAGTTTTAAATGTTATTTTAATGATTAAATCTAACAAACTCTACACCAATTAAGAAACTCCATTCTACGATAATATATCCGAACTTTGCTGTCGCTCGCTGTTCTATAATTAATATAACTCAATTAACGAAACCAATGCTGAATTTCTTAATTACAACACTAATTTATAATTACCTAACAGGTAAGCAAACAACCTGACCTATCTGCCCCACTAATAAACATACACAAGTTCAGCGATGCTAACACCCATCACAAATTAGTGTTGCCCTTTGAAATGTTTTCTGCGATCCGTTTTACACCATATTTTCTTCTGGAGGGTGAAAGGAAATTAAACATCAAAGTTACTGTAGACAAATATGCAACAATCTAATTATATCACTAATGAGATATATGTCAGAGTAATTAAGAATCCCAGAAGCAACTGAGTAATTTCTTGCAGTACAATTACAAACGTGTTAAATGTAATTTTCTCTGATTACTTTAAGGTTTGACGATAGTTTGTATATATATATTGTACACATAAAAATAAATAGTAATGATTTTTGTGGATAAGCATGTTGAATTGTTCTTGTGTGACATTTGAATAATATAGATAGAAAAACACAAAGGGTACTTATACTAAACGTAATTTCAATTTTATATTAAAATTTAATGAAACTAAATTATATACCTATTTTTTTAATTGATTTATCAAAATATACATTATAAAATTTTATTTCTGTAGTAAATAGTTTCAAGTATTAATACTTTGGAACTTACAAAACCTATAAAATTTATCTACGTTTTAAAACTTAGTTTGAGTTACTGGCAATCCGTTGGTGGGTTTATACGCTTACATCACTCATTAACAACGTTTTGAGTTGCTTTTAAGTGCTATTGTATTGCTACATTGAGACTAACTGTTCCACGACATTTTGATTAACTTCAATATAGAACGAAGGCATGATTCAAAATATAATGGAGAAGTTGCACGAATTAAAAATTTATTTGCAAAAACAGTCCTTACAAATACACGCCAAATGCTACCAAAACAAATGTTACCAAAACACTAGTTAAACTTTAATTAGTAGATATTTAACTTTAAAGTAAGCTATACGCCACTTTGTAAAAACACAATAATCTTTTTATAGATGCTGGCGTCAGGCTTAGCTTTCTCAATTTGATCGGCTATATTTTTAGTACAAAATGTGTTCTGAAAGTATTTCAGACCAGGCCAAAGTACTTTTTTTGCAATATCTGGTATTTAGTTCCAGTTATTTTCATCAAGCTTTGTAGATTTTCCCCTGATGATTTTTTTGAATCCACAATTGTCTAGTTCTGAAATCACTTCGGCATGCTATAGTACGCCTTTAAACTTAACAACCAAAGCAGGAAGAAGCTATCTTAATTTATTTGTAAAAAAAATTTATTTGAAATACTTTCAGTTCTTTAACAGAATGGTGTGTAAAGGTTGCATGTTTAATTTCACATGAAGTATATGCAAACTGTAGGGTTATTTTTGGAAAAATCGCCAAAACATGAATTCTATCGTCAGACATTGTTTCGGTCAATAGCGTTTCATGGACTTTGAATGTGCATTTTTCAGGTAAAATTAAACATTTTTGAATGTTTATTACCTTGCATACGAAATTTACAAATTCAAATGTACCAGAAAAAATTATAAGTCACTTATTTTAGGTTGCAACTTCTCCATTTTTTAGACTGATCAGACTTGTTTCATTGATTAACTTTTAGGCTATCAACTCATCTAAATTATCATAAATTATATTTTGTTTACGTTTGTTTTTGAAAATTTCGGTTCAAATATATGTAATGAAAATAAAACTCCATAGTATATCCATAGAGACAAGGCCTTCTCTGCCAATTCCAGATCTCGTGGCCAAGAACCAAGGGGGCAAACTATATCCCAATTTGTTGGTCCACCTTAAGTGGAACCCTTCGTGTTTAGTTCCCAAAATTGATTGATCCTAGTGTAATCGACCCACTGAATGGATGAAAGGGCGGGTGAACCTTGCTCAATCTTGGATTTCCACCCGGACTTGTTTCATAAATAAGACACTGCGGCTCCATCGACCCTTTGCAATCTGTACCCTTTTTTGGCTAGAAACTAGTAACATACAAAATACTTATTTTCCCCGCTTTTTTTAATAGCATAAAATAACTTAAACCAATGTAATAAACCTCATAAAAAAAGCTTGCCCAGATTACGTCCCCTTTGCAATAAACCAATGCTTAAACCAATGTCTTGAAATTATTTAAATGTACTAGTAAACCATCCAGTTTCTACAGTTACTAGTTTGATAAAAATATAGGTGAATTGCAGTATATGTTTTTTATTATGCTGGGGGGCTACGTCCCCTGCTCTCTATCGCTCGCTAACCCCGCAGAAGAGAGAAAAAAAACGGAAAGCTGGACGTCATATGAAACAAGCCAATTCCATTGAAATGACAAAAATAAAAGTTCGTTAGCGTGTTTTTTTTCAAACAACTAAAAAAGCTTTAAATACTCTCAAATACAAAGTAGCCATAGCAAAGGAGAAAAAAAAAAAAGTTACAAAATTATTATTCATAGTTAAACTGTTACCTCTCGCCGAAAACTTTCGCTTTATCTACCTCATCTAAAAATTTTCATAATTTACATTAAAAATATTTATTTCTTTTATTTCTTACCAGTAATTTTTATAATATACTAAAATTTTAAAATAGTTTTGTCATAAATTATTCTAAAATTTTAAAGTTGTATTACTTTTTTAAGCAATAAAACTTATTAAAGTTATATTACTTAAAAAATGATTTTTTATTTTACGTTTATTATTATGTATTTTATTCATATTTGCTTGAATTCTTCCACGTGTAAAGAAACTTTTGTAAAAAGAACAGGTTAAAGAACTGTTCTTTTTTAAAGAATAGACAAAGAACAACTTTTCTTTAAAAAGAACATAAATATAACATCTCTAATCACCCATTTCTGTCGCAGACGCAGTGGCACTTTTCTCCTCTCCCGTGATGTTATGCAGAAAAGAACCACGTTTTCGTTTTCGTATGCTTTATTTTAATTTTTAATTAAAAAATACTAATTGGAAATTTGAAAAAAAGAAAATTCCGACCCGAGATAAAAGGGAGATACACATTCCAGAAAAAGATTGGAGTTGTAACATCAATATTTCATCCTCTTATGGCTTGGGACGTTTTAATAGAGCTTACTTTTTTTTAATATATAGATATATACGTAAGAAAAAAGAAACATAAGACTAATTACCAACAATACATTTCAAATCATGGTTAATATTCAGCTAACTTCAAATTCCAACGTTTTACTGGAGTTAGTGGGAAATCAAAAAAGTTGTACAAATATTATATCTAAAAACACTTAGTTAATAGGGACGCTGCAGTTTACTTGTCTACGACCATACCAGGATTGTGCGAAAAGGGAAAGTAAACTGCAGTATAAGCCTTTTCTCTATGAGCTCATGCAAAAAATAAAAATTAAAACCAACTTCCCCTATAAAACATTTTCTAAATCAATATTAAGAATCACCTAACTTCGACTTCCAGTGTTTTACTGACGGCCGTGGGAAATAAAAAATGCGTTCGATCAAATATCTACGAAACACATTTTTGGTGGATACTGCAATCTACATGAAATAAAAACTTCCCTTAAAACTTAAGAATCAACTGACTTTGCCTGCCAATGTTTTACCGGAGTTCGTGGGAGATCAAAAACACGTTTGATCTACGAATTACATTTTTGGCAGATACTGCAGTTTAGTTGCGTACGACAGTACAGTCAACCGAGTTTACAAGCAGGTCTGTGGTGGTAAAGGTCTTCTGTAAGTACAAGCGTTTTATAACTATTTATCTATTACTAGTTGACTATTCACGTGAAATAGTGTTTATAACAAGAAGGTTATAATATATATTTGTGCGTATATATAAAGAATAAGAAATTTACAATTAAACAAATTTAAAATGCAAGTCCAAAAAAATACGGAATGAAATGTAATTATGAACGAATAAACTAGTTATTTCTAAGAGGTAAAGCCTTTTTTAATTAGCTCCTTAAAATTAATTATCCTTAATTAAAATGTACTTAAGGAGATAAATTCTACGAAAAACGTTATTGCTTAAACATTTTAAATATGAAGTAAAAATTACATGAATTTCATATTTCAAAATAAATTGCTTATTAGAGCCTCATTAAAATATCCTGTTCAATGAAAATACTACTTTCGTTATTTCAAAATGTAACATGTAAATCAGTTAAGTATTAAGATCTCTGCTACTGATAAACTATTTCCGTCTAGTTATGATAAGCTATTATAGAATCATTAAGTAAAAATTAAGTTATAGAAAATGTCTTTCACTAGGAAATCAACTAATGCTTATTTAAAATGGTCGAATTCTGTAATGATGAATGTTTGGTTTTTCTCTTTCGAATATACTTTAAATAAATTGTCCAATTAAATACTAACTTGGATATTAAGGGTTTACTAGGTTCTTTGCAGATAATTTTGTTGAATATATAGCTGCATAAAAGTAGATGCACAAATATTTATCAGTTAAATTCATATTTACCAATATGGAAATTATTAGATTCGCTATTATTACTCTAAGTTAAAATTAAATAAGATATAACTGGTTATTAAGCTGGTACTTAAAACTAAAATAAAATTGTTTCAATGGGAAATTTCTCTTTTAATGTAGGACTTCATTTGGAAGACAAATTTAGTGTATTCTATCTAAACCGTTTTTAATGACGATAAGTAAAAATATTTTATGTTATTTATTTACGTGTAGACTTAGTCAAAATAAAACTATAATTAACAATAAACTATAGCCTATTTCTTTTTTTAAATATGTTAAAAATGGTTTTCATATAATTTGTTAAAAAATAAAGTCAATACTAATTATAAATTATATTTTTAAATTTTCTATATTAATAAATGAGGGAAATGCCTCATACTTTTTTTCATCAATGTATAGTATATTCCAAACATGTGATTAATGAATTTATATTTGAATTTTTTGCATTTTAAATTTCAGTATTTGATTCTGTATTGATAACATTAAACTGTCTGACATTATTTAAATCAATAATTATCCTTATTATTTAATTTATTTTAATATATTTTTTTAGGCAACAACCAAACCTGGAGTTAACGATTTCCATGCACATACATTAAATCAGCACATCTGCCAACACGCCTCAGCTCCAATTTTTCTCCAAAAAAGCAAGAAGACAAATGTTCTGTTAGCATAATTCAAGATACCACTGAAACGTGTGTACCATGATCTATTGTTAGGCAATAAATGATGCAGAAAGATACCCTACATCATAACTCCAGGTCCCATTCCTCACAATTTCTTCTACAATATTGGCACTACCTCTCCCTTTAGATTAGATCCAGCTGCTGCCATTTGATTGATGGTGCAAAGGTACCGCATACCATATCTCTTTTCTTTTCCTGTCCGTACAGCCTTTTTATCTGTATGGGTTTTTGGAAAAGGTTAGTGGTGCAATTTGTCAGCGTATTTCGCGAATTAGTTTCGAATGCGTAAACCACCCTTTTCCCGACGGAAACGGTCGGCCGGGCGTCCGATTTAGAAAGTACTCCAGTGACTTATTATTTCCCTCTCGTTGTTACGAAGAGAGTTTCTGGTCGTCAATTGCGGGGATTGTGAGTTAAGAGGCGTTGTCGAGTGAATTATTGGGGCCGAAAATAAGCTTTATTTGTGATTTTGGTTATGTTTGTGAAGATCTATGTGTGTGATAATTATATAAAAAGAAACTCAAGGAACCAGTTAATATAAAAAAATAACACAGTTTTTATTTTATTCTATTTCTGTGACTTATTTTTAATTTTTTTATTTACATGTACATATGAGATATTTTTAGAAAACTTATTGTTAATTTAACAAAATGTAAAAATCTCTCATATAATTGTAGTTTTAATCCGTACAGAATTTTTGGTATTTTTGACACACATTTTTCTCATTCATTGAGTTAAAGATTTAAATTCGTATTTTCATTAAACCGTAACCTTACAAAAGTTGAGGACTAACGTCAGGCCTGAACATATATCGCTAACTTATTAATATAAATTTTGAAATAGAAAGATCTCCAGATCTAAAATTAGTATAACTGTTGACAAATTGTTCCCGCTAACTATTTATTACATCATATATTTTAGCCTACTTTCATTTTTTAAAATTCAAAATATTAAAAAAAAACCTGACAATTATTTTTAAAAAATTGAAACAAAGTATTGACGTTGTGGAGGATTGAGATCTCCCTTCGTATGCACCCCCTATCTTCTGTAACTCGGTTCTACCAGTCGTTTCTTTTTTTATAGTTAGAAAGCTCTGACATCGGAGATATATCTCTAACTTTTGATCCGTCTGTCCGTACATCCAGTTTGAGAACTGTGCATGATTGTCAACGGTCATTTAAACGGTGATAAAAATTAATTTTTAATCATTTTAAAAACGGTTGCTGATACAAAAATCGAATGAAAAACTTTATTTATATGAATGTTTGTAAGAAAACACATTTTTTTCAGAAAAATAAGTTTGGATTTAGTTATAATATGAAGTAAAGAAGCACCTCGTAATTAGTTGACTGTTCATCAATTGTTTAAAACAAAAAAGTGGCAGAATGCTTTTTGTACTTAAAAATCTCGTTAGTTTTAACTTATATTTATTCGTTTTTTAATGTACAATTTACAAGATCGTCCAAATACAAATTATTCACTCTGATAATTTATTTTTTCGGGGTTTTTTGGAAATTATTTGAAAATCACACTGTTGAGAGAGTATATGAAAATGATAGATGGGTTTGCATGTTGCGGTATTGTTTCTTTAATTATAAATCAATGTTCGAAACAAACTGCTTAAAAATTTTATCAATTCATAATTTGAGATGGAATATACGGTTGAAAAATTTGTATTTAAACAATAAAATCATGCTATAAAAATAGTATGTAGAATGCAGTTTGTTATTAAATTCTGAAAAATATCTTAATATTAAAATCTCATGTCCCTAAACTGTGACTTAAAAATAGTTTATGTAAAAAACAAAAAATATTCATACTTTTAAGGACTAATAATTTTTCTAGCTTTTACATACATCAAATCGCATAATATAGAACACATTACTAATGAACATTACTACTGAACATTACTTTACGTGAAATCCTATCCTTATTTACTTAAATCATAACAAGCATAAAATAAAAGTGCTGTGTAACTCGCCGTTACACACAGGAACTACTTTAAATATTTAAATTTAAATTTAGCAACTTTCTCTCGATCGAATTTAAGTAACCATTAAGCGCGTAAACTCAAAACACTTTCCTCTCCTATTCTTGTCTTTGTTCATAGGCAATGCAAAAAAAATGGAAACACAATGTAATGGATCATTTTATTCCATCTGTTTAGAAATATATGCTTTTAATGATGCATCCCATCTGAATGCAATTCTAGTTTGGAAATGGAGTAAATAAAAGGCTTTTCAATTCTAATGATTCTTCAAAGAATTTTAGGGTTTTTTTTGCGCTTTATGTTTGATGCGTTTTTATTTTGGACTCATGTTTCGCCATCTTTGCTGTTATTTTGTTCGTATTCGTGTTCGAATCCTCATTATTGAAAGATTTTTTTTACAGAAATAAAATGAAGGACTCTTCAAAAACATAAAAATAAAATCATTAATGTATCGTTCTTTAGATAAATTTTCTAGATACATGAGCTAATGTGATACTTTGTAAATCGAGTTTTTTGGGAATTTGTTATTTATTTATCTAGGAGGGTATGTAACTCTAATTGTATTTGTCTTTATATATGCATTTTATTTAAATAACATAGCGAAAGAAATTCAAATATACCTTTTATCTTGAAAAATACTTTTTTCGTTAGAATAATCTTTTATAATTGAATTAGAACACACTTTTTTATAAATTCGAAAAGCAATTTTATATAATACAATCATTAGTGAAAGTTCTATCGATATAAAAATATAACGTGCTAAGTTTGCGTAGTAATTGCTTCACATTTGTAGTTTGACGATAAGAATGATTATTTCAATGAGTTTTTATTATGAGATTAGCAAATTTATACCCGTTCGCACGAATTAAAAAAATATCAAATCGATCTAAGTATGTGTACCATATAACCTGTTATAGGATCATAAACTTATGTTATTGTTCCCGCTCGTTATAAAGCATAAAATCCCGTTTCATTGCCTTAAAATTCCAAAATGAAAAATAAGCTATAAAATGCTCTCAGAAATGTCATCACAATTCCCTCATAAATACATAAAACCTTTTTGCTCATTTGGCGCGTTTGAGGAAATAATTTGGCGAGAAAATAGATTTAGCTACAAACACACCCATTATACATCTCTAACACAATGACCTTCGAAGAACCAACCAGCTTATAAATTATTTATAAAAAAAAACATTTTGCCCATTTGGCGAATTTTAGTTAATAATTGGCGAGTTTGGCAACGTATTTGGCGAAAAAATAAAGACATAAAGTCCTAATATGCAGCTCTAGTGCGATGGCCTTTATTAACAATCATAGTTCAGCAATAGCTTAACTATACATTTATTGCTTAAATATACATACATGCCATGCAGTCAACAGAAAAATCTATGAAAAATCATCAATAAACCCACAATAAAATACGGGAATGGAGACTGGCTGAATTACGCCGCTTGAGAAACATGTCTATTATTTTTCAAATAATGAATTTAGCTTCTGAAGGTAATGGCAAAAGAATAAAATAAACATTTTCAATTTTAATTATTTTCGTTAAAAGTTTTATTTAATTTTTTCAGCTGATGGCATCAGGAAAGTTTAAAAAAATATATCGGATTTGAGCCAAAGTGGTGTAGTTTTTTCAGAAAATTCGAATTTTCTCTAAAAAATATAACATTTTGAAACTAGAAAGTTCAAAAATCATAATCTAAGTATGAACTACGCATTTGTCCCAAGTTACGAGTCAAACAGATGTCTAGTTTAAGAGTCTATAAGTATTATACAAACATACACAACTTTATTTTTATTATTATAGATTATTGCTTTTATACCAAGATTAAAATTTAATAAAAAAAATAAGAGATATGGAGCACCATATATTTAAATTCAATGAATAATATATAGCGTATAGTTTAGTATTATGCCAAATTTATTCAAATCTGCTCTGTTTGCAAATATATATATTGATTTAATAAAAAAAGAAATTAATGGGGGAAGGTTTCTTCAGTTTCTCTTAACCTAACATTAGCTAACCAAAGTTTATTTACTACATTTTACTGTTCCAAATATACTTATGTAAATTTTATTTCATTAGAACCTTGTATTTAAAAATATTTTTAATTAAAAAATATTAACATGGATATAATCCTCCATTTCTTTTTACATTGATAAATTTAGTGTGTCAAACGAAACCTAGATAACAGATTTTGTATTTTGTCATTATTATTTTGAGATTTATTATAAAAAATGGGTTTTATGGATCGTGTTGTAGCTTTTATTGACGAGTAATAATCTCATCTTTTTTATCTAAGAGCGCCAAGCTTGTGCGACCAGTTGACGCAACAAATACATGAATTTTCAGATATAGTTATCCTGTCACTTCTTAGCATCTAAAATATTTCAATTGTAAAATAGTCCATTTTGAAAACAGGTAAAAAACTTGAGGGAAGTGATAAATTCTGATGTTGTCGGCTTGGTGTAGTATGAAGTCAGGAAGGATTCAAATCATAAAGATGCATCTTGTTTATTATAATAAAAACAACACAAGGTAAATATGGAAAAGAGCAACGAGAAATTGAACACAGAACTTTTATACAGTTAGTTATGCGCAGCATGCACAACAATCTTGATATGCGCTGGTATGACGTGATGCGTAGATCACAACACCCCTTCCACCTAGCTAAGATCTTCCGTAGAAGTCCGGACGCCGAAGGTTCTCTCTTGGGCGCAGCACCCTACGCGGAGGACTCAGTGTCGGAGTCGAGGAGGAATTTGCAAGTCCGACTCCGGTGACGGTTCTTCGACGATGGACTCTTGCAGTTGACTTGGCGATGGTTCAGACTCCTGCAGTTGATCTGGTGTTGGTTCACTCGGGGATCTCTTCATCATCTGATCGACGTGTCTCCTCAGGACTTCTCCAGATTCAGTGGTAGCCCGGTAAGAAACTGGACCAGTTTCTTTTTCCACTCTCGCAGGGATCCAAGCTGAACCCGCAGAATAGTTCCGGACGTAGACTGGGTCATCAGGTTGGAATGTTCTTACCCGTCGATCTGTATATGGATCAGAGGAACCTTGAGAGTAATCAGGATGAACTCTGTCAAGGCACGACCTCAACCTTCTTCCCATTAGAAGTTCGGTAGGACTCGCACCAGTCACTGAAGACGGAGTGATGTGCTGGAACAGAAGCATCTGTGACAGTCGTTTCTTCCAAGACCCTTTGACGATTCATCTTAGAGAATCTTTTGCAAACTGCACCAGTCTCTCCACTTGACCATTTCCGGCTGCACGATGTGGCGCGACAAGCACAGGTCGAACTCCATTAGCCTGCAAGAAGGATTGATATTCGTTAGACTGAAATGGGGGGCCGTTGTCTGTCACCACGACATCCGGAATCCCATGTGTTGCAAAGAGTTCCCGAAGGACATCTATGGTAGCACTCGCAGTGTCTTTCATTTCTTTCACCTCGAGCCATTTAGAATGAGAGTCAACCAAGATCATGAATTTCTGACCCTGTAATGGCCCTGCGAAGTCAACGTGGATCCTTGACCAGGGAGTTCGAGTCTCCTCCCAGGGATGCATAGGCGCACATGGACGTGAATGCCTCGTCGTTTGGCAGAGAGTGCACCCTGCGACATGACTCTGAATCGCTGAATCCATGCCTGGCCACCGCACGTAACATCGTGGGAGACTCTTCATACGCTCAACTCCTGGGTGAGCTAAATGCAGTTCTTCAAGCACTCTGAGTTGTCGCGGCTCAGGAACTACAACCCTGTTTCCCACAAAAAATATCCCTTATGAACTGAAAATTCATTCCTTTTTAGAGAAAAAGTACGAAATTCTGGAGGTAAGTTTCCCCCCGGCCAGCCTTTCTGCACAAAACCCAGCACGTGGGACAGTACAGGATCACACTGCGTAAATTTCGCGATTTCCCTAGCGCTAACCGGAGGATTTTCCAAATCTTCAACAAATAAAACTTCTAAAGGAGGAGGAACATTACAATTAGGAATTTGTTTTGGGAGCCTACTTAAAGCATCTGCGTTACAATTTTTTCCCCGGACATTTTGGATTACTAATGGGCTCTATTATACCTTCGGACAAAAGTTCATTCAGTGAATCCTCAATTTTTGGTTTTAAAGCCAAAGGAACATTACGTGCTTTCATTCGGATTGGTGGAACTGACGGATCAATAGGCAAACTTGCAGTAGGTCCAGTATAGGTTCCTAATCCTTCACTAAACACTTACAAACCTCCCCTTTCCCCTAGTAAACAAGAACATCACTCTTGTTAGACGATTTTAAGTTCACGTCATGATTTCTATCCCTTTCCTTCAAAAATAACAAAATCCAATAATACGTGCGTTATTGCTCATTCAAAATTTCTACGACGTTAATTCAACCACACCACCATGTTCACAAGTCATGGGTTTTACCTCATTATTTTTACAAACCGTTTTTATTTATTCATATTGTTAGCGTGATTTTGTATATTTGATCTACAGTATTGTTTGTCAATATCTACATATAACGGATAATTCTTAGAAATTGAAATGATAAAATCGTTTCAAGTTATTTCTTACAAAGCTTTAACAAGCCCTTTCATATACTAGTAAACCGCATTACTAGCATCATCTTAAGGGGATACGGTACCCAAACATTATTTCTAGAAATAATAACATAAACCTGTAAATTATAGTGGTTTTATATAATGTTCACTATGAATAAACATTTTATAGCAATAAAAACAAATATTTACAAGTACTTTTTTTAAAAGTCAAAATTTTGAATTTTTTTAAAACTCTACTCTCCTTTCAATTTTGAGAATAACTCCACCAAACTTTAATAGTTTGCTTTTAGAACTATTTTTTTAAGAACTGTGCATGGAATTTAAAATGTGATCTACAGTTAAAAAGTAACATGCATTTATACTAAAAATCTCAAAAAATTACAAATTATTGAATTCAACATTTTTTTAAAAAAACAACTATACATAGTAGACCTTATTCCATGCACAATTTTGTGCATCATTTATATAAGAACACAGGTTAGAAAATTTCAAAATTCTAACTTAATTAGCAAAAATGCCTTAGGGATTTATTAAACACAAGAATAGAAAAAACGCGAAAGAGAGAAAACAGGTTGAAAGCAGACGAAATACGTATTCAAAGTTATAGGAATGACTCCAGAAAATATTTAATGACTTTTTTTCTACAAAAAATATCATTATGAAACTTTCAATAAATGTTCAAAAAGATATTGTAAATAATAAGAAGTAAACAATGAAAAATCGATATTTTGACCAATTTTTGGGTACCGTATCCCCTTAATCATAATAAATTTGTTATTTCTATATAATGTGTTGGTTTACGTTAGTAATTATTTAAATCCATCATTTTAGTTTTTGAGAGACTAGAAATAGATTGCCGGAAACGTTCAAACCAATCCATAATAGTTGTGTTTGAACTGCTGCAAAACCATTCACGTTGATTATTGTTTGAAACAGTTCTTGAAACTAACTGCAAATTGAAAAAGCTGGTTTCTAAATTTAACAAAAAATCTGACTTAATGTGATCGCTCGTTGTTTGAAGGCAAATCCAGATTTTAAATTTAACGTTTTTTGAGATAAACCCTGAAACTCGTTCAAAATTTATATTACGCTTCTATTTTATTCTTCAACAACACTACAGTGCAGGCCAAGGCTTTCTCAATTTGCTTTCTCTAGGCAGGACGATTTGCAGCCAGACTTCGCCATATTTGCACTACCATCTCCTTTAAGTCCTTCTCCACACTATCCAACCATCGTGTAACTGGTCTCCCTCTTATCCTTGTACACTTGAAATACTTGAAACTGTCAATTTTTAGCAAGGTTTAAATCTTCTCGTCTGAAAACATGTCTCATACATCTTATCACGTAGGAAATGATAACGCTCAGCATATCAGGTTGGTTGGTTGGTTAGTAGACATATATATTCAGGTTTGTGTGCTTGGTCAGCGACCCGCTTATAACCTTCGTCAAGTAAGACAGACACAACAGACAACACACACATAAGTGGATCCATCTAATTTTTAGAAACAGAGGCCAACTAGAGGACGCTCAGAATTGGCTTGTCACCCCAGAGGTATTGATTTGGTATGGGAACTTAGAGGACTTTCGGACCCAACAGATTTAACGAGCACGTACTCCGCATATACTCGATAGGTCGTCAGTGGTACCGGGACTCGATCGCAGGACCTTCCGATCCCGAGACCGAGACGCTGACCACTAGGCTGACTACGGCCCCGCATATCAGGTTGTTTGTACTTGTTATATTTCTTCATGATTGCATATACTTCTCCATTTGTTATTTTCTTTAACTGCTCCAAAGATTGATCGAAGTATCTTTCTTTCAAAATTCAGTAGTCTATTTTCTTCTGTCTTTTTTTTATTGCCAAAGTCTAGCTGCCATACATGATTATTGGTCTGATAAGGATTTTGTATAGGTTTACTTTGGTACTAATTGAAAGGAATTTTGATTTAAATTTTGGTTTGTCAGACCAAAGTACAAAGTTTTACTAACGCTGCAGCCGACCCGTGGCACAACGGTTAGGGAGCTAGCCTTTGGAGCCTCTGGGTTCGGGTTCGAATCCCGGTAAGGCATGGATGTTTGTGTTTGTCGAGTATATGCGGAGTACGTGCTCGTTAAATCTGTTGGGTCCGAAAGTCCTGTGGGCGGTCATTGCGCAGTTTCCCACGGGTACAGGTCCCTGGAGACTATTTCCCTCCCCTTCAGGGACATGTCTAAATTGTGGAGGTGGCGATAGATGGCAGCATCTGTCATATATGTGTGTAAGTCGTGTCCGTCCTTCTTGACGATGGTTTATAAGCGGGTCTTTGTGACCAAGCACACAAGCCTGAAAATATATGTCTACCAACCTACTAACGCTGCAAATATTTTATGAAAGTTAGCGAAACTTGTTTTTTGGAATATCTTGACGGTGCTTACTTTTTTGTGTCAACAAAGGTGGTTATCATATGAGTTTTAAAGCTGTTACTCATAATAATCTGTAGACGACCCTTTATGGAAAATTTAATGCTAGTTATCAACTCTACAATTTTTGCCTTAAAAAACTAGCACCTATCCTGAAATCTTCTGCTCAATAGTAGCCAAGAAACATTTGGCCAAACAGTTTTTTTCCGAAGCTGTACTGTTTAATTATAAGTGTAAAATAAACTATTTGAACATTATTATTCTTTAACAAGGAATGCCAAATTTTGGCATAGAATAATAATACACTTACTTCCATAACTAACAAACCAGAAATTGACACAATATTTGAAAAAGACTTATGCAGATGTAAATAGAATTAATAACTTTACAAGTAAGTTTAAACGTTAGTTTTAAATGAAAACTTGAATTTTAAAAGTTAAATATTTAATAATAGCAAGAGTTAGCACACTATGCTGTAACGAAATTCGTAATAGTTCAGCGAAATATATTTGCTCGTTGAGTTGAAAACGTTAACTCCTTGCATTTGAATACATTATAACTACAGCTGTTTTGCATTCAAGTTTATTCGACGTTTCGCTTTACCTTATAATAACTTTGGCAGCTGTTCAAATCGTATCTGTTTTTTAAAAGTGGGATGAATTGGACATCATACATAGACGAATTTGCATTTGGCTGCTATCTTTATTCAAAATACATCTGTAGTGAGCGAACTATATATTATTCTATGCATAGACTATTAATTTTCTATGTTCGATATGATGGATGTAGGGAATTTTCCCTTTTGAACATGAATATTTAAACTCCCAATACAATAAAGGGGGAATACTTATTTTTACTTTTTATTTCTGTGCCAAAAAATTATTTTATTAATTTTCTGCAATTAAATATAAATGCATTAGCCTATTTCGTTCTAAAAAAACTAAGCATTTTATATGCAAAAATATCATGTGGATTCGATATATTTTTGAATATGAAATTACAATATATTTTAAAAATAACAAATTCATCATTATTTATTGGTTGGTTGGTAGACATATATATTCAGGTTTGTGTGCTTGGTCAGCGACCCGCTTATAAACCTTCGTCAAGTAAGACAGACACAACAGACAACACACACACATAATTGGATCATCTAATTTTAGAGACAGATGTCAACTAGAGGATCCCCAGAATTGGCTTGTCATCCCAGAGGTATTGATTGGTATGGGAACTTAGAGACTTTCGGACCCAACAGATTAACGAGCACGTACTCCGCATATACTCGTAGGTCTTCAGTGTACCGGGACTCGATCGCAGGACCTTCCGATCCCGAGACCGAGACGCTGACCACTAGGCTCACTACGGCCCTTTTATTTATTGTTACTTTGAACAAGATATATTTTTACAGCCAAATTTCGTATACATTTTTCATTTTGTAGAGATTTTATTGTTTAAATATATTTATTTAAATATATTTTAAAAACTCTCTTGACACATGACAATTTTTTAAATGTTTTTTAAATTTACTGCCTGGCCAGCTCCTTGAACATTTTGCCGCCCATTCGGCAAAGTGGAAGGTGATAGAGCTAGAAGAAGGAGAAGTAGAAGGTAAAAAGCCTAGGAGCTGACCAGGTAGTCAGAAGATCCCATGTTCGTATCCCAGCATATGGGATTGATATTTGTGTTGTGTGTATGTCTGTATTTTCCTTAAATACAATGCGACATACATGCTCGTTAAATCTGTGGAGTCGAAAGTTCTAAACAAATCCAAGATCACGCCCCTGGCTTGTTTTGGGTGCAGTTGTTTAAACGGGCCCGTCCGTGGCCGAGTGGTTAGGGCATCAGCCTAGAGATTCAACCTTCTCAGGAGTGCGGGGGTTCGAATCCCACCTACTGCCAGTCTGTCGGATTTGTGGTTGGTCAATGAACTTAGGCATGAGTAAAAACATAACAAGAACACTTTATTACAGTTTAGCAAGATATTTATACAAAGGCACCCTATCGGTGAGAAATGGAAACTAAGTGATTTACATAAAGCGCGCTATCTTCTCCAACAATCTCCACCTGCGAATTATGTAAATACAAAAACAATTTTTATAAAACTAAATCAAATTAACTTCTTTAATACAAAATGACAATTTATAAATTGACAAAGCTTTCGTCATAATATCAGAAACCATCTCATTAGTACTCACATAGTTTAACTTAATAACATTACTTTCTATTAAGTCCTTCACAAAATGAAACTTTAAATTAACATGTCTGGTTTTAGTTGAAGACTTACAACCATTTAACCAATTGATCGCAGATGTACTATCTGAAGACACAATAACAGGTTCTTGGACAAATTCTGAAAAACCCAATTCTTTAATGTAGTTTGTTATCCATGTTAATTGTTTGACAGTCTCTGATATAAATAACTCCACCTCACATGTCGACAAGCCAACACATCGTTGCTTGTTGCTATTCCAACTTACTAGAGATGAACCAATAAGAATAATACCTCCTGAGAATGACTTTCCACCAGTGGCATTACCCCAGCTTGCATCTGAGCTAGCTTGAACGTAACTAATATACTTATCATAAAATAACACTTTCTCTTTAGTACCTTTAAGATATCTCAAAACCTTCTTTAATAACATAAAATGGCGCTTTTCTGGCCTTTGGTTAAATTGAGATAAATAACACATCACGAAAGATAAATCTGGTCGCGTCCGATTTAAAAGATACAATAGTTCACCAACTAATTCTCTATATTCCGTTTGATCTACCAACTGATCTGTTGGATCGAAACACCTATCCTCACCTTTCGCTATTGGAAGTTTCACACTCTTGCATTGATCCAAACCATACTTATTCAATAAATGATCAATATATTCTTTCTGCGAGAGGGAAATTCCAGTAGCGGAAGTGTTAATTTCAATTCCCAAAAATTTATTTGAACTAGTAGTTTCTCTCAAATCGAATACACCTTTAAGTTTCATTAAAATATGATCTCTAATCTTAGAATCATTACTAAACACAGCCAAATCGTCTGCGTAAACACAAATTACCACAAAACTGTCATTGTCGTTTAATAAAAACACGCAACTATATCAGAAACAAGAGGATTTAATCCAATTTTTAAGAGTTCAGATCTTAGTTTTAGGTACCAATTTCTACTCGACTGTGGTAACCCATAGAGGCTTCGCTTTAATTTACATACTTTATCCTCACCAAACTGTTTTTCACATCCCGGAGGCAATGACATGTAGATAGTCTCATCTAAATTACTATGAAGATATGCAGTTTTAATATCATAAAATTTAATATCTAAATTAATCTTGGCAGCAATAGCTAGTAATATTCTCAAGGAGTCAATATTCACCACAGGTGAATAAGTTTCAAAGTAATCTACATTTTTAACTTGATTAAAAGCAGCAGCACAAAGTCTTGCTTTGTACCGTTTTTGACTACTGTCAATGCCGTCCTTTAAAGAAAAAACCCATTTACTTTTGATAATTTTCGAATTCAATGGTTTATCTACAATTTCAAAAACATCATGTCTTTCTAGAGATCTTAATTCTTCCTGAATTGCGCACTCCCAATTTAATTTATTTTTACTTTGCTTAACTTCGGCTATATTCTGAGGAATGTCTTCGGAAGTTAAGTTAACACTTTCTTTCCCCTTTAAACGTTCTGATCTTCGAAGATTTAACTCTACCGCGCGTCTTTCATCTTCTAATCTACGCTGGTCAGATTCTTCCTGTCTCTTCTCGTTAGTCGAACCCAACGGTCTACCTGGTTTCTTAGAGTGATTAGGATTAGAATTCCGCGATTGACCATTCGGTTCCAGATTAAATTCAATTACACCTGAATCTTTGTTGTCATAACCACTATTTATATTCTGAAACAAATTACCTATAGCTGTTAGTTCACAAGGATTATTTTTTAGAAAAACACTACCATTAATTTGCTCATTGAAATTGATTACATTAGGAGTCATGACCATTTCCAAACGATTATTCATTAGTTTAGCAGTTAATATAGTATTACCAAAACTATCAATTATAAACACTTTGTCATCTTTAGAAATAATCTTAAAACCTTTTTGCATTAACGTTGTTAAAGATAACAAATTATTTCTCAAGTCATTAACAAGTAATACATTTTCCATACTAATTGCAGAACCATCACAAAGTTTAGCTTTTACAACACCTATACCCTCGGATTTCAAGTTGCTATCAATACCAGCCTGAAGAACTAAACCGTGATTACTTTTAAAGTCACTAAACCATTTAATATTGTTTGACATATGCGAACTAGCACCTGAGTCAAGTATCCAAATATCAGACATACCTCCAGCAGATTGATCAGCAGCGGTTAGGGCACATTCTCGGCGATCTTCGTATGCTGGATTAGAGTCTGGCTTGCGTCTAAAGGGATGCTTCTTGCCCTTTTCCTCTTTGTTCTGTACTTCTGGCTTTCTCTTCAGAAAACACCGTCTCGCCAGATGTCCTCTTTTGTGACAGTTCCAGCAGATCACACTATCCTTACGGCGTTGCTGCACAGATCCAGTCATGTAGGCTCCTTCTTGCCTCGGATTCCGATTTAGCTCCAATTCCTCCTCTCGTAAAACCTCCATGACCTCCTCAAGAGTCTTTTCACGTTGAGTCTTCAACATCTCCCGGATCTTGCTGAACTTGCCTCGTAGACCACGCACTGTATAGAACACCAGCTCTCTATCAGTTATCGTTAGTCCGAGTGAAGCACACTTGACACTTAAGCCTTTTGCTCTTGCAACATAGTCTTGAACAGACTCTGAATCAACAAGTTGTAAACTTCTAAGTTCGTTGCCAGCATCAAGCTTTCTATCCTCTAAAGTACCGGTAAAGTTCTTTGCAATGCTACCCAACAGTTGTTTTGCATTCAACTCGTTGGCGTATTGTAATGCTTGCTCATCACTCAAGGACAGTTTGATGTAGGCTACTGCCTCAGAGTTCTGCTTGGACCACTCAGACAGCTTAGTTTCATCGGTAGGCGTATATCCTTTGATGACGTCGCTTAGTCCACGCAAACATAGCACCGACTCGATTTTTAGCTTCCAGACCAGGTAATTCATACCTGTCAAAACTGGTATAGCAGGATATCTATCCATGTTCCAATGCCTCACAATTAACTACACGCTAATTAACAATTTAGCATTTACACTTAAATGATCACCAACCAACAAACCCGACGAATCCAAACCACGCTCTGCTACCAAATGTCGGATTTGTGGTTGGTCAATGAACTTAGGCATGAGTAAAAACATAACAAGAACACTTTATTACAGTTTAGCAAGATATTTATACAAAGGCACCCTATCGGTGAGAAATGGAAACTAAGTGATTTACATAAAGCGCGCTATCTTCTCCAACAATCCAATCCTATAAATCCTCTCCAATCCTATAAATCGGATCTGTGCTGGAAATAGTAGAAAAAATCCTCATCACGGATGGGCCAGAGTACACAGGGACAGACGTGCTCGTTAAATCTGTGGAGTCCAAAGTCCCAACGGCGTTAGCGTACGATGTCGCTCGAAGTTTCTTTGGGTGCCCGCTCAGGTGTCGACCGCGTCACTTGACCAGGGTTCTAAATTACGAGGCGTTATTGGCTGTGTTAAAGCTCCTGAAGGAGGCTAGAAATAGACAGCCGGAAACGATTACCTTACCTTACGTAGCGGTTCAAGCATATATATCATAATTAAAGTATTAGATTGACTGATCACGTGACCTCCAATGCTAACGACGGGACGCGCATGGAGGCTTTTTAACAGGGCATAATGGCCAGTGTTGCTGCCACTTTAAGGAGAAAAATACTACGTAAAAATACCATCTATATACATAAAAGGCAACTTCCGTTTGATTGTTTGTTTGTATAAGACACGAGATCTAAAGAACCACGCAACAGATTGTCATGAAATTTGGCACAAAAATTCATCTCATCTCCGGAACAAACATAGGCTAAGAATTTTTCGAATCAGACCATTCCTTCTATCGTTTCGAACGTTTTTCTGAAAAAACTACAACACTTTGGCTCAAATCCAATCATTTTTTTACTTTCCTGATGCCATCGGCTGAAAAAATTAAATAAAACTTTTAACGAAAACATTTAAAATTCAAAATGTCTATTTTATTCTGTTGCCATTAACTTCAGAAACTAAATTCATTATTTGAAAAATAATTGACATGTTTCAAGTGACATAATTCCGACAGTCTCCATTCCCGGATTTTATTGTGGGTTTATTTGATGATTTTTTCATTTATTTTTCTGTTGACTGCATGTATGCATATTTAAGCAATAAATTTATCGTTAAGCTATTACTGAACTATGATGGTTAATAAAGGCCGTCGCACTAGAGCTGCATATTAGGGTTTTATGTCTTTATTTTTTCGCCAAATACGTTGCCAAACTCGCCAAATTATTAACTAAAACTCTCCAAATGGGCATTTTTTTATAAATAATTTATAAGCTGGTTGGTTGTTCGAAGGTCATTGTGTTAGAGCTGTATAATGGGTGTGTTTGTAGCTGTATCTATTTTCTCGCCAAATTTTTTTCCCAAACCGCCGAAATGAGCTAAAATGTTTTATATTTATGAGGGAATTGTGATGAGGGCAATTATGAGGGCAGTTTATAGCGTATTTTTCATTTTGGAAAGAAAAAAAATAGTTAAATTGACTGTTAAATTATTTTTCCACCTCTACCCGTGCAACGTCGGGTATAACAGCTAGTTTAATTATAAAATTACAAAAAAAATACTAGAAAAGGATTTAAAGTCACTAAAAAGATACCAAAATGCAGCTCGTATTTTTCCGATATTTTTTTGTAATTTTAGAATTATTCTAAAATACCAATATACTCTTTAAACTTTATAACTAAACTTTTAACTTAATTTTAGAATTTATTTTAGAATTATTCTAAAATTACAAAAAAGATATCGTAAAATTACGAGCTGCATTTTGGAATATTTTTAGTGACTTTAAATCCTTTTCTAGTATATTTTTTTGTAATTTTAGAATGAAATGGTATTTTTTCGCAGTTTTTTCTCCTTAAAGTGGCAGCAACACTGGCCATTATGCCCTGTTAAAAAACCTCCATGCGCGTCCCGTCATTAGCATTGGAGGTCACGTGATCAGCCAATCTAATACTTTAATTATGATATCTATGGGTTCAAGCTACTTGCATAAGCCTTTTATTCTCTCTACCTACCTACCTAACGATATGTTTGTCAACATTTATGAACCATAAGATCATAAGATCTCATCAATTGACCGCGGTTCTAAATTACGAGGCGTACTTTGGCTGTGTTAAAACTCCTAAAATAGGCTAGATATAGGCAGCCTAAAACGATTAAATTATCAAATTATCATGAAAAAATTACGTATTTGAAAATAAAACGTGAATTAAAAAAAATACTATTTTTTTAAAGAGGATCATCGGCATTAATAATATTTTATTAAAACAGCATACTTTTTTTATTATAAAATTGTGTTATCGATTTTTATATCAATTTATGTATCAAAAAGTTATACCATCTTCGTATAACCACCAATCGACAAATACTTAGCTCCAAATATAGTACAAAAATCGATATTTTTACCTCAAGCACCTAATGTAGTACAGGACCATAAAATTTTTATCGTTATTGCTCCCCGCCAATTCCTATTTATTTTCTTACAGGATTGTGGATTTTTTTCTTCTTAACCCATTCTTCAAGGCAAACCTCCATATCTCCATTTACGATCTCTGAAGTTGCCACACTCTAGTAAATAGGTAGTGGTACAGGGTAGGAAATGGTACCACCGCATCCCTATTTGAATAATATTTCCATCCGAGTATAAGCTACAACAGTTAAATTCTCAACTAAAATGCAAAGATATTAAAGCCTTTTCATGCAAGTAGCTTTTATTCCCCGAATTGCAGACACTTCGTGGTCTGTATGTAGTTAGGCTTAGCGTAAAAGTTCTAAAATTTCGGAAGTAGCGAAAACATTATCTGTGCTTTTCCAAATATGAGAGTGTCAGTAATGCAAGTGACATGTACAATATACATTCTGAATGCGCATACAAAAAGCCTAGTTAAAGCTTGCGCTTATTTTGTTAGTATGGTGTGCGAGAAATAAAGTTCAGACTGTAAATGCTTTTAAAATTGTGTATGAGTGTTACTTTGTAAAAACTTTATTAAAATAAAACTTGAACGTTTAATTATTCATGATGAACAAAAATTTCAATTTAAATGAATACTTTTAACTTAATAATGTATCAATAACTATGTTTTAGTTCAAGTTTTTGAATATAACGTTATCAAGATTGCTCGAATTTACATAAGAAAATTTTAATGCAAGTGACATGTACAATATACACTCTGAATGCGCATACAAAACGCATCGTTAAAGGTTGTGCTTATTTTGTTAGTATGGTGTGCGAGAAATAGAGCTCAGGCTGTGAATGCTTTCAAAAATGTGGATGTTACTTTGTTAAATTTTTTATTAAAATAAAACTTGAATTTTTATTATTCATGATGACGAAGATTTCAATTTGAATTAATACTTTTAACTAAATAATGAATCAATACTACTTTTTTGGTTGAAGTTTTTGAATATACATTTTCTAGATTGTTAAAATTTGCATAAGAAAATAAAACATATCCTTAAAACATTTTGGAAAGCATTCCATAAAAATTAAGTCTTCTAAAACATTGCAAAATATATTAGCTTAAAAAAAATCATTATTTTTTTTTAATCCTTTAAAAGATTTATGGGGACGTAAAAATTGAATAGTTAAATGTGGAATACATGAATATATAAATAAAAAAATATAGTTAAATATTTACTAATATTGATAATTTTGTTTTATTTCAAAGTTTATTTGCTACATCGATATGATTAATGTATTTATAAGGAATTAAAAGCTAGGGACTTATTATTAAATCTCATATAGTGTAATGCAAACTTTTTTCATAAAATAGTTTCTCACTTTTGCTTAATTGTTTATCCTTCACTTAGGATTACAATTATAACTTTTTTTTCATTGTCATTGGTTTTGCGTACAACAAATTTATTGCGTAACTCTTTTTAAATATTTAAATTACATCTTTTAGATATTGAAAAATTACAATATAGCACATAAATATCAAATATAAATTATTAATATAAATACTTTTTTTTTTCTTTTTATACACATTTTGAGATTTGTATAGCTTACTTGGATTTATAGTATTTTATGATATATTTATTTGCTTCTATTAAAAATATCTAGTAGGATTCATTTTTAAGTTAAAAAACTGCATTGTTTTTCACAAAATAATTTTTAATTCAAAACCCAAAGAAAACATATAAACTGACTATTGGAAAAACAACTATGTATAGGAAATGTTTTAGTCTATAATTAGTGTATGAAATTCTACAAAGAAACACTACTTTTTAGTATACAAATATTTTTAATAACATTATTTATACAAATTTAAATATGATATGTATAAAACCAAACACAAGCATATCCAAATTTATATTAATTATGCAAAACGACTCCAGTAACATCCAGTTAGAATTCAAAATTGACTCCATAAGTTCAACTTTCATTCTTTTATATTGGCTTATATAAATACAACAAATCTCCTACACAGTTTTAGAAAGAAATCCACAATAAATATAAGGCATAAAGTAAAGAAACGGCATTTTCTCTTCCCAGTCGACTCTTTAATTGAAAATTCTTTGAATCTTCCAAAACTGCTTAGTTGGCGCATTTTTCTCGTGTAGCTTCTGTTCCACTGCTCGCACTGGTGAGACGTTATAACTGAGATTTAAAAGGCAATCCCACTAAAAGTACAAAATAAGACATTAGTTAGGTAAATATTTACATTGTTAATTTTTTTTTTGCTTGGTTTCACCATGATATTGGTTCCTAGTAGCTTCAACGGCTGAGTGGTGAAATGTTTCACCTTTTTTTCGGTGTTTGATTAAACCATTTTTCTGGATTTGGAAACAAAAACCTGAGAAATGGTTCAACCGAATACCAAAAATATGGTTTAACGTTTCACCACACAGCCGTTGCAACTACTAGGAACCATATTTTTGGTGAAACAAAGTGCATAATTTTTAACAGTGTATATTTTCGCAAATTGCACTTAAAACAATACTTGAAGCAAAAATAAAATCCAGATGATCAGTTATGCTTATAATTTATATACTAATTTGTAAATTAATAAATATTTGAAAATAAGTACAGTGAGGTTGGTAGATGTGAAATAAATATATATAAAATCCTAAATTTGTCAGAATCTAACAATAAAAAAACTTCAAGACAAGAAATTTAAAACTTTATATTCTCAGTATTGCAATCCCAAGCATTGTACTTTCTAAAAAGCCGATAAAAACTAATAAAGGTATGTTAACTTAGTTGAAATGTTTACGATAATTTTCGACCAATATTGCGATTTTTTTATGATGCCTGGAAAAAATATCAAGCTGCTAATGCTAACATATTATAGATGAACATCCTTATCACAAACTCATAACTTATTGAGTTGAACTTTGCAATGAACTCTACATCTAAGGTTCCCAAAATCCATAGCATTCCGTCGGCAGAATATCTTATTGTGTTGGAAACACGGGTGCCATTAGTATTTGAAAATTTTCCCTTGTGGTCTTGCTGATCTATTAACCAAATCAATCACTGCTACTGTTGAATGCAATGGTTGGATTGATGTTTAATTTATTTTGTTCATTTCTTTTTCCCTTATCCTTCTTTATGGCAAAAGTGTATTCTCAGTTTCATTTTTCAACCCGCGGTATGACGGCTTTTCGAATATTATTATTTATGGTGAAAATGAATATATATATTTCTCTAGTTTCTTCTCTTTCTAACTGAAAATGGATTATTTTTACACCCTTTTGTGCGAATATAATGTGATTGTCAAACCCAGAAATTGTTCTAAAAATTTTAAAATGATTTTTATTTTTCTGATTGGGAATTATTGTTGTTATTTATTGTGTTAGAATAATAACGACTTAAGTTAATTTTACTTAAGAGATATATAAAAATTTGCGGACAAATCGAGACTAAATTATCGAATGGGTTATTTATCTGTTTAGAGAGGTCAGTTTTATAAATTTGGCATTGCATGAGTCGTAATCAATTTGCATGAAATAACTTTTGATTACTCTATTTAATATGTGTATAAGGAGTTATAATGGTTGATTTTGCTAAAAAAATACCACATAATTCAATATAATTAGGTATTCGCAAACAAATAATTTTAGTTCTCTCCTATTTTTTTTACTTATTGCTGCGTACAGTTATCATTCGTTACATTTCTCAAAATTTTAGCTCCCAAAATAAACAAAACTTTTTACAAAATAGTTTTTTTAATTATTATAAAAATTAGCAGTAATATAATTACTTTGTGACTGACATGACTTTAGATATAAGCAATATCTACCTACACCAAAAAAGACAAATCTAATTTAAAGCAAAAATTTTGCGCAGGTCAATCTCAATTTCTTTTTATTAATTATTCAACCAATATTTAATTAATTTTCACTTTTAAAAACTACATAAAACAAAATAATATATAAGAACTAAAAATAAAGCTAATAACCGTGCAAAATAACCAGATACAATAATTGTCTCAACGGAATTTCACGTAAAAAAATTAGCTTTGGATTTGACACAAAATGCCAACAGTTCGAGCCAAAGTTAATAAGTTTCCTTTTTTTAGCTGTCATTCCCATATGATACGACGCACTAATTTTTAATTTAGGTTTACGAAACAAAGCAGTGACAGGTAAGAAAAAAATATCTGCCTTGCATTTTGTTTCTACATAGAAATAAAACAAAGATTATGCGTACAACACAGCGGGTGGTTTAGATTGTTCAAGAGAGATGGTAAAAAAAAGTATTTAGTTATCTATGCCTCATTAAACGTATAGAGTGTTTTTACGGTAGAAGGCAGGAGTACGTCTTATGACATTTTTTGCATAATGAAACGTTAAATGTTTATATGTATATTTTTTTTAACGAGTATACGCACTCTTTTGTGATGAGTTACTTTTTATATGAGTGTTAAGTGCATCGTAAAGCTTGACATTTGTAGCTTTTATTTTCAGAGACTTTTGTTCGAATAAAACCTTTTAGTATTATATACGCATTAATAAATATATAAATAAAAAAACGTCTAGCACCAATTCCAATCTTGGAAGCTTATTATCTTTTGTAGCATGTGTTCTCTTGAGATCTGAATTACGTAACAATGTATGTTTTTATTTCCGCTAATTGCAAAAAAGTATTAAAATTTATGAAATTTTATAATTACCTTGTTTGAATAAAATTATATGCTAAATTACACATTAAATAAATCGATATTTACCTAAAATTGTTAATGTAACTTGTTTCAAATGACGTTTGATACAGTCACCTATGATAATTTTATGATATTCGATATTTACCGGTTGTATTAATACTTAATATGTTAATTATTTTATTAACTGCTGAATATGAGAATTATTTCGAAATTTTGTAAGACACAACAAATAAAACATTCCAGTAACAAGTAAGTAACACTTTAACTAACTAAAATTAGAATAAATTATATATAACTTAACCGACGTGATGACTTAACTTAACCGATGACGTCCGACACTGATGTATACGATACTTTCAACAAAAACAAATACTAATTAACAATTTAACGAAGGATATTCACCTATTCCCGCATCACAATCCCTTCAAGAACACACTCGTGCTTTCATTCGAGACAATTCATTGAAAACATCTAACCCTAGGACACAATTAGCACAGTTCGAGCGGCCAATCATCCACCATTGCCTAAACAGGACCTGCTAAAGTGCCTAATTCAAAAGGGACTAATTAAAAAATCGTATTGTACGAGGGAAAATGACGCATCTGACATACTTAATGGATGAAAAGCCATTTTTCCGTATCTAGTGTTATATTCTCAATCTTGAGATATTAGGTGAATACGTGGAATATGTGTAATTTTATTCGTGATTGGCTTATAATATTTATTTCTATAATGAATGACTAGAACGGCCATACTTTCAGTGTCGTCACTGTTGTCTTAAACCCCACAGACCACTTGGTAACTCATTCATCTAATCTACATTGCTCAAAACAATTAGGTGAGCACTTTGCGTACTTTTGTTAATTCTTTCAGTTCAAACTTTTTATTTTTTGTTCTAAAAATTTAAAATTTGTGATATAGATTCATTATGCATTCAGAATGAAATGGTAAAAAACAGGGAACAAAATCTTAATTTTTTAACTAAAATTTAAGGGGGGAAAATTGGAATCATAATTTTTGAATAAATTATATTTTTTTTCAAAATTTTATTTGTTAAAGAAAGTTAAAATCATTTTTTTAAACATCTAAGAATGCAAGCGTGAAGAATTTACGGTCAATTTCTGTCATAAATGTTTTTGGGAGTGAATTTTATTTTACCATGTTTTTCATATTTTCATTAAATTAAAACAAACATTTTATATTTTTCCTAAAGACATGATTCGTCCATCTAAAGATAAATAAGTGCAAGCTCAACTTAGTGAGAAAAAATCGCAAGCTGATAATTCCAAATGGAATCATTGGGTGTGAAAGGGTTTAAACCATGCATTCCCGTAATTGTTTCGAGCAGTGTAAAACGGTCACGCCTACAGTGAAGCAACAGTCACACCTTTCCTTCCTAAAAACAAACCAAGCTTCGCCTTTTTCGAATCATCCATTTATGCAAATTTAAGGTACAAATTTTTATTTGCATTAAATTATTAAAATAATGTATGAATTAAAAAATATAATTACAATTAAACGAGCTGATATTTTAAGCGATTGGTTTGAGATGTTTTAGATATTGGTACCTTTTGGACAATCGTAATCCAATTTGGCAACCGAAACAGCTTTCTATGTACAAAGCGCCTCCCCAAAGGTGGAAATTTCCAATGTCTTGGGGCAGAAAGGGAAGGCCCGAAATAAGGTCTTGCCCTTTTGTGAACGGGGAATCGGCGTTAATAGAAATCGAACGTTGCATTGTTCGCAGGGAGGGCACTCTCTAGGTGTGCATTGAAAAGACATCGTCACAATTTTGGACCTTTTAGAAATGACGTTAAATAGTTAATTATGTGATGCTTGTTTACCAGTTATCATGCATAGACACTTTTTAAAAAAAGTCCCAGTAAAACTTCATGATGGCTGTTGGCGATATGCCTAGTAACTTAAAAACCAAGTCATAAGATAAGGCGCGCAAGGGTAGCCGACAAGTGCATCCGAACCCGAGATGTGAGGGTTTGGGTTAATAGTCCAGTCGCCAAATGGCAAAATATGCTTGGACCTGGAAATAGGGTATAACTTTTATTTTATGATTGATTCTAGTACTATTCTCGGTGTGCTGAACCAGAATCTGAGGGGTGCCAGAATGGCACTCTTCAGCAATTTAAAATATTCAAGGTCCAAGGTCACGGACTCCAAAACACAGAAACCACCCATTTTATTGAGATAAAAGGATGTTGGTTGACCAAAATAATTTTTTTGTTGTTTAATAAATGTTTATTATGTGAATACTATGTAATATAACCGTTCTAGCTTTTATATGCCCGGCGTTGCGCGGGTGTACCCTGGACAACGGTGATTTGTATACTATGTAAACTTTTATTTTATGTCAACCAGACCTCCTCTTTACTGGTCATTTATGATTGATTCTAGTACTATTTGATGTACTGAACCAGAATATGAGAAGTGCCAGAATGGCACCCTTGAGCAACTTAAAATATTCAAGGTCAAAGGTCACGGAGTCCAAAAAACAGAAACCACCCATTTTATTGAGAATGAATTGGAGTTGGTTGAACAAAATAAAACATTTATAGTTTAATAAGCGTGTATTATATAAATACTATGTAATAAGACGGTACTAGCTTTTATATACCCGGCGTTGCACGGGTGTACTCTGGGCAACGGTGATTTGTATATTACGTAAAATTTTATTTTCTGTCAACCAGACTTCCTCTCTACTAGTCAGCAACCCCTCAGGATATTATAATTTATTTATTTTTTAAATAAATTTCTTTAAAATTGAAAATAAAAAAAAATTGCCATAAATCCTAAGCTTACAACAATGCACAATGCAATTCCTAAGGAGAATTCGGCCCATGTTTTGTACTTATATTAATAATGATTTTATTCAACTGTTAAGGTTTCAACTAGATATTAATTTTTCGAATTTTTGTTTGGTTTAAAATAAAACACAGTATGTTGTAGAACAGGACACATTTCTTGTATTTGATAGGTACTTTGAGTATAGTCCAAAGAGTGCAACGCGATCAAAAAGAGGAGTTAACGGTACTTCCATGCAACATAAGAGCAGACACAACTCTCCCAAGTCGCAATAGCATATTAACCCAATCATGCAATAAAATACAACTAACGAATATAATTTGGAAGCAACTATTACACTGTGAAAAAAAATCTGTAACCATAACAAAAATATTTTTTGTAAAAAACTTTTCCTAGAAAATTTCTAGTAAATAACTACTAAAAATAGTACTGTAAAAACACTTAATATATTTGTGTTAACATTACATATATATATCTTGTATATTTACAAGACTTTTTTATGTATGCTATACATGTAATGTTTTTGTAATTTTACAAGACTTTTTTATGTATATTATTATTATTACTTATTTTCTAGCAAAACAGAACAATTTTCATTATATGTTATAACTTATGACTTTCTTGGTGGGGGGCAAGTTCGGCGAGCACTGCGACCTCAGGTCTATTGTACTCAACCCCAGAAAAGACACAGGCTCAAGAGACACACAAAGAAAGAGACGACACAAACACATAGACAAATAACAATATTTATTAACAAACACAAACATCCATACTTTACCGGGATTCGAACCCGAACCCAGAAGCTCCAAAGGCTAGCTCCCTAACCGTTGCGCCACCGGGTCAGCTTCATTACATGTTAACGAAATGTTCATGAACATAAAACATTAAACAATCGGAACAATGCCGAATACAAAAATAAGAATTATAAATAGTATAATAGAAAGAAATAAAAGTTACTCACCTATATTTTATACCTGTATCAAATTTAAAACGTTATATCATTTTTAAATGACGATGAATTGATCCAAATCACAAACGAAACTTTAGAAGCGATGCGCGCGCAACTTCAAGTCGAAGATGATTGGTTGAAAAAAATTGCGAGTACTAGAACATTTCCTGTAACTGTAGAAATGAGGATTTCTGTTCAGAATTACAAAAACTTTTTTTGTAAAATTGGTTATTTCTGTAACGTTACAAAAACATTTTTTGTATGTTTACAGTATTTTTTTCTCAGTGTACAACATCGTGAGTTTCTTCCACACAAGTTGGTCATTACTGGTGCTGATACAATCCCAATAGAGTTACAAACTCCTGGCGTTGTAATTTCTCGCCCAGATTTGGAAACTCACCATGAAGAAGCAGACGTTATAACTTACAGCAGGCTATTTGTCTGTCGAGGATTGAAGCGAACAGTATCAAGATTTTATCTGATGACACCGACGTTTTTGTTCTGCTTGTACACTTTTACAGAAAGCTAAATCTTAAATGCGCTATGTGGATGGAGTCTGTTGACAAGGTCAAACTTTCTGATCTAGCAGCAACAGTTCACAACCTAGGAACCCAAGCAAACTCATTGTTAGCCGTACATTGTCTCACTGGCTGTGATACTACTTCAAATTTTTTTGGAATCGGAAAGTCTAGAGCTCTACGAATTCTGAGATCTGGTATTGAAGTTACGCATTTAGGTTGTGTATAATCGTCAATGGATCAATGTATAGCAGAGTGCACAAGCTTCATTGCTCATTGCTACGGCTTAAAGAAACAGGTTCATAACATGTCTGACGACCGATACAAAGTGTGGTTATCAAAGAAAGTTCCTCCTAAAATTAAGAACCTCCCTCCGACAACAGAGGCATTCGAACTCCATGTAAAGCGATGCCATTTGCAAGCTTGCACTTGGAACGCAGCAGCATCTTCGTTCCCTCCATCTTTGAATCCAACTGATTTTGTTTGGGCAAAAAATGAGGCAACACACTTTTTGGTACCCATTCAACTTCCAAGTAACAAAGAGTTGGCACCACCAGAATTGCTGAAAAGTTTAAGATTTAGCTGTTCTACTAAGAAGCCTTGTTCGACTACAAGGTGCAGTGTTGTGCAAATGCAGGTCTCTCTTGTAAAGAATTTTGCGCGTGCGAAGGCGGCCAATTGTGTGGCAATTTGAAGACTCGTGAAGCTGAATTTTCTGACGATGACAGTAAAATGTCCATTTCTGATTCTGAATCTTCTATCATCTGATATGCATATATTCTATACCCATGTAAACTATTATGTTATTTTTAATTACAGTTAAAGAAAACTATACATACTTTCTATTAATTACTAATTTTGAACTTTTTAAAAATTATTTTGTGTTATATTGCTATGTTATTGTGTGCTAAAGTATAGTATACCATGATATTACATAGTATTTATATAATAAACGCTTATTAAACTACAAATGTTTTATTTGATCAACCAACTCCCATTCATTCTCAATAAAATGGGTGGTTTCTGTTTTTTGGATTCTGTGATCTTTGACCTTAAATAATTTAAGTTGGCCAAGGGTGCCATTTTGGCACCCCTCATATCCTGGTTCATTACATCGAATAGTACTAGAATCAATCATAAATGACCAGTAGAGAGGAGGTCTGGTTAACAGAAAATAAAAGTTAAACATAGTATGCAAATCACCGTTGTCCAGGGTGCACCCGCGCAACGCCGGGTATATAAAAGCTAGAACCGTTATATTACATAGTATTCACATAATATTCAAGAGTGCCATTCTGGCACCCCTCAGATTCTGCTTCACCACATCGAATAGTACTAGAATCAATCATAAAATAAAAGTTGTACCCTATTTCCAGGTAACATGGTTTGGCGACTGGACTATAAGGCTAAAGGCTAGGTTTTTAAGGTATCCATATACCTTTGACAACTTTTTCTTTAATTTTTGAGATAGACTTTTTAAACTTTGTGAGATGATCAGGCACATAAAAATACTTAAAAATACTTACTGCAATAAAAAAATATATTAATTAATTAATTAATTAATTAATAATTAATTAATTAATTAATTAATTAATTAATTAATTAATTAATAATTAATTAATTAATTAGCAATTAATTAATTTAAGAGGGCCAAATTGTGTGCAACTTTGCGACAATCCTAATTACTTGTTTTACAAACATTTTGCAGAAAAGAAAACAGTAAATACCCAGGCATGTGATCATACTTTATCTAAGCTCTAAGCAAAGTAGTTATTTAATTATAATAATTTGAAATGGCTATAGCTTTAAAATATGATTTTTTTAATAATTTATTTTTTTGAAATTCTGTAAAAAATTAAATATTCTTTACAATTGTTATAAAAAGTATGGCCACATGCCCTAATTCTTACTCTTTAAAATTCACTTAAAATTTTTAAAATCGAAGCATATTTATTTGAAATATCTTGCTCGGATTTCATTGTAAGATTAAAGACAGTAGAATTTCCCTTAAAAGACTGCCTGTAAATTAAAAATTATTTACAGTTCAAGAAATCTTCTTGTACCAAATGAAAGATAAAAAATCAGATAGTATTTTAATGCAAAAGTATCAGAACACATATTTTGATCAATTTTTCCGTTATCCCCCCTAAGGTATATGGATACCTTAAATCACTATGCTAAAAGCGATCTCCACTAGCGAGTGGTTGTTTAGACTATATAAGTTTAAGTGGTGAATAGCCACACGGCCAACACCTGTGAAGGCACTGTACGCAATTTAGAAGTAGCACCAGTCTTTCTAGTAAAAATCATTTAAATTTCAAAATTTTATAAATAATGGAATTTTTTTCAACACTCTATACTTTTTTCATTTGGAAATGACTTTGAAATCCATGTCTTAAAGAATAATACCAATTCAAATTTTATTGACTGATATATGCTCTTTAAAAATAAAACAATTTCAAAATTTATACAGAGTAAGCAATTAGACATTTTGACCATTTACAAGCCGAGTGCAAGGTTAACTGGTGTATGATGTTTTCTGTTATATAACGAATCAACCCTCCAGCCAAGAGGCGCAGGCTATGCTTCTCGCTGTTCTCCTAATGTCCATAAGTATTTACTTCTTTTGAATTGAAGATTACATAACCAAAATGAAATATTCCATTTTCCGAAACGAATACACTGGTATAAATATTTGAATAATAGTAATTATCATTTTATATAAGTTTTATAAAATATTTTACGTTCTACTATCCAAATATGTCAAAAATCTTGAGTAACACTTACATACTTAAGTTTAAGACCATATAAAACACAAATAGAAGGCAATTGGTTTCATTTTCGTAGAAAACCAAATGAAAATGTATTATACACAGCTAGAAAGATACTGAAATTTGTAACAAAAGGGCGTCCGGGATAAGAATGAGATAATTCAATTGGCTAAGCTAATGCGAAAAATTTGAAACATGCAAATTTTTACACTACCAGCAGAAAGTAGATCACTCACACTTTAAAATAAGATACGATTTTGATTGTTGCTGCTGCAAGATTCACCATGCCAGCTCATTTATCGAACGCTATTCGAAAAGAAATTGTACAATTTTATAATTTCGATGCCAGACGATGTAAGAATGTAGATTTTAAACATTTTAAAAAGCGGAAAATTTCGAAAGCAACTCTATATCATATTCTAAAACAGTACGATGAACAAGGACACATCAAAATGTCTTGAAATTTCGAAAAAAGAATCTGGAAAAGAACCCAACTTGTAACGAAGATTAAGAAAGTCGTGGAAAAGAAACCTGATATTTCAGTGCGCCACATCGTCCGGAAATTAAAGATATCTAAATCAAATATGTGCGAGGCCCAGTGGCGTAGTGGTAGTGCTTCGCATTGCCACGCCACAGGTCCGAGGATCGAATCCCGGATTGGGCGAGGTTGACCCATCCTTTTATCCCTTAAGTGGGCCGATAAAATAGGTACCAATCATGTTTGGGAACTAAACACTGGGGGTTCCGCGTGAGGCTGACCACCTTACCGGACATATGCCTAGCACCCCAGAGCCCTAGGTCACAAAAGCTGAAACGGGCATGGGAAGCCTTGCCCCACTAATGGGCTGTTGCGCTGAGGAGTTTAGTTTAAATCTAATGTGCACAAAATCATTAAAGAAGATTTGAGGTTAAAACTTTTAAAGAAAAAAATGGTTCCAAAATATATAAAAGATTAAAAAACGAGCAAAGAAGAACTGCTTAAACATTTATCAGAAATTGATTCCATCTGAATCAGGACTGAAACTCGTCATTGATGACGAGTTTTATTTCATGTATGATCTCAATGTTGCTCGTGGTAGTAAGTACTAACATTCTGCTTCATCTGATTCTGTTTCCGCAAAATATCGAATCAAACTTAAAGATAAATTCGCCAGAAAAGTGATGGTGTGGCACGCCATGAATGAGGATGGGAATGTGTACAAACTGGTGTTCTTTCAGGGAACTGTGAATGGTAGAATTTGCTTGCAACAATTTATAAAGAGAGTACTGATACCCTTCATCCTCCAACATCATCGAAAGGAAAATCTTTTGTTGTGGCCCGATATGGCCACCAGTCATTACACGAAAGAAGTGACTGAGTATCTGATGAACCAGACAATTGATTTCATACCCAAGAAGGACAATGCGCCTAACAGAACCACAAACGGAAGGGATAGACAAATTCTGGAGAATTATGAAATGTAAATATGAATACGAGAAAAAAGAGCCCAAACAATTGGTCCAATTCAAGAGAGTATATGATCGTCTCCTTAAATCAGTATAGGAAGAAACTGTACAAAATGTCATGAGGACGGCTAGAAGAAATCTTAGCAAAATGTGACTTAAAGGTGCACATTCGTCGATTTAAAGTGTCACAAGTAATTATAAATGTTTGTTTGTCAATTTGATGCAAGTAGCATTCATGTAAGTAATATTTTGTTGAATTTAAAAGAGAATCAAGTTGTCTCATTCTTATCGCGGACGCGCTTTATATTTTTAACATATTTCGAAATGAACTTTTCAAAAAACTTATATTCTTTTAAAGCAATAGAGTTTGATGGAAAAAATAAATTTGTAAATTTCTTTTTGGTGTCGACAAAAGTCCAACATAAAAAGTAATGTTGCCATAACGCACCTTGCTCAGAAAATGACGGATCTCCCAATGAGGCAACTTAAAATATCCGTCACTTTTTTAGGCATGATAGAACATAGAAACTATTTACCTAAAAAATATCAAAAGATAATTAACAACATTTTTGATATTACTTAATAATTATTTAACCATGAATAAACATTTAAATACGTGACTGAAAATAAATTATTTATATGTTCACAAAGAACTCTGTTTGCCAACAGGGTATAGCATTATAGAATTTTTTAATTTCAAAACAGAGTATAAAATAAACACAATCAAGACAAAGTACTTTAGTCCTTTATTTTTATCATTAAAATATTATAGACAGATGCGAATGCATACATAAATTCAATATCTGAATATACAAGGAATATAAAAATGTATTTTTATTTTTTATTTTGAGAAACTATTTGATTAGCGACCCAATTTTGAGAAATTAATTTATTTAATTTGAAATTCAAAAGAAATAGCTATTCGTAAATTACTCTAAGGATTTATTAAATTTAAAAAAAAGTACATATTCAATAAAGGTTTATCTTTTATTCAAATAATGTTGCTATAAAGTAAGGTTTTATTGAAAGCAACTGCATAATGTGCATTCATTTAAATAATTAAGAATTCTAATTTTCAGCACTCTCTAGAGGATTTCCTAAGTTTCTCTTGAAAAAAAACCTCACACATCAATATTATAACATACATTTATAGTAAGAAAACGTTTTTATTAAATTTATAAAATTAGTTTTATTAGTTATTCTTTATTAAGTTATAATTTTAGACACAAACTTACAATTAAAATTGCTTTTGATGTTGCCACTCGTTTCATTTTGTACAAAATAAAATGTTTTAAAAACATGTTTTTAGAAAAATAATCCAAACTTAGTTAATCATTCTTACTAATTGCACTCTTTCCATCTTTTGACGTCTTTAACCTTAATGTATACCCATAAATATAAGATAAGTAAAACGAATTTATGGCTAAAAACGAATGAATTTTAAAATAAAATGCCTTATTCTGTGATAGATAACCTGATTCTATAACTTTAACCCAAACCTCATTTTATATTTACCAAAGCAATCATGATATAAAGCACCATCCAATATCATACCTATAAACAACGATACCCCATCACTTAACAAGCAACACGGTAAAAGCTTTCGGCAATATTACATAGAAAAGACCTAAAGGCATAGCGTATTCCCGGACAGTTTATAGCCGGTCACGGGAAGGCAAGGTTAGGGCATATAATCGGATAAATTCACTCGTTTTCTTCCCCATCTTCCCCGATAAACCCTGAATAAGCCCGTGTCTAAGAGATTACCCCTCTAATCTTCGTGCCAGGAATTAGAAAACGGGTCCCCGACCCTTTACGCGGGTATTGCATAATTCTAGTTTGTCAAAAATGTAACTGGTGCATAGATAAAATAAAAGTGATATTTTAACAATTACAAGCTTAAGTGTTTTACGATCACATCCGAACTATCCCTGATATAGTTTCAAGATTAAGATATCGTCTAGGTATCAAATGTTATCAGGCTGATTGAACTATATTACTACATGCACAGGCAGAAGTAGTATTAACTTACTGTGGATATACTGCATGTAAAGGAAGAATCCAAATTTACTGGATTGAATAAATGTCCTTGTGATATTAAAAACGTGATTGTTAAAAAGGAACCATTGCCTAGCCCCATACCCATTTCGGCTCTTAGCAAACCATCTATCATCGATTGAATTATTTAGTTTCTTTGTAACCATCACATGATTATTCGTATTTGAACCATAGTGAAATTTAATCAGCTTTTACATTGCTGGCATTTTTTTATATGCATGCAGTTTTTAGCTTTACATCTTGAACGTGTAGCCTCAACTCGCCGTGTAGCATTTGCCATTTTTTACAGTTTAATTTACCAACTTTTTTAATTCAAATCCAGTGGAAAGTCAGTCATATTATTGTCAAACCAAACTGCACAGTAACATGCCACCATGGTTACGGTTCTGCTATTAGTTTTTCCTCCAGATACGCAAGTTTGAAAGTTAGTTGCGTACAGTAGACTGTTTTAAAGTCTTGCTTGCCATGTAGGAGCAGTGAAAAGAAATAACAATTTTATAAGCATAATTTCAATTTTTTTCATTAATAAATTTTTATTTAGGAAACATGGCTAAAAATATCGAAACATTCATCTTTTTTCACTAATCTTTTAAAATCAGTCATGGACTTATTTTTGTAATAAATTTTATACTGTACAATTTTAAACCACTGCTCATTCTCAAAAATCTAGAGCTATATACTGGTGCAAAAACAATCTCTACGTTGTATGCTACTTTTACTGCTGATCATAAAAGTTGCTACGAAAAGACTTTTTCTATAATATCATAGTCTTCCACTTAACTTCACCAAGATTGCATAGTTTAGATACCCGCTATAAAAAAGTCAAGTTTTATGGAAGATCCTCGGGTCGGAAAGAATACAAATAACTTTTCAAGTTGAGAGTTTCTTGTAGATGCGATGCTTGAACGACATTATAAATTATTGTAAGGATATAGAATGTGTCTGATTTATTTTGTTTTAGATAGTTAGTAGGATATACGGGACGTGTTGTCTAAACATTGCTTAACAAAAGTGGCTTTACAAGTCTGTATTATACTGTATACTTACACTAACAGCAATTTGATTGAATAAAACAAGTATCATTACTTATAGAGGAATCAACTCGTGAGCATATTTACTGCATTGGAAATGGATCATTCTGATACATCTATCACCACCAAAACCATGTTTAAATCCCTGCTATCCCCCGTGTTTTACCTATTAAACAAGCACGATAGCTCACATTTATATATCTTAAGTCTATAGCAAAGAACCAACAACTGTAATATATAAAGTAATGTATAAAAAGATAGTATTAAAAATATTTTTCGAATTGTTTCGAACATTCAGTGTAATCTCCTTACTATCTTGTACTATTGCATTTTGTATGTGTTTAAAAAGTATATTTCTGTCAAATTCCAAATAAAAATGGACAGGTAAACTTATTTCTGGAGAAAAGAATAAACACGAGTAATAGTATTGCAATAGACCATCATCTTAAAAGATAATTTATACATGATAAGCTGCACAATTTATCTGGTTTATCTTGGAACACACAAGTATTGCATGACTTTAAAGCTTCCTCAGCAAACAGTACTTTAAAATTTAACGAAAAAACCGTATAACAATGTTTACAGTCTTCATTTTCCAGAAATAATTATAACTTAAATGTTGTCATAATTGGCTTATAAATCTTAAACAACACTAAACGGTTAGCAAACATAGTTAATGCAAAATATCAAAATGTACGTTTAATTTTTTTGTTCTAAAACACTTCACAAATGTGTCAACTTATGATTCCAATTCAACTCCACTTACAAACTCAAACAAAAACTTTCTGTTTCTCACCTCAGCATAGATTACATTATTAATCACACTGAGAATCCTTATTTAGCATATAAATTAAACAACACTCTTTAAGGATGTGTGTACCGTTGTAGTTTAATAAATCTTCTTTCTTAGAAAACCTAATAATAAAAGAACGAGCTTATTACCAGGCGTACAAGTCTTCGCAAGCAGAACTAATTAAATCTAAGTATTAAGATTGTTTATTATTCATTTCTTTGCGTGTTTTCGCACCATGTAGTCATCGTTAGCATTACAAAGTTTTAGAATGACAAAGCACTAACTTAAACTTGAATGTTTTTAGTAACGTTGGTTAAAAACTAAGAAATTCTATTTAGATTACTCATAGTTTGGTTTAACCCTTTCAGTCCCAAAAAATTACTACACTACAGAAAAATCTGATATTCACAAAATAAGCTCATTTTAGGTCTAAGGTAAGAGTTCCATAAGAAAAAAATATTCAATTTTTATTATTGCTTTTTGAAATGATGACAAATGACATCATTGGGACTTAGTAGTGTAAAAGAAAACATGGTCATATTCAATTGGAAGCATGAAACTTATTTAAGTTTTTATTACCTTAAGAAAAATTTGCAAATACACAAAAAAAATTAAATTTAACACAAAAAGTATGCATATTATGTAATTAAATATTATAATAGGAAAATAGGGTAAAGTAAAATTATTTATTGAAGATTAAATTAATACAAACATCAATATTTTACATAAATTGAAAGCAAAATATTCCACATTTAGGTGCACGAAATTATTATATTTGGAATCTATGAGTAAAATAAGAATTAGTAAGTTAAAATTTATTTTAAAAATTAAAGTAATGTTTGCGTTTTCAAATTAATTTTAAATCAAGTTTAAATAAATGTAATGTAATTAATGCAATTTGGGGTTAATATAATTAGTACTAATATACTAATAATTAATATAAATAATTTATGAGGCGTCAAAACTAATTTTCGATGGCACCAAAACGTCGCCTTCCACCAAACGTCGCCTTAATAAAAAGTTAAAGTTACTACCCTGTCAATAACATGTTCATAATTGGAATATTTTGATTTGCAGCATCACCTGTACTTTCATTATTCGCCTTTTTGACAGTTATTTCCAGTTCTACATTCGAGTTTTCAAGTTCAGCGTCAGAAAAATAGGCATTCATTAACATATACACTACCTTACCCAGTGAATATGCTAATGAATACGACAAATTTTCAATTTCCCACCTATAGCAATCTTTTATAATAAGCACACATTTAAATTAGGAAATTTCTAAGTTGAAAAAAATAAATTTTAAGAAAGCATACACGAATATGTCAACAAAGTCACCAATAAGGGTTTAGTTACCCAGCAAGTCCCAATGATGCCATTTGGAATCATGACTTTTCAATAATAGAAAAACATCTGAACTATATTATTAATTGTTTCAGTAATTATTTCAACCAAAATAGTTCGAATAATGTTTTAATTAAGTCAACTTTTCAAAAATGAAGAGAAAAGCAAGTTAGCTATTTTCTAATAAAAAAAAAATAATGGTGCCGACATCTTTTCGGATTAATGTAAAATATTTTCTAATAGAAAAAGTTTGAAGAATCGAATGATGTGCTTTTGGGTATCATAAATGGCGATAGACAATCGGGAAAAAAAATCTAAAGTGATGATGCCAAATGGCATCATTGGGGCTAAAAGGGTTAAAATTATAGCTTTTTAATGTGTATAAGCATATCATGCATTTTCTTTCCGTAAACCAGTTTTGTTTTACAAAAAATAAATATGTATGTTATAAAATTGATTTTTGCAAAATAGCAAACTAGCACCAAAAGCTATTAAACACATTGTTTTCATATGTATCGTACAAACAATGCTTCTGGGAAGTTACAGAAACGTGACTTTATACCATTCAATGTGAGTTTTGTACAACTATTGGAGTAGTGACTTAATTCGAGGTGTTTGGAATTTCTTTTTTTAATGCAATATGGTCAATATTTAAAAGTTTTTTGTAGAAAAATTACAATATTCAAATTTTTCCAACTCAAAAAATATATCATTAATGCAAGTGCAATTAATTTTTTAATATTACACAAGTTAGAACTTTGCCAAAACATTCTTTTTAGCAGTAAATCTGAAAAATTCCCACCTACTTAAAATTAAAAAGTAGGAAACCAAGTTGATTTCAAGCATCGCTCTTTGAGGAAACCCGTGTATGAAAATCTTGCAGAAAAATTACTCCAAAATTTGCACTCAATTGTGGATGTCAGTGACAACGAATAACTCATGCACTTTCGTGTCATTAAAATGGTCTACTCGGGACATTTTAAAACATGCAATTTAATGATTAGGGCTTGTATTTAATTATTTTTTGGTATCCAGGGACTGATTAAAAATATTATAAATTAGCACTGATGATAGCTTAATTTCTAAGCAACTTATCTTGGTTTCAAAATCGTTTTGTCTTTTCAATTTAATGATATTTTTACAGCTTGCATTATCCTTTCAAATTAATTAGAAGCTAGTTTTTTACAGTATTTTTGAAATAATTAAATAGATTGTTTTTTTGTAATATTTCAAACTTAATACTTAACGAGTTTTATCCCTGTTATCGGCAAGGGATCACGCTAAACTTTTAATGTCGTTAAGCTGACCTAGTTGAAATATATTGTTTAAGCATAAATTACGATTCTGGATTCTGCTGCAATATGCTTAATGCATGTAAGACAAATATGAAAAGCTAAAATAAAATATAGAATATTTAAAAGCTATGGTTAAATTTACGGTTTATCATTTTAACAGTATATTGTTAGAGAGTAATTTTTAACTTTTGATTTTATCACAACAATAATTAATGGTTACAATCTATTTTTCAATTTTTCAATAATTTAAGTAAAATTTTCATTTATATACTTTTTTAATTCAATATTTTAAAAAAATGTTTTTATTTTAATTAAAAAATAGTATTTACATTGTATTATTCAGTTGTCCTTACTTTTTTATTTGTTTAATATAACAAATTCACTTTTAGCTGAAAATATTAATTTGAAAATATTGTTTTAAATAATCCACTGGGTTGATTATCACCAATCGCATTGTTTTGCATTGTCTTATTTGTTCAAAAACGTCAAAATTACTTATTTAAACTAATTTACTACTCAGAGAACAGTTCATCTGACTGAATGTAGCTAATTGAGAAAATATATTTACAGAACGAATCTTTATTCTATTGACCTCATGTCGGTAAACGAGAGCCTGTCTATAAAGCATTTTTTATTGTAAGTAATTAAGTAAAATTATATTCTTAATTTAACCCAAGGAAAATAGTTTTTGCAAAAACCTAATCCTTTCTTTAAAACTTAAATAAACATTTGAAGAATATTTTATATTCTTACACTTTTTTAAAATGTTATATGTATCAAAAGATTCATCAATATAATTTGTAATCTATGTAACTAAATACAATAATTTAAAACTGCCAACTAAAACATCCAACAAACATATATTAATGCAATAAAGTTGTGTCGCAGAATATTATTCTAATCTTTGTGCGATTCTAGATATACATTATGAATAATTGCGGGTTTTAAACTTTTAAAAATGTTATTTAAAGAGAAACTGCTAATGAAAAATTTGTTTTAGTAGAAGATACATGTGATTAAGCGCGTCTTTAAAAAAGCAGAATTCACAATTAACGCATAATTTAAATTAAACTAATAACGGAATTAACGTTATTCTTCATTTTATGTTCAAGTGGATTAAACATTCCATTTCCTTCGTTACAAACAAATAAAAATGTGTATATTTCGCCTTCTCGTTGTAAATCTCATGCGATTTCGCTTAAATAAGGAATGTAACAGAAACGTAAAACGCATTAATTCAGCGTATATATTCATAGTTTTTATTACATTTAAAATTGCAATTGTTACCATACCTTTTTTTATAATTGACTAAAGTCACAGGGGTTTAATTTAATTCTCTAAAAAGCCACTAGGGTATTTATATCTATTTACAAACTGCATTTTGGTGGTTCTTCTAAATAAACTGTAATTGTTTCAATTTAATTCAATAACGTTTTGTAAAATGTATTTTTCTGTATCATGAAGAAAAGGACATTCTAAAGGTTAAGTTAAAATTGAATGAATTGTTTATCGATTACTATAAATATGTTTTAATTGTACGTTTTGATTATTACTTTTTCAATCAATTTTTTTTCATGCATTATTTTGTACACTTATTCGAAACCTATATTATTTGTTGTAATTCGAATTACTTCATAGTATCTTACTTTTATATTATAATATAAACAGTTATTAAAAGCAAATTTGTTATAATCAAATTTTCTAAAAATTTTATCAAATGAGTGAAGTACACAGAAATAAAACATTGTCATCACAAAAATCCAATGCAATATCAAATACTTACAATATTATCTAACTTTTGTCTACTTAAAATCATTATTAAAAAAATTAAATTCGATGTCTTTCCGAGGTATAAAAACGTCTATCAACGCACATACGCGCTTGAAAAATACGCGCTTGACCTTTTGTTGAACTTTGTGTTGTGCTTAATTTAAAAATATATAAGTGTGAAAACCAGTAAATAAATGACCTAATAAATTGTTATACAATATTTTGCAATTACATGTATTCGAAATCTGTACATTATTTTTTATTTCAAATTTTTTCATAATATCTGGCTTTCCTTTAACATTATTCAAGGATTTTTTGCTATTGTCAAAACAAATGTTTTATGCATTACAATTTCATTTTTTTACTATGTACTAAGTACATGGTTATGGGTTTTTCAATGTCACATTATATAACACAAAATGTTTTCGGGTATTAGTAAAAAACATCAAAGTTTAATTCCGAAAAGTATTTTTATTTCCAGAAATTATTGAGTATCTTTCTTTACTCAAATTCTTTATTTCGAAGAAATCATCCGTCTTCTTTTCCGAAAACTTACTTCTTTCGCAGGAATTAAAAACACCTATCAAGCTACATATCCCGCCTAATTGATCGATTTTACAAAAGAAACAATTTTCAAGTGCATCCCAAGGCACCCTGTGAACGAGTCCAATTAAACAAATGATCTCATTTAAGCCGGATGAACTGTCGAAAGACTAGTAGATAAACGAGTCTCTGGAGAGACTTGTCGAACAAACGGTAATTCTCCAAGATTGAGGAAGAATTCTGAAATTCACGCTTAGCCAACTGGTGAATGAAAGTGGTTTATTAACATTGTTAAGCTGTGGTCGTTTGGGAAAAGTTTGTAAAATTGTTAGCATTAAGGTTTATATTTTCTGGAAATATGAAATTAAATTATAACGTTGAACGAACATATCTTTAATATTGTATATAAATATTCAAGAATATTCTTTTGTAAACAGTTTTGTTGGGCTTTTTCTAATACTTAAAGTATCAAAGGAATAAATTGAATGTGAATTATGCTGCGTGGTAACGTTTCGCTCTGACGCATGCCCGGGGTTTGAATCCAGGATTGGAAAAAAATTCAGTATTATTATATTCAGTTTCAATCAAACATTATCAATCAAACATTAAGAGTTTCACGTTACTCGGAGCAATTTACTGGAGACCATGTAAACCTTGAGAGAGAAATAAACCCTTGAGAAACAGTTTTACACCATGAAGATTCGGAATCCGGTTGAACTAATTTACAGTTACTACAGTTACACACACTGGTGCTATATAGGTACAATTTATTTTTTAAATTATAGTTCATTTAAAAAACTGTTACTGATTTAAAGTAAAAACTATTTTAATAACAGTTTTGATGTTTATATTTTAAAATTGTTTTGAAAACGTACAAAAACATATAGAAGTAATCCAAGTAAATAAAAAACTCCTTCCCGACTCAAAACACCATTTCCTTTTACCTAACACTTTTTGCCCCAAGCCACAGACACTAAAGAAGAAAAAAAAAGACTGTTCATTGCAAAAGTTTCCAATTTTACACACCCTATTCAAAAACAAATAAGTGGAGACTACCTTATTGCCAGTAACACTCCGATGATAACCCTGTGGCAATGTTTGAGTTTCGGCGGGCCTTTGGCCGACGCCATACAACACTCCGAACCCACCATAATTGATTATGTTGCAAACGCTTGCAGTATTGACAATCCTACTTAGAAATTCATAATGATATTATTAAATAAATGATAATATAAGTTATGGAGTATTTAACATTGAGAATTTCATTATGTAAATAAAGCATTCCAGATCAGTACTTTTTTGAAAATCACAAAGTTTAAAACTATTTTTTTTATTACCATGTGATTTGAAATTTTTACTAGAAAAAATAAATTGATTGTTTTGAACAAATTATGTAAGAATAATATAGTAATCTACAACTAAAGTTTAAAGCATGAGTGGCATGATAGTTAGTTCTAATTCTCAATTTCATGTAAATAAATTATACCATATAAAAACACCATCTACGCAAGGTTTGAACTTGGACAAAGAAGAAATTATCAAAAAGCTTTGTGAAAAATTAAAATGTTTGTTAATTTTTATTAGATTTCACTTACGCAATTTTATAATCTCTTATAGAAATCATATGGTATTCAATAATTGCCCCAATACATATTTTTTATAGTACACACCATTGTTCACAACTTACCCCTTGTAGATAGTTTAAATACTATGCAGAACATATTGAAAACTATTGTCCAATAATTACAACAATTGGCAGGGTAATTTTTGAACACAAGTTTTTTTTTCATGTACTGCAGAGGAAATAGTAAATTTCAACAATGGTACCAGACAGATATATCAAATAGTTATTAGGAAAAAATACTGGCTAGAAAATTACATTAATGTAGGAGCTATGGTATAATTTAGATTTTTGTCCAATAATTACCCCGTGTAACCCTATCTGTTCTTTTATTTATTTTGCTATTGTTTTACATTCCTCGAAAAATACAGTAAAAACGAGTTTATTCATGTGAAATGTTTTAAATACTTGGTTATTATCATTCGTTTTATATTAGGATTGTTACTTACACTATGGGGAATGATATTTTCCCAAACGATCAGAGTGGCAAACAAAATAAACATTTAATACAATATTAAACCAAGGTTTAAAATAATAGTACTTACCTCAAAACTAAAAAACACGAGAAAAAAAACGAGACAGACTCTAAGAATGTTCATTTATAAAAAGAAAGATTTAAAAAAATTCAAAGAAGAGTGAATCAAAATTTCTACTGGTGGATTTATTTGTTCAGCTAAGGCTTGTTCAAACATGTTTGATTATTACACCATCGAATCAATAGAATTACGGATATTAAATTTTAATATTGAAATATTTTGTTTGAAAATAAAATGATGTTTGTAGAGAACTGAGTGAAAATTTATTATTCATTAGAACCTTGATTAAATTTTAGTGCGTAAATGTAGTCTCGATCTGGAATTCAATTAATAGTTAAGTAGGTAAAAGAAAATATATATTTTATTTTTAAGTAATGTTATATAACTTATGGGTGAAAAGTTTGATTTGCAGAAAAAAAAATATGTAAGCTGTTAATTTATTAAATATATAGAATAACCGATATACAGATTAAAACTTAATTAAATTTAAATATTCCCTTTTAATCTTTTTTATTTCACTTTTCCTTACATAATATGTTTGGTTGTTATTTGGAAATGCCAAGTCCTGTCTGAAGTAAAATGGTTACAGTCGCATAAATGAGAAATATATATAAGTATCAATATGTAATCTTAAAACAATTTTCGGTAAATTTTTTGGGTCCCCCATTAACTTTCCCACATTAACTTCAATGTGCTTTGGGTCTTCTAATCAGTCAAGCAATTCCATCTCCGCAATTAAACTCATTTACATTCCAAGCCTGAGTTGCTCCATAATCACCAGAGCCGGACAAAACGTTACCGGACACTGGCGACCTTGAAATCAGGGAGCCCCTGGACTGCACATAGCCAGATAAATGGTCCGGTAAACATGCACAATGGTGTTTTATGTGGCGTCCGGCTTTCGTACTAATTAGACCAGATCGTTACTCATAATATGTTGTTGATCAGAAAGGGCTTGATAATAGTGCCCTGTAAATTCAGGGCACGTAAGGTGATTCATGTAAATTCTTTAATTTAGTGGTCACGCAACGGACTCATCCTTGAGTTTACCGGTGTACGGCTTTTTACCATGCTTTTGTTTGCCAGAAAATTTCATTTTTGTTTTAGAAAGCATTTAATACATAGTGTACTTTTTATGATTTTTAGCCTTTTCAGTTTTGCATACATTGTTTTGAATCTGTTTTATATTTGTTTCTTCTTCTTAGTTTTTTAGGGTGGGGAGTCTTATGCAAGTTCATAAAGCTTGTTGCTGACGCGCTATATAAATATTTATAAATACATTTTCATCGCTGCATTGTACGTTATAAATGAAATTTTGAAAAAAATGAATCAATCAATATCTCAAGTGCTTTAGTGCCTCCAAAAGTATAAACAATATTTTTATATTCATAATAGTTTCTTTACTGGTTTCAAAATGGCATTTAAAAGATGAAGCATGTCACCATATAATACCTTTTTTAAATTTTAATATTAATTATAATAGGATACATTACGAACATTTTTTAATTTTTATTTTCAAAACACCCTTCGTATTTCAAATTAGGATTTTCTTAAGATAACATTTACAAAATAATAATTTAATCGTTGTTTCAAGTAACTCAAAAAACATGTTAAGAAAAAAATCATTAATCCTTTTCAATCGACCATATCACTAGATTTTTATGCATCGCTTAACTATCCAAACCATCCGCATACATTTAATTATGTTTTATCATGTTTAATATATTTTCCAGACTTTTAACATAACTACCGTACGTGTTTATCTTTATGAGACCTGCAATATTGGGACTCATGCCAAATAACTGATTACCATAGCTATAAAAGAGATTTATTGCGGAAATTCGAGTGCTCTTCTGTAATGTGGCTATGATTGTTGGATCGCTTTTGATAAATTACCAAAGGCATTTAACATTTTAATTATTCTAATTGAATGGGGTATTGGTTATCATCAGTCGAAGTGAACAGCTGACTATTATCTATAGTATGTCATAAGAAAACGTGTGTTAGTGATATCGCTGAGATAATTTAGTTTGAGAGGGATGTTCAGTAGTTGGTTAGTCTTATAGAGTAAATGCCTCTGTTCTCAAATTGTAAGCTCTGCGAAAATACTATTTTTACATGTAAGCTTTTTTTACACCAGTTATTAAAATCATAATAAAGCAATTAAATTAAAATTTGAAATTATAATATTATTTAAATTTTTAATTTTAATAATTTTAGGTAAAAAACTTAAAAGGCGAAAAACCGTTCTCAGTTGACTAAATGAAATGCATAAAACAATAAATATATAAATGTTAACAACATAATTGAATATTTCCTCCCAGTCTTAATTTTTTACTTCATTTATTACATACGTATAATATATTTAATGGCTATTTGGAAACTTTAAGCCCTATCAAAAGCGAAATGGTTAGCAGTAGAAATGAGTAATACTTATTTAATTTAAGAAAATATTTTAAAAGAAAATAAATATTAGCAAAATTAAATTAAAATGTTTTATAATTTTTTTCTAGTTTGTACAAACAGTCTAAGTGTACAACTAAGTACATTATTATTGGCTATCACAAAAATTCAATGTGACATCATATAACCGACTATATTTGCAGGTTTTAGTAACTAACACCAACAACTTTTTCTTTAAATAATCTATTTTTCAAAAAATATCCCAAAGTAATTGATATAGTTTTGCTTAAATTCTTTATTAAAAAAATCAATCTTACATGTTTTGATTCAATTAAAAACGACTACCAAGCTACATATCATGCCTATAATTCATCGATTTGACAAACGAAACAATTTTTGAGCTATCCCAAGGCACCCTATGAACGAGTCCAATTAAACAAATGATATCCTTTAATGTGGATGAACTGTCGAAAGACTAGTAGATATTGAAGGTTCACAATGGCTGTGTGGTTTCGCTTTGCGCTTTTGTGCCACAGTCTGAATAGAAGATTGGGAAAGGTTCTTTTATAGATTTCCCTTACTTCTGTGCGACGATAAAATGAGGACTTTAGCTAGCTTGTGAACTAAACAATAATGGTTTCACGTTACATCAACCAACTTACTGCCATCTACATCTGCCTCAATGCACCTCATCGCTCTAGGTTTCTTGAAAGCTTAAATGGGAAAAACAAGGCTTTGTCCTTCACAATTTGTCAAACTATATAGTTTATAGGTTCAGTTTCAACATATAACATGTACTTATTGAAGCGGTTGTTAAACGCGGAAAACAATAATATACCCAATATACGAATAACTTACTATATGTTTTTAAAAGTAATTAAAAATTTTGAATTAAATTTGGTACACCTTGGTTAAAACCTAACATACAGTAAACACATAATTTACACGGTTAAAAATTATTGTAGTTTTAGCAGTAACTTCAATGCAATTAAATGTCGACAAAAATTTGATTCAATGATCTATTTTTCAAAGAGTTACTACAGTTACACACACAACTGTTATGCACAATTTATTTATAAAACTCAGGAGTTCATTAATAAAAATATTTTAAAAGCACGTTTGAAAATCACACTTTAAAATTACTTTTAAAACATATAAATTAAAACATTCACAAGTATAATCCAAGTAAAAAAAACTCCTTCCCGTTACAAAACACCATTTCATTTTACCTAACACTTTTTGCCCCAAGCCACAAACACTAAAGAAGAAAAAAAACTGTTCACTGCTTAAGTTTCCAATTTTACTCACCCTATTCAAAAACAAATAAGTGGAGAATGCCTTATTGCCAGTCACATTCCGATGATAACCCAGGGGCAATGTTTGAGTTTCGGCGGGCCTTGGGCCGACCCCAGACATCACCCTGAACCCACCATAATTGATTATGTTGCCTACGCTGGCAGTATTTTCAATCCTACTTATAAATTCATAAGGATATTATTAAATAAGTGGTAATATAACTTATGCAGTATTTAACATTGATAATTTTATTATGTAAATGAACCATGTCATATTAGGACATTTTTGTGAAGCATAACGTTTAAACCTAGGATTTTTTTTGTAGTACTACGTAATTTAAAATTTTTACTTGAAAGGATTAAATTGATGTTCCTTCAAATAGTATGTTAGGAGGTAATATTTAACTGTAATTACAAAATTGCAGTAATCTAACTAAAGTTAAAATCATGAGCGAAAGTGTAATCTAATTCTCGATTTCATGTAATTAAATTATTTCTTATATAACATTTATCAAAGTTAAAGTTCAAAAATAATACAATGGGCATGTTTCGCGACTTAAAAGGCAAAAGCTCCAGCGTACTGTTTTTAGTATTGACCATGCTGTAATTGCTTTTGTCATGAAATTTTTGAAAGTAATTTGTAAATGTAAATATTCTTTATAAAACAAAATTATTTTTCTGTTATTTGCCTCAGTTTTGAACTAAAATTCAAATCAATGCAGGAACCAAAATATTTTACCGCCTAAATTATAACTCTTAAATAATTAATCAAATACCGTTTGAAATACCGTGATACCGTGTTTGATACCGTGACTGAAATGACCGAATGAATTGCAAAAGGGCTACTCATGAAATATCCAGATCATCTAACTATTTTCTAACCATGCAGGTGTAGATTAACTGTTTCTTATATCTATGTTCTTGCTATTGTATTACTTTTATCGTAAAACAACTAAGTAAAAAAACGAATTTATGCCCTATGAACATTTTTAAATACTTGGTTATCATTAGTTTTATAATATGCTTGTTACTAAAACTTATCGATATGAAAAAATATGCCAAAAACTCAGAGTGCCAACAAAATAAATATTAAATACAATATTAAATCAAGCACAAAAAAAAAGTACTTACCCCAAAGCCACAAAAAATTCAAAAAATCACCGAGAGATATTCTGAGAATGTTTATTGATTAAAGTAAGAAAGCCTAAAAAATTCAAATAAAGGCAAATCAAAGTTTTTAAGGGTGGGTTTATTTGTTCAGCTAGGGCGTATTGAAACATGTTTCATTAACATACCATCGGATCAATAAAGTTCTAGTTCTTAAAGTTTAATATTGAAATTTTGTTTGAAAATAAAATAATGTTTGTAGAGAACTGAGTGAAAATTTATTATTCATTAAAACTTGATTAAATATCAGTGTGTAAATATAGTCTCGATCTGGAATTCAATTAATAGTTAAGTAGGTAAAAGTAGTTAAAATTTTATTTCCAAGCATATGCATTCAATGTTACATAATTTTTATGGGTAAAAAGCTTGATTTGCAGAAAAAATAATGCACTCAGTTAATTAAATAAAATGTCTAAATGATAAATATTAAAATATTATAAACTTAATTAAATATTTCCTTCTAGTCTGATTTTTTTCACTTCAGTTTATATCGATAAAATATTCGGCGACTATTTGAAAACTTCAAGCCCTCTCTACAGTGAAATAATTATAGCCTTATAAATGTATTTAATTGGAAAAACTATAGGCATATTTTTCGCATCTGTTAATTTATTTTATTTGTAGAAATGTTTTTTGTTTAAGAATTCTTTTTAATTATATAAGTATATTATGTATTAACTCCGTAATTTCCTTTCACCGATAAAAAACAACAAAATCATAAAACTGATATGAATTTGTACAATAAAATTATGTAGTTTTAAAATAATTAGAAGGCTTTAGTTTTACAATAACTCTAAATTTTGGTATAATAAATTCATGAAACTTTCTTGTAGATCTCAGAATTTTACGTCTAAAGGTGTGCAAGCAACATCTCAATTTAAATTTGAAATTATATTTTTAATTTTGATGAATAGTTACAAAAAATTACTAGTCATTTAGTGATGTTATACGTTATTTAAAGGGCTTTTTTTTAAAGAAAGTACGAACCTTTACGTTTTATAGATTTTCATTTTTGAAGTACAAAGCTTAGTATGGATATAAAATATGTTCTAAAACTAAAAACTTTTATCGGACATAATTGCATAGTTTAGGTAAGATTTTTTAACAATCTAGTTAAGTATAATATATCGCACCGTACGCAGAAAAGAGACCTATCGCGAAAAACCATTCTTCAGGAGAACCGTTTAAGTTTAGTAATTTCAAATTATCACAAAATCGTTCAAATGAACTACATCAAATATTGGCATGGATATCCGTTATGAGTATCAAAGTATGTATAGTCGTTTTACTTTAATTTGCCTTTGCTGAGATATTCAGATAGGTCTTTCTTCGCGTACAATTGACGATTTGTCGCGAAAGAAGACATATCTGAAAATATCTCAGCAATGGCAAATTTAAAGTAAAAAATGACTATGCATACCTTTTGATACTCATAAAACTGATATCCATGCCAAATATTTTTTGTTATAAGTTGAATTGGAACGATTTTGTGATAATTCGAATTTTTACCAAAACTTTAAACGGCTCTTATGAAGACCGGTCCTAAAAAGTTTGCTGCTAAATTCATTCTAAATATTAAGGAAACATATTTATGAAGAATACTCATTTACTTAATGCATTTTTATAATATAATAATATATTGATCAACAATAAGAATATATTTTTTTAAAAATTAAATTTAACAAAAAGCTTGTTTAACCAATTTAATGAAGTTTATGTAATAAGGTTTATATCTTATCATGTAATTACGATATTATTTTAAAGTCATGTTTATTTTTATAATTTAATATATTCAATTGATTGAAATCATAACGGTTTGTTTATATAAAAAATAGGTGTTATGAAACGAATCACTTTTACAAAATCAGGACTTACAAGATATACGAAATGATATCCACATTTTTCTACAAAAACCTTTCAATCTAAATTTTTACTATGTATCATGTTTAAATATAACAAAAATAAATTTTGAAGCATTATTAAAATTTTAAAATCATTTTAAAACTCATGAAAATATAAAAAAAAAGTTTTACATTTTAAAAGTAAGTTTTAAGGAAACTTCATACCTTAAGTATACAGTTGAATTCACTGACTTTATATCGCAAACTGTCAAGTTGTAGCAATTGAGTTTAGATTTGTAGTAAAATACCGACGTTGAAAACGATTTAAAACAATTTATCGTTTGCTAAAATATTAATTTGAAAAATATATATCTATACATATGGACATAGCATTTTGCAATCTACACATATTACATGAATTTTTTTATATATATTTATTGTACTAAATACCACAAAACAGAGCTTTTGAATGGGTATTTCAAATAAAGAAACAAAGAAAATAAATAAATAACCGACTTTAACCTTTCCATTTAAGCACTTCAAACTTAACTTCATCGATGCCGCAGGTATGTTCACAATACCTACTCAGTTCGTCCATCGCGACGAAATAAAGCACTCTGATTGGACGGTTCTCAAGTCAAAGAAATTAAGGTTGCCTCTATAGAGAACTGGCGATATTCTATTTCTCCTTCCGTGGAATTTGTATTTTGTATTGGGGTATTTTGCAGTAAAGGTTTAAAAGAGTATTTTGCATAAAGGAAGTATCATTTAAATAAAATGCAATTATTGATCTGTGATTAGTTAGATTATAAGAATTAACTATAAAATAAAATGTGATGAATAATTAAAATTTACTGCCATAACTTAATCAAGTTCTCAAAATGAAAAATTAGAATTCCATTGTGAATTGAATACCTATTTTTAAAGGTGATTTTAATAGTTTTAATTTGATATACAACACAAATTTGTTTCATAAAAATATTTTAACTTAAGAAAATAAAATTTTAAATAATTAAATTTTTCGTCACATTAAAGTCGCTAAATGTCTTTTAATTAAACCAATACATAATTATTAGACCCATAGAAACGATTTAGTTAGTTTTATTTAAAAAAAAATATGTGTGTTAGTATTTCTTCTTAATTATTGAGGGAATTATTTTAGTTTTAGATTTTTTTAAGAAAAAGAAACTCCTTAAAAATTGTTAGATACGATTTTTTCTGAAAAATTGATAACTTGTAAATAACAGAAATTATAAAAAATAAATTGGAAAGCGAATGGAAAAAAGGAGGACAATTATTTGAAATCGAGTTTGTATTTTTATTTTTAATTTGACGTATATGACCAATGTTTGTACCAGAAAAAAATTCAAGAAGTCGTCAAATTCAATACAAATTGCCAAAACGTGATAAATTGCCAAATTCGACGACGAAATGTTACTTGAGAACTGTCCAATCAGAGTGCTTTACTTTGTCGCGATGGACGAACTGAGTAGGTATTGTGAACATGCCCGCCGCAGCTGCAAAACGAAAAACGAAAAAACGCCAGGTGCGATAGGTCTTTCATTCCCGCTCATTTTCATCCAAAACGAACGCGAAAGAAAGACCTATCTATTAATTGCAGCCGAACTAGGGCTCGGATCGCTATGCCGACAATCGAAAGATATCAAAATTTTGCATCCTATAGTAGTGTTATCTTAAAAAGTCAATTTGGTCGATAGGTCTCTTTTCCGCATACGGTGCGATTTTTCATTCTATAATATGGGTCAAACATGATATGACTGAACATTTAAAACTTGTGTTACCTTAAATCAGGAAATTAAAATATTGATTAGTAACTGTCCTGATGGCGTTTTACTATTTCTTTCGGTGATCGTATAGTGGAAATCTGGGTTGTGTTTGATGTGTTTACTACAATTACTAAACCAATCCAGATTCTTTTAAATTTTTATCTGTTTTTTTTTTGTAAATTTTATTGAAACCTTATTTTTCGTATTATTTTCCAGGTAAAACTGTTCCGAGGCCAATTGGTGTAAGGCTAATTGTGGATTACTTCATTTTAATTTTAAGTGCCCAGTATAGTGGGAGTGACGGGTCATAAGATTTTAAGTTAAATATTCGTATTTTACATTACGGTAAGAGGCGAATTATATAGATCTAATTATCGGTAAACAGTAGAATAGATTCCTTTAAAAACTTATTCATAGAATTGTGTTTTGTTTAAGAATTTTATTTAAGTAACTTATGTATCTATTCTTGAATTTCATTTAGCAATAAACAAACAAAAAAAGAGCAAGAATCCATGTAAAATACTATACGTACCTAGTTCCGAATTTTACGCGTTAAAGTAATGGATCTACATACATGCGACTTGTAGGAGATACATTAATAGTTCTTTGTATTTGTTTCATTACTGTAAGCATTTAATTAAACGGTCATAATTGTCACTAAACGATAACAACTTATTGCTTTTAAAAATTTGGAAAATGGTACATCGTAAAAAAAACTTGCAGTATTAGGTACCCTAAAAGTATATTTTGTCATGAAAGGCACATTCCCACATCAACTTCAATGTGCTTTGGGTCTTCTAATCAGTCAAATTATTTCATCTCCGCAATTGAACGCAATAACATTCCAAGTCTGAGTTGCTGCATAATAACCAGAGCCGGACCAATAGTTACCGGACACTGACGACCTTGAAATCAGGGAGTCCCTGGACTGCACATAGCCAGATAAATGGTCCGGCAAACATGCACAATGGTGTTTTATGTGGCGTCCGGCTTTTGTACTAATTAGGCCGGATTGTTACTCATATGTTGTTGATCAGAAAGGGCTGGATAATAGTGTCCGGTAAATTCAGGGCACGTAAGATGACTCAGGTTAATTCTTTAATTTAGTGGTCACGCAATGGACTCATCCTTGAGTTTACGGTGTACAACTTTTTACCAAACTTTTGTTTGCCCGAAAATTGTATTTTTTTTTGTTTTAGAAAACAAATGTTTTCTAAATCGCAGTGTACTTTTTAACGATATTTGACCTTTTCAGTTTGCTTACAAAATCTTTTGCACCTATTTTTATTTGTTTCTTCTTATTTTTTGCGGATGGGGGTATTTTGCATTTTTATAAAGCTTGTTGGTGACGCGCTTTCTAAATATTTATAAATATATTTTCATTGCTGCATTGTAGGTTATAAATGTAGTTTCAAAAACGTCATTCAATCAAGAACTCGAATAGTTTAAAGCCGCCAAATGTATAACTATACACTATATTTCAATTTTCAAATTAGTGGTTTCACGATTTCAAAATTGCATTTTAAATGATGAAGAGGCACCCCCCATAGCTTTCAAAATTTTAATTTTAAATTAAGCCCTTTTGTATTTTAAAAACATCCTTGAAATTTCAAATAAGTATTTAATTAAGATAACATTTACAAAATAACTATTTAATCATAGTTACAACTAACTCAAAAAATATATAAGAAAAAAAATCCATTAATCCTTTTAAATCGACCGAATCACTAGATTTTTATGCATCGCTTAGCTATCCAAACCATCAGCATACACTTAATGCATGTTTTATCATGTTTAATATATTTTCCTGACTTTTAACATAATTATCATACATGTTTATCTTTATGAGACCTGCAATACTGGGACTCATGCCAAATAACTGATTACCATACCTATAAAAAAGATTTATTGCGGAAATTCGAGTGTTCTTCTGTAATGTGGCTATATTTGTTGGATCACTTTAGATAAATCACCAAAGGCCTTTAACATTTTAATTATTCTAATTGAATGGTGAATTGGTGATCATCAGTCGAAGTAAACAGCTGAATTTTATCTGTAGTATGTCACAAGAAAACGTGCGTCAGTGTTATCGGTGGTAATTTAGTTTGAGAGTTATGTTCAGTCGTTGGTTAGTTGCACAGAGCTAATCGATTTGTTTTGAAAGTATTGTTGTTACATGTCAGCTTTTTGTTCACCAAGTATGATAATTTTCATAAGAGCAAATTAAAATAAATTTGATAGAAAAATAGCATTTAGTTATTGAATAATTAGGATAAGCAATACTTTAGCAGAGGTTACGATTTCTAAACTAATGAATGGGACTGAACATTCCTCTAAATTTAAGTAGTTTACTGTGACAAAATAGAAACCGTGGAGTGTTATTTTAAATTTTATTTTTTCTATTTTTGGCTTTGTAAAGAAAGTAAATTTTAGATATGTTTGATTAACTATAATGTGTTTTTAATTTTTAGTGTAAAACAATATTATGATATAGGTTTTTCAATATCAAATTGTAAACATAAATTTTAAAATTATAAATTAATGAAAATATAATTGCTTAATTGAATATAACACTGCACTGGCACGTTCACTGTAGCGTAAAGATAAGATATTTTGCACTTCGTCTAAGGTTACTATAAACAAAAAATTATTTTAAAAACATTTTAAGTTGCAATGGATGTTTAAGTTATAATATAGATTTAAAAAAATAAAAAGTCAATTTCATCAAATCATAAAGTTTTTAATGATAACTAAATTTATATAAATTAAATCTTAATTAATATTATTATGTGGTAGCATTAAAATTTAAGCATTAAAAAGTTTATTCTACTCATAACCTGAATATTTTTCTAAGTTGGTAAACAATGAATAATAAATTATGATTATAAAAAAAACCGAAAAATAAATGTACAGTAAAAATGATCCTATACTTTTTAGGATAAAAGTATCCTCTAAAAGCAACGTTTTAGTCAATATCCGATACTAAGTCCTATCTTTTGGTTCTTCTCAAAGCAGAATTTCTTATGTAAGTTGACAGTTTTATACCCGTTACTTTTAAAAGCGTCAAGGCAAAATTAGATTTCCAGTCAACTATCCGTGTTTGTGGAGCCTCATTGAGTTACCGGGGCCATAAAACTTAGCATTAAATTTGCCGAAACTTGTTATTTTTTATCAGTATATTTTTATGATAGCAACACATTTTATCCTGTAACGTGTAGGTGGAAACTACCAAGGGATATCACTTTTTCATCCTTAAATTATAGATTTTTCCTAAGGAGTATAGTGGATCTATCTTATTTGCCTTAATATCCTAACATAAGATACGTTTTTTTTTCGGTATAACAACAAGTAAATTTATGTTCCATAAAAGTTAAAGGAGCAATTGTGTTAGAAATGAAATGTAAAATGAATAAGATATAACGACAAATTACGAAATTGTTTATCGATTTTCATTTTGCATTAAATATTTTCTAATTTTTCAAAATATTTCCGTTTTGATCAAATTTTAATTATTAGATTTGTTTCGCGGTTTTGAAGGGAAGGTTTAGGGTTTTTGAAGGGAAATGCGCATGCGCGTATGCATTCGTTATAAATAAGATAAGGGTCAATTCACAGAAACATTTAGACAGCAAATCATCTTTCTTTTATTGAAGGAAGCAGTTTTGTAGGGGTACAAGCTAAATAATGAATCTTGACTCTGCATTTTCTTTTAGTTTTGAGAAACCTTACTTTTCTTAACAGTTATCGCGAACCATGTACAATGATTTATGCCCAATATTATTTTGCAAAATATGTGTGGGCAGGTATGCACATATATAATAACGTAATTTGTTTCCGGAGCAAGAACCCTTTGACTGGTTATGTATATTTACCGTATCAGTTCTCAACAAAAGTTATGCATTTATGCATAGATAGACATTCGAGTAAACTATAATCTTGTCCAGTAAGTTGACGTTACTATTGGGGTTTGAAAAGTGAACATATGTTTCGTGAAAATCTTCGATTTTTTTCAGGTATGTTAAAACTTTGTTTTAAATATTTTTAGATTGAAATATATACCTAATTTCCTTTCAGGTGAGTCCGTAAAATGTTTCTAATTAAATTTAAAACCTCGAAATGAATCAAGGAAACATTGAGTCTAAAATTAGCTTATAAAATCAGTTAAAACTACATTTATTTCTAGTGATTCAAAGATTCTTACTTTCACTATTTTGGTTACTGGGGATTTTTTTCTAGATAACAAAAACATAACTAAACACAACTATTCTTATATTAAGCTTAACACCACAGTTTAAGGTATATATTTTAACTCTTTGAGGAATCACGCGATTTGGTTAAAAAGTAATCTTGATTCCATTATTATGAAATTAAAATTTAAAATTTTAACTAAAAATGTCATATCTTTTAATTGTTTAAAAAATAATTTAAGTAACATATGGTAAAAAAGGACTGCTCTACACTTTAAATTGTAAAATTTAGTAAATTGTAATTTGTAAAAAATCATGAATGTTGCTTTGAAACCTGACAGTCAGGTCACGGGTTTACAAATCGCACCAAGTGCAAGATGTCAACCTGTACAATATGACGCAACGTTGCATAGCATTGCCCTAATTAACCATTCGATCAGAAAAAATTGTTTATCACCATATAATGAGTAGGAATTGCGTTTTTCCGGAAGAAATCGGTTTTTCAACCCATAAAATAACTAACTTCTAATCCAATTCAAACTTGTGTAATCGCATTTAAAAAATTGATGGCAGAAAACCGTTTCAAAACTTCATCTATATCTTATTTTCTCAAATATTTTTAAATAATGTGTAGCCACACATCTGACTTTTTTAAATGAAATTTATAACCACATACACACACCTTACCCTTAAAAACTAATCAACTAAAGCATTCAAATTAAATTCATACCAAATTAAACCAAGTGCTTATACTTATTTTTTTTTGTTATTTCGCAAGACCAGAAGTATATTTTCAAAAAGTTTGGTTTCATGTTCAATCTACGAGATTAACCTTTAAAAAATAAGAAACGCAGAATCTTTTATAGAATCTTTTGAGTAGTTGAGTAGTTAATAACTGTTACATTTTGCGTATTTCGACACCTTTTCTGTATCTCTATTTTGTGTAGTCAAACAGAGAGAGATTTCAGACAAACATACATTAACAGTGTAGATTAAAATATACAGACAAAAAAATAAAAAGCTTGACAAAGAAGAACAATCTGGTAAATTTAGAAACAAGTTATATATCTTTAAAAAAATCGTAATCAAAATTTAATTTTAAATATTAGTATTGTACAAAAAATCATTATATTGTTAATCTCCTAGTTTTTGAATGAAAATATACACAGTGGATATGCATTATTTTCTCTTTTTTATATTCATTTTTTAGTAGAACTAAGCTTCAAAAATAACTTTATATGATGATGATGTCGTGTCATGGATAGAACTATATAGACCAAAGTGCTGTGCTGGACAAGAGAAAAGATGTTTCGCATCATTCGATGGAGCAGTTTTGCAGTGGAGAAATTCTAGTTCATCTTTGATTCCATACCTTGAGTGCTGTCTAATCTAGTAGGTGTGAGTACCCTATGGGTTACTCACAAATTGTGTTTAATTTTAACATTTGGTTAAATTTGCTTTGCACTGAGTTGTGTCATTAAGATGGTTTGGGAAGAACGTAATGTTGAGTTTTCTTGCTTTTTTGCAGATATCACGACTCGTTTCGTCGATACTTTATGTAAAATACTTAACTAAAAAATAAATTTTTCAACTTTATTTTTATGACTTACTATTTGCTGGTTATTATCTCTATGATAATTATGATTAGTGCTATTAATTGGAAAAAAAATCCAATATTGTCGATTTATTACGTTCAGTTTTTTGACACATATAATCTTATCCAATGCTACCCCTTTTCCAAATCCTGTTTCTTTTTTTAAAGAAATCATCCTTAGTGATTCAGTAAATAAACATTTAGTGTACCGTAACTAACATAAGTAGAAGAGTTATTACAGTTACCCACGTTTAACTTTTTAATTTCATTGATGCTTGCAAATAATTCTAAAATTTTATATTCGATTATTTAACAAAAACAGTTACTGTTAATAATATGTATCGGTTGCATGCATCGGTTTTATTTTGTTGTGATACTTTCAACAATATAAGAAAAAATACAAATAATACATAACAGCAGATAAGTCCGCCTTCCTAATATAGATAACGAGAAGATTTCTTTCCCAAAAAGGAAATTACTTCCAGCATGATTTCGCAATCCGATTCCATCCGAAAGACCGGCAAAAATATGTCGGAAATGTATCTTTTTTTTTATTTATTCTACTACTTCGACACGTCTTCATTTGCAGACAAATACAGATATATAGATACATCATCGAAAATAAATCATACGTGTTTTCTACTTTTACGATAGTCCGCGTCGAAAATAGCACTCGTCCCTCTAAATCTCGCGAAGTCACGCCTACGACGCGAGATTTCCCGAACTTATATGTCGATGCCACCATAAATTTACACTCACAGCAATAATAAGAAGACAGGAAGTAAATTGATAGGGAGCTAAGCCTAAGATGCCAGGTACACTTTCGAACAAGAAAATCATAATTCTTCTGGACCCGAAGACGCGTTTTTTATTAGGTTGTTAAAGGACAATATAGTTTCTGCTAACTTGCCCATTATGGTCTTATTTATGCTTTCGATTTAGGTCGATGTTATGGTTGTTTTTCGTTAGGCTTTATTGAGCTGAACATAGATACGGAGATACAAAGTTTAATCTAAAAGTCGAAGAAAACAAATGCTATGTAAGGAAGTTTTTTCTGTATTTTTTTATTTTATCAAAACGTTTATCTTGGATTATATTGGCGTTTATTGTAATTTATTTTATTAGATAAAAATTACATCGTAAGGTATATTTTTATACGCAGAAAATTAAATTTATTATGATAAATACATTTAATTTTAAATGTAGGTACAATGTATGTATGCTAGGAAATTTTGTACAGTTTTGATAAAATAGTGAAATTTAAACGTTAGGTAAATAAAGAATTTTTATCTAGTATTTATAATGAAATATTAAAAAAATATCGAAAATCAACTTTTTAGTTTTTTTATCTGAAGTAAATTAAAATTGCACACTATCAAACAATTTCTAAAAAACCTTATAATTTAAATTGTCGAGCCTATGTTATGGCATAGCAATGCTAATCTCCAGTCAGTGAACTGTGAAAATATAGCAAACAACTTAGAGTTCGTATATTGGATTTAGTCCAAGACACAACTCTCGTAAATAAACTAAGTGGGAAGGATAAACATACCTCTTCAAAAAAAATCAGCCGGCTGTTTATTAGAAACCCGTTTCAAATCTGGTTAAAATTCAAAGCCTAAAACCCCATCTCTTCAAAATGCTAACATTCTCGAATGTTGCCACTTTCTGGTGATTAATATTCCACATGTCCAAACTAATAGCGTCCAGCATGCATTAATAATGGCGGATATAGGAATAGGAGATTGGTTGTCTAAAGTAACAGTTTAAATTGAAGTCATTAAACATTCATTAACTTAGGAGGGCGTAGTGATTTAAAGTTAATTTAGAACAATACACTATTAATAAATTTTCCCTGAGAATATTGTTACAATTAGTTATGAAATTGATATCTAACTTAAAGATTGGGTGGTTTTATTTAAACTTATTGTAAATAATTTTATAAAAGTAAAAGAAATTATTATCTTATTGTTTTAGTTTATATACAGTATTTCACTTTATAGTTTATATTTATTAGGTCGACGGTTAACTGATGCACAACGTATACAATAAAGATCTCCATTTTTATTAAAGAATTAATGTTTATAAAAATGCATATTATATATTATTTCATTTAAATGTATAAAAATGTGTATTATTAATATTGCATATTATTACATTTAAAATGTATAAAAATAATTTATTGAATATTAAACAAAATATTATATACATCATGTTTATGTATTCTGTCATTTTTTTAATGAATAAAATAAGTATATATTTTTTCTTAATGCATTGCGTAAAAAACGATAAGGATAACAAATACTGCTAATACATTACAGGATAACATTCACATTACAATTCAAATAAGATATCTAGAACATTTTTTACATGGCCATAAAAATGAAAGGTGCCAAGCAAGGTATAAATTACTTCAAATCTCAAATCAAAAACCTCAACAAAACGCATGGTCAGAACACAATAGGAATAAAAGGCAGCAGCGTAATTTATGTGGCAAATCTCCTCCATTATTTCCTACGCGACAACTTGAAAAATACAAATTGAAAGCCAGAAAAAAAATCACCAGAAAAAACAGCTTCTGGCAAAGTGAACCACATAAAACTTTTTCTTTTACTGATGCCTTGTAGAAAAGCACCCCTACTGAAATCAATGTCTTGGCTTAACAAAATATTAAATAACATTTTTGTTGAAAAACTTTTAACAGTACTTTTCTGTCCCTTTCGAACCCTCAAGGAATATCCGACAATGTGCTCTAGTGTTTACACAATATCTTATTTCCCCTAATCATTTCGGTATAATCATACCATGAAGGCACGGAGTTCCACTGTCCATGAGAGAAAGACTACGCACATTTTCATTGTCTGTATTGTGTGCATACTCGAAGTAAAATTTAAATGGTAATTTAGTTAATGTTCTTAGCATTCTAGGGATTCTTTGTTGTTCTTAGGAGTCATTCTTACATGCAAAACTTCGGGATGAAGGGCCCAATTAGATTTAGAGTGGTTTAGAAATTACAGTGAAATAGGGGCCTTAAAGTTCTATATTTTTTTTATTAAATATCAAAGAATAGTCTTTTGTACCGCTGAGTAATTTACACAGGGCTATAAAAGTAAGTAAAGAAAATACGTCATAAACATTAATTTAAAAATCATACATAATCAAATTATCCATTTGGCAGCATACCACCAAATAAATAAAACATAATTCATACTAAAAACGGAATTATTACACTTCTTACTCTAAGAAACACCGATTATTGGTAAAGTAAATAAAATAAATTAGTAAGTATTATAAATGCAATTAATAAATAGGATAAATAAACTCTTGCTATAAATATGTTATAAAAGTTAGAGGTCAGTTATTAATGATCATTTTCTTCATAACTAATGTTAAAAGATTTTTCTGTGAGGTAAATATTGAATATATACACAGAATGTGCTCAATGCCTTCCTCACCTCTTATATAACAGTACTAAAATGAATTTAAACACACATTTTCTCTAATGTGAATATTTTTTTTAATTATGTGACCTGTAATATAGGGTTAACTTTGAAATTAGTATAAAAGTGACAAGAGGTTCTAGTATAAACATTTGGAAATAAAAATTTATTAATCCCTGCAGTGTTAGAGTTCATTTAAGTCTCTTTCCATGATTTCTGGACACTTTTCACCGGGATCTTCTTATAAAACGGTAGAGGAACTTTAACATGGAAGTCAATTTCCCATTTCGTAGCAGTCTTTACAGGGTAATTAGCTCTCCCATTGTCCAAGTACCCAAATATCCACGTAAATATGAATAAAAAAGAAGGGGTTTGTAACAGAATCTGTCACTGAGCCCGCTTCCACACAACATTTGTGTTCAACAGGAAAAAAGTCGCCAAACATAATATTAATTCTATTATAAACATTCACACTCTAAATTTGCATAGTTTCATTTTTTTATTTCGAAAATTCAATAATTATTTCTGCAATAATTATTCAATAATTATTTCTGCAGTAATTATTCAATAATTATTTCTGCAATAATTATTCAATAATTATTTCTGCAATAATTATTCAATAATTATTATCATTTGCAAAAATTAATTACATTTCAAAAAATAAATATGTATTATTCCTATATTTTAAATAAAACCAAAACATTTCATATCAACATACAAACAAAGACTTTCTTAGTGAAATATATTTGACGTCATTTCAAACTGATTGATGTCACAAAAATAAATTTCATTTAATTGCGAATGGCAATGGTGATTTAATTCTAATAAAAATGAATTCTTATGCTTTTTAAATGAGCATTAAATTTTGCAGTTTTTTAAATAATTAAAGTACTTCAAATTCAATTTTTTTTCTGAGATTTTCAATGTCTTCTAATTTTGATGCGCTGAATTTTTTGACGTATCACACTTATATGTAGCATTTGTAGTTTGGCTATGAAAGTGGGTGACAGACAGACGGACAGACAGACATACACACGAACTGAACGATTATAATACCTTTCACTTTTTACGTTATAAACGTAGTGTGGAAGCTAAAAACTAACTGTTATGTTTTGATCTCTAAGATCCTTTAAATGATCTAGAATCTCAACTGCAATGTCCTTAGATCAAAAGATGCCTTTTAATTTTTATAATGATAAAGTGAGTCAGTAGAGAAAGTGAGTTCTAACTATATTGACGTCTTTTTTTCTCAGAGCGTGTCGGTTATTAGTGAAGAAAATACGTTCTAGAAATAATCCTAATTTTTACTCCTTGTTGTTAAAATCTGGGTACAATGGTTAAAAGCCAAATTTGATTACGACTGTTATATACTAACCGCGTTTGATAAGCAATTTTAAACTAAGAAGTAAAAAAAAGTGACTTAAGGGGCTGCCACTCATACAATATTCTAACCTAATTTAACACCTTGGTAAACATGTAAACCCTTTAAAATTACGAACGAAATTGGTATTTCATAAAATTGTTTCTTTTAAGCTAAAGGCGTACTCGTTAATGTTAAAGCACATTTTAATGAAAATAGTTGTATGTCAGTAGCAAGGTTGTCAACCCAAGCAGAATAGGAATGATGATGACTTTACGAAAGAAATAGACATCGAATCAGACAAGATTGAGACAAACTCAAAAGTCTACCTGAGGAAGTGTTATTATTTTCTTCAAATCGCCACTCATGGGAGGGAAATGGGTTGAGAAGGCTACTAAAGACATTTGTCGTATCGGATAAGGAGTAAGTACCTTAAATAAAATATACCTAAGTTCTCTGCTACTGATTCCAAACTAACCAAAGAAGGTCTTAAAGCAGGGTGGGTTTTTTTAAAACTATCATGTTTGATTTAACTGATGCTTAGGATTTTTAGAACTAATATAACAATTAAAGCATTAGTTACTTATAAGACATAAGTAAACCTTATTTACAAATTACTAACTTATCGTTTCAAAAAACGGTATTTAAATGTCATAAACCGATGTTTATAAATATTTAATGTTCTACTAGAGTCAAGCGTCGTTTTTTTGCGTATTGTTTAAAGTTCAAAAATATTGACTGCAATAGCACTGAAGGAGAATTTTAGGAAAAAACATAAACAGGTTTAAATACAATCGGTTAAAAAGTTAACTGATCTTAGAGAAGAACACACGCCTAGATAAAAGAGCTGATAGTTTGAGGTTTTTGCTTGTTTCGATTACAAAAACAAAATGGAATTTCAATTGCTCTTTTTTATTTATTTTTTCCGTGCGTGAATGATTTGTGTTGGAAAATGTCAGTTAAACATATGAACAAGTGTAAATACTACTTAGATTTATTGGTTAAATTTTATATGTAATATAACTAGTAAACTTAGTCCGTTAAATAAATCGTTTTTAAAATTAATCTCAAATCTTAGTAGATTGAAAACCTAGATAACGAAGCTTCGATAATTTTAGATTATTGCATTAGTTAATCGGCGTTTACTAGAAAAAAATAGACATTTTTACAATTAATAGCCTGTGTTTATCATTTCTTAAGTGCGGAAACTTGAATGTTGTGTTATAAATTAGGATAACATTGAAAAGATGTTAAAAAATGATTTTTTTTAAAAATGTTTATTTAATGATTAAATAGACGATCTATGAGTCCTCGTATACATTGTTTATTTTAGCAATTAATTCTCAATGACAGTAGGTTGATTTAGAAACAGCTTTGATAATTTAAAACAATTTATAATTGGCTATATAAGCATTTTTTACAATTTAATGTAGGCATATGTTTATCATTTTAAGAAATATTATGTTATTGTTATATATTTCATTAAATGTTAAAAAATTATTTTAAAAAATGTATTAATGACTTAAAGGCGATCGGTTGAGCTTCTACTTACATTCTGTTTTACTGTTTAGCATCATAAGCTATTGAGAAACAATAAACTAAACATAACATAAAATGGGATTTTTATATAAAAATGCTACATTCGACTTTTGCTTGAATAAATACTAAACTATATAAAGTAGTTTCTTTCTTAATATTTATTTTTAAAATTGAGAATTTCATCAAAGTTTCCAAAAAACAAAATATTTTTGAAATTCCAAATTTATTTTTCGGAACATACGATGATAAAAAATCAAAGAACAATTGCTTATACAATCGCAGCTTTAAAATACAAAAAAAAATCCACAACTGAACCAACAAGGAATGAGAAAAAATTTAAAGCACTGATGCATTCTGTTTCTGCATTCACTTTTTGAAAGATAAAATAAAACTTTAGAATTTAAAAATAAAATTCTGATAAAAGCAATTGGGCAAAGAGTTTTCTACTACTTTTTGATATTCTTTTTTATATTTTCCTACTTTTTGGATCTATGCAATAGATTTTTTTAAACGCTTTTTAATCGAAGTTAACGTAATAACTAAATTTTATTAGTATAAGTTCAGAATATTGAAATGTTCTAAGTATCGTTCAATTAAAAATATAAATGTGCAATTACATGAAAAAAATATATGCTTACCATAAGATAAATTAAATAACCTTGAAAATTTGTCTTAAACATGTTCATTTATATGTATAAACGGCAAAGTCCTGAATGACTGACTGAGTCATTCATTCATTCACGTATCAACGCTACTAGAAGTAGAGCTACCAAATTTTATGAAAATGTTCTTTTTATATCGTCATTTAAGAAGAGATTTTTCGAAATTCGAACCCGAACGGGTGTAAGAAGGCAAAACGTGAGACGATTTCTCCATAGGAATAGCATTGTTATGAACTTTTAATTTATAAATTTCGTTTTCTAATTTGAAAAATTTTTCAGCGCGTTCAGCGCGAGCGAAAATTAAGTATAAACACGTTAGAGCACGTGAGTTTAAGTTGTAGGATTGTTATTTGAATATCATTATTTTATTTTATTTATAGAATTTAAATCTTTTGATTTTTTTTGTTACCAAATTTAATTTAATTGATGTTTACAAATGGTAAGAAATGAAGATATTGCTACAATGTCTGATGACAGTAAAGGCGATAACTATTCCAGGTATAATGAATACTTCGAAGAAATGTCGATTCTCTCTACGTATAGCGTATGTATTTTATCTTTATGAAACTGGAAATTTGGTACAGATGATATAATGGCCGATTGATTTTTGGCGGCTTATGGCGAAGTTGGAAATTTAACGTAAGGTAGCTATTTGCATCCAGTTGTATGGGTTAAGGTTAGTTTAAATTACCTTCTCACTAGAGCTATACATGGTTGCTACTGGTCATGGACGTATTAATTTAGAGCCACAGTCGGGTGACGAGCCGACACCTGGGTAGGCACCCAATGCAATTTTTAAGGACGACATCGTACGTAGCGTCGGGACTTTGAAAAATATTTAACGTGCATTCCCACAACACGGGGTATTATGCTGCGGGACATAGGACATTTTTGGCTGCATGGGCAGTTTATAGGTCGGCAGTTATTTTGACGATGCCCGGACCCGAATCTGGGACCTATCGCATGCAAGGCGAACGCCTTTGCCGACTGGGCTCCCCAGCCCTGTCGAGTGGTCGAATATGGAGTTTAATGGTCATCACATTTTGGGCACTTTCGGGTGTAGGAGGGCAAATAGAAACTGGCCATTATATCACAGCTATTATGGCAATTTAAACAGGGCCTATGACAAAGCCCTCTAACTTCTAGAAGGGCCAGGATACAATCGGATTTCTTTTTTAAAATTAATGCTGATAATAGAATGGGAGGAAATTATAATATACCGATGGCGTGCTGACCAGTGGAAAAGGGATCAATTGGTATAAAATAAATTTTTACATAAAAAAACAATCACCGTTATTAAGGGTACACCCATGCAACACCGGGGTCAAAAATAACTGAATATTAACCAAAAAAATATGTTGCTTTAAGGTTAAGTTTTATGTAACTCGGGTGTCGACCGAGTCACTTGATCGATTTTCAAATTTACGAGACACATTATCAATCTCCCTAGTATGACGCTAATTTAACCAAACCAAATCAAAGCCCAGCAAATACAAATGAAAAAATTCAGACTATTCGGGAACTAACTTTCTTCATCCAAATAAACAACCGAAAAGATATAAACAAATATGATACACCCAAATCGGCTTCGAATGTAAATTTCAAAGCAACAAACATTGATATTCAGTCATCAAAGTAACGCGATTCCGTATTAGTTTTCTCACGCCAAAGCACATACGAAACCGAACCATAAACTTCATTTCCCATCATGGTTTCCATGGAGACAAACCCAGAACCTGTGCGTTCCTTCTGGAATTCTATCCTGATCTATTTGATTGGTCTTAGTGGCAACAGCACCGACGCCGGAATATTGTTGTTGTTATAAGCCAATTGGTTCGCCAGTGGCGAAGGATAATGATATAACATCTCGAGTGATAGGCTGAAAGGACTTTTGGCGAAATGTCGCTAGGAAATTGGGTCGATTTTATTCTGGGGGTGGTGGGGAAATGGTATTATTGTGGGGAAGAGGTTCTGCATTTGGTTTAAGAGCATGAGAATAATCATTGGAACTTTGACGAAATATTGTTTTTTGTTGTTGATTAGATTTTTTGTGGTAAAAGTAATGTATTGGGAAAAGTGTAAAAACTGCATCTATGATTCAAGACACATAGTTTTTTTTTCTGAACTAATGTTATATTTTTTCATTGTAATAAGAAACACCGAGTCCAAAGGAAATGTAGATTTGATTGTTTTTTAGATATCAGATGGCACGTCTGGGACTTGGTAAGCAATAAACTGAGTAGTAATATTAAGTTACATTTGAGTTTAAACAATGAATTTGAACTACATTTTTAAAGAACATCTATCGTTTATGTGTAAGATAATTTTAGGGGGTCCTTTCAGCTAGTTTCATACATGCATTCCAAATATTATACCTATTGTGTTCATGAAGTTACGTGTTTGCTTAATACTGCTTTTTAAAATATCAGAAATCTCATTTGAATAAATACAGCCATAAAAATACACATACTAGTTTTCAATAAGTTTAATATAACATGTTTACTATTTAGAACAACTATTCGTAAATGTTTCTAAACCGAATATTTAAATTATGTAGGATAACAGTCAATTACTTCTTGCAAAATAAAATACATCTTCCTAAGATTTCAAACTAAATGCGAAACCCGAAGAATACACGAAAATAAACATCAAATTAGTTTCTACCAATATCAACAAGATAATATTAATTCATAAACACATTAGAACAACATAATGATATTCTTAACGTCCCGCTAAAAACGCTAACCGAAATGATTTAAGCTATTTAAGGACCATGTCATTTCCTTATGCCTGAAGGGACGTCTAAAAATCATAGATGCATGTGAATTCATCGACGACAAGTCAAGCACATTACTCACCAATCCCATCTTATCATCACCAATCATTTACACAACCAGATTCTCTGGGTGGTCCATTTGGAAAGGAAGTTAATGAATTCCTCATTCTTTTTTTTCAATCATCGACCGAATACATTTCGTAGCAGTAGTTGAACAAGATTTCAACTGAGATTTGTTTGACAGAAAACGATGCCGTTTTTTTTCTTTTAAATGTTTAATGATGTAATTTGTGTAAATTGTATTTTTCCCTTTTAATTTTTTTCCTTCTAATTTAGAGGAATACACGTATCAAAATCTGTTTATCAATAATATGTGTTTAAAGTTCATGGCAATTACTTAATATTTTTGAAATACAAACGTATAATCTGATTAAAAATCGTCATTATTTTGAACCATACAATTTTTTTATATTCAGAACCGAACAAGCATTTTAAATTTCAGCCGTAGTGTTTTAGACTAACTTACTTTTACATTTTTCTAATTTATTTTTGTTTCTTTTTCTGGAATATAAACCTTTACTTACATTTTAATTCAATGGAAACTAGCTTTATACATTATTTTTCTATAACTTAACCACAAGTTTATTTTAAAACTTTTCAGATTAAAAACGCTATTTAGGACTTTATCAAACCACAATATCGATTTTTTTCTTCATCTTGAAACCTCAAATTGACTGAAAATGAATCGATATTTCTTATGAGAGAGAGGTCCTATTTTTTGCTGATTCTTTTTTGCAGAGGTCCCTTTCTTTATTCTGCTTTGGTTCCTTTGAAGCATGGCGATTTTTTTTCGCTGTGCTATCGGGGCGCATAATGACGTGATTGACCTCCTAGCAAATTGCCGAACGGTGGAAATGAAGAGGTGTTTAAGTGAAGAGATAAATCCGTTTCATTCCCTTATTTTTGAATCTTTTAAATGGGGTTTATGATGTATTGCAAGTTTAAATATAATTTTATTTCAATTTTCAGTTATTTTAAAATAGTTTAATATACTAATAAATGCAATTTTTTTCAAACTGAACGCTAGTTTAGGGTACGAAAATATTTCTGAAAGCAATGTATTCTATTTTTTTTTACAAAGATGAATCAGTATGGAATGTTGCCTCTATTTCAAACTTTTGTTAAAAAAATATTTATTTTATTTTACTGTCCAGAAATAAGGAATTATTTGCCGGTTATTATCAAACTTTAGAAATGAAGAGGCGTTTAAGTGAAGAGATAAATCCGTTTCATTCCTTATTTTGAATCTTTTAAATGGGTTTATGATGTATTGCAAGTTTAAATATAATTTTATTTCAATTTTCAGTTATTTTAAAATAGTTTAATATACTAATAAATGCAATTTTTTTCAAACTGAACGCTAGTTTAGGGTACGAAAATATTTCTGAAAGCAATGTATTCTATTTTTTTTTACAAAGATGAATCAGTATGGAATGTTGCCTCTATTTCAAACTTTTGTTTAAAAAAATATTTATTTTATTTTACTGTCCAGAAATAAGGAATTATTTGCCGGTTATTATCAAACTGTAGAAATGAAGAGGCGTTTAAGTGAAGAGATAAATCCGTCTAGATATGATAAAATTTCAACAGTAGGATACAAATTGGATTTGAATAATTTTCAGCTGTTATTTTCAAATAAATTAATATACAAATGAACTGTATTTTTTAAAAATTAAGCAATCTTATAAAATATTTTTGAAAGAAATGTATTCAATTTTTTTACTTAAATGAATCGGTATGGAATGATATGCCTCTTTTTAAGACTTTTATTTACAAACATAATCATTTTATTTTACTATCCAGGAATAAGGAATTATATTCGATATGCGGTTGTTATTGTTATACCTATATATAAAATAATTTTCAAACAAAAGGTACAATTTGAAAATCATCAAAATAAATATTAAATAAATATTTAAATACTTACCCTGTATTACACAATTGGTGCAAGCCATTTATGTAGTAACTCTAAAGTGTGCATTCGCTAATTCGTTAACTCAGATTATTGGCCCGAATAATGATGTGAAAAAGTTATTAAAAATTGTCGTTTTTTTTAAATTTTATATTTTAAATGATATACACAATAGTTTTATTTTAAACGTTGTACCTATTAAATGATAGGATGGATGCACAAGTTTTGAAATACATTAAATTAAGTTAATTTCTTTATTGTGGACATACCTAATTATCGTGTTTACAACAAAGAGTTTCCTTATTTTTACTTACAGTTTGAAGTATTTTTATATTAAGTATTTATCCATTGTTTGGATATTTTTATTATTCTTGTTTTGAATTTTAGAAATACTTGAATGTTATTAAAACATATTTTTAAATAAATATGTAAAAATATTTCTATTTAAAACTCGAAGCAAAGCTACATAAAATACAAATTCCCTGTTTTTGAAAAAGGGTTGTAAAACTAACACCAATTTATGTAACCAAAATATTATTTTTTTTTCTATTTCAGACCCAAAATAATGATACAATTGCCCAAAACTCCGTACATCAGCTATGATAGAAGAAAACACCAGATCAAATTCAAATTACCACCGAATAGACGCAAAAAATTGTTTGAAAAGAGATATCGAATTCATTTTCTGATGGAACTTCCAAAACACGATCTCCCTCCTGAGATTGCTGTCTTATATCTCAGCACTAAAGAAAAAAAGGGTTTATACTAGATATGGGGTTTTTTTCCTCGAGAAATCTTCCACATTTTCACCAATACACATATAATACTATTAAAATAATACAAACAAACATAGACAAATATGCTTGTTTTTTACATATGTTAATATTCGTCTGTGCACAGAACCCAATTTTATGAATTTTCATTATATTAATAATATTGGCAGATATGATAAATTTAATTTTTGATATTGTTACATTTTACTCCAAATATGGAGCTTCATTAATGTTTTGTGTGGCGTTTTTTGATTTAACATTAGAGAAGATTCCCTTTTTCGCATCCTGTGCAATATTAAGTCTACATATGTATGAATGACCAGAATACTGTTCTTATATATTATAAAACTGCATGTATACAATACTTTGTAGTTTTTAAATAAAATCATCATTCTTTTTTTTTACATTTTACTGACATTAGTAGGTTACCGGGTATAGTAACGACTGAAATTATTTGGCGACTATTCAAAACTTTGGCGAAAACCCCCGATAGCTAACACAACCCTACAATGTGACCGCACCATCCATAAATAGAAATTGAATTTCCATTCACGGCTTCTTTTCAAGTTCCTTTTCTCTACTGAGATACCGAGTCACCAAATTGAATGGCCGGCCAGAATGACGGATCGCGAACTGAGTATATATCTTTTATTTAGAAGGGTAAATGTATTAACTTTGGAGAGAGAGAGAGAGTTTGTGGTGTCTATGAATTTAACATGTGAATTTCAGTCGATTAAACTGAAGGATGGCTTCTGGTGATGTTGGTGAGTACATATATCTGTTGGTGAGAAACTGAATCTTCTACCATGTTAAGTCAATAGAAAAAAACATCAGTTTTCTGCGGAAGGCTCAATAGAATACAAGGCTATGTTGTTGTTTTGAATTTCTATAACAAGAAAAATGTTCTCACAGAAGTTAAAACATTCATCAGAAGAGATGGTTTATTTTCATGCTTTTATTTAGTCGAGTGTCAATTTTAGCATTTAATTACATAAAAAAAATCTATTATTTGATTATTTTATTTAAAATTATATTTAAGTTGTATAATTAGAACAGAATCGTAGTTATTAATCTAATTAACAATAGTAAATCCATTAATTGAGTAGCTGTAACAGCTTAAAAAATATAACAAATTTGATTCAATTTAAGATAACAACGGTTCTTAAGGCAACGTCTTTTAATGGCATTTTATTCCATTTCAATAACAACGACTTTATTTAAAGTGATCTGAATAAAGAGTGAGTAATTACGTGTGATTATGAAATCAAACGATTATGAAAGGGTATGATTATAAAATTGAAGAAAAAGGTAGGTTTTAAAGTAATAAGATTCGAAATTTCGATAATTGTTTGATGCAAAGTCGAAGAGTAGATGTTATAAACGATACTCCATAAATTTGGTATTAGTTCATGAATCAAGGTGGACGTTACGGCAGATTTTTCCAAAGAAATCAAAAAATTACTTCAAAAGAAATATATAAAAGAATTATATGCATACATTTTGAAAAATGACGAACATTTATAAAATGAAGTTTAAATATTCAGAGTGGTAATGCTTCACATCGAAAATTCATCCGTATATATTTTGAAATACCTCGCGAATATTTTCTCTGAAAAGTGTGTTTCAACACTGCATTTTATTATTATTATTGTCTTCAAAACATCGCGTTTTTTCTATAAAGGAAGTAGAAGAGTAGACGTTGAAAAGCTCCATATGAAAGTGATGATTCTGCCATGCTAAGTGAAAATTAAATATTTTTCCGTGTAAAACTACAATACGTGTTTTTTGTTTTATTTTTCTAACTTCTAAAATGTATAAAAATACCAGTTATTCATGGTAGTTAAAATGACAGTATTCAGATAATATTCCTCGATTTTCTTCTCCAAATTTTAGTGTATTATTTTATTTACATATTCTGCCTCATTTTAAATTTGCGGACTTGATTTTAGTCTTTCATTGCAATTAAAAATACTATTTACCATAATGAAATTCCGTTACTAAAAAATTGGTTTTCGTTTTGGGATACAATAGAAAAAGCTAAGTTTAAACTTGAAAAACCTAATATAACGCTATAATTGTTTTACATGCAAAAGTATATAATAAAAAAGATAATTCTACGCATAGTTCCGTAAAATATTATCTTGCATAATTTGGGTATTGTTTATCGAGAAAACGTTCTTCTAATTTTGCAAAACATCCTTGTTCATGAAAAGCTCCTCATTGTTCTGTTGTGCTCTATTCATGCTTTTGTTGAAAAAAAATTGTAATTGTATTATGCACGTAAAAAATGTTGACTCTCATTTTACAAAATTGGATCTAAAACTTTTTCCTTTGAATGCATGTACACCGAATACTGCACTTAATTTTAAAATATGCGCTTTATTTTTAAATTTATTTTGTCGATATAAAATTATGTTAGTTGTGCAAAAATTTTTACTTTTAAAAGTGTTTTTATATAGTACCTGTTTTGATATCGACCTAATAAATTTCGTGAATATCGAGATTTTTTATGCACACATTTAATACATGATATTTAATTTGTACAGATTGAATATTTAAGGCTTAACACATATGCGATACGACACTTAAGAAGAAAAAAATCGTTTTCATTAAGTTAAGATATTTTTTACGTATAGTGCTGAAAAGTGCAAAGAAATTTTAATTACCAGTAAATTGACAAAATTTGCGTTATGGAACCCAGCTTGAATACGTACAAGTGTCACCAGCGTTTTTATCGTGCATGAGCCACAACCTAGTTTTAACAGGGGTAATTATCCATGGGTTAACATGTTAATTATCCATGCTATTTGGTAATCAAGTGAATACTGATACTCACCAAGTCCGAACTTCTAGACACACAAAACCTGGCGGCCATTTTTATCTTTGCTGGCTATATGATTTGATGGCGTGATAAGTCATGTTATGTTAATAGCAAAATACGATAACAACAGTCGAATAGCTTGTCATTCAATTCACTTGTGTACATGATCTAAACAATTTGAAATAAGAGTCAATATCTATCCGCCTAAGGGTCCGCCTACATCTTCCTCCTTGAAATCCAATATCTTTCGAAAATAATGCCTGGCAGATCTTGACAGCTTTGAAGATGGTCAAATATTTTGATTTGATGTAATACATTAAATTAAATTACATTTTTCAAACATTGAATATTTTTTAAACTCTTAACTTTTAGCTTTAAACTTAACTCGAATGTCACTTCAACCCAATTCCGACAAACGATCTAAGCACCAAACCTGGATTAAGTTAGTTGTTCCAGGTGAGTAATGACGCTTTATATCTGTCTCTTTCGATCCCTGAAATCTTTAACACATCAACGGGAACGTGAAATTTATCGAGGGTCTGAAAAACTATCCCAAGCGATTTATATACTCCCTTAACGTTGTTAACGGCTCGATGTCCAATATCACTGAGCTACTACGTAAACCCCCCTTTAGATAGATGAAAGCTGCTTGGTTAAGAATAAAAAATTAAATTAAATATAGGGCACTAAACATCACGATTTTAATTTGGTAAACCTGTAACTGGCATTTCACTGATTTATAGATAAAAATGTTTATTTTATTTTCTTCAAAAGCAATACCTGATTTGTCAGGGTTTGGCTGTAGTTGTACCAGAACATATTTTCCTAAGAAGTTTTTAAGGGGATTTTAGAAATAATATAGGATGCGCCGAGAATAAAAAAGTACAATTAATATTCATAACTTTTTTTTAAATAATTTTTCGCACTAAGTGTGAGTCAATGTATTTCATACAGATTGTCAAATAACAAGACAAATTTGATTATTTGAATAAAAAAATTGAATTGAAGATTTTTTGAACGATACTCACCTTAAGAACATAATATTATTGTCTTAAATTTTCATATATCTTTAAGAGATTCCAGATAAATGTTAAATATTTGCAGAATTTAAAATTCTGTTCAGGTAAATGTATCTTCCAAAGACTTTTACTTTTTGATTTTAATGATCAGTGTTTTTCAAAACGTTATTTTTTAATCTTTGGATACTTTTTTCGTACCATTTAAATGCATTAGACACACTTTACAAGTTGTCAAAGGTATTTTAAAGGCTTGAAGACTTTATGAGACATTTATGAGAAATGTGGAACAATGTGAAAATTGCTAAGTGAATTAATCATTTTGTCCATCCCTTGTGGAACCCAATATCGTATGATGTCATTCCTACCTAATTCCCACCTCATTCAGATATTACCAGATAAAGTTGACATCTAGAGGTATGAGTGAGAGCCAGAGTGCTTAGTATCCAGTATGTTTACATTCATTTATTAAAACTATATTTTAAAATTCTTAAAATAACGAAACAGAATATACCAAAGTCTCGTTGAGACACTTCGACGCATTTTTTTAAAAAAACTTAATAAAGAACTACCTGACTCAACTGGATCAACTGCATTAAATTGATTTTGGTGTTTTTAATACGATTACCACATAAATGAAATATGATTTATATAATTTTTAAATACTTCAAATTAATTGCATATCAATTGAAGAGCTTAGTGGAAGAACGTGCTAAGAGACAAAAAGGGGAAACAAAAAATGAGATTTAAAAGTTTTTAGTTTGCACTTAAATCCAATAGAGAAATGGTACTCGCAAAAGGTAAAACATACTACTTTTAACTTTAATTTTATGTAAAAAGGGAAACTTGTTATCTTTAAAGGATGAAACAATATGCTCATTGATACTCAATTTTTACTCAAATCACAATTTTTTCAAATATTTTCGTTGGGCACGTTCTTCCACTAAGCTCTTCAATTAAGTCTATTATTAGTATCAAATCAATAAGTAAGAGCTTCGTTAAGTAGGCATATGCTAACAATACGTTTTTGTGTTCTTTGAAAATACCAACTTTTTTTTTGGTCTTTCAAAAATGCATTAATGGAGAGCAGCGCTTTTTTGTATTTTTTAGAACAACAACCATTGACACTCAGTAAATGTGTCAAGAAGTATTTGAAAAAAGAAAGAAAAACCAAATAATATTTTGTCAAACCGTCAAAGCAATATGTCTTCCCTACGAATATAATGTCTTTTCAATCTGCTTACTTTTTTCTTGTTATTTGAAAGTTGAAGGGATCAATTTATTCCAGGTAAAAGCCCTGAAAGTGAGGCATGGGATTTGGTTGTCCTTTAACCTGGCTTTTGACGTAAAACTGACTGTTATTATGGAATATTTATGAGAATGTTTTATATTATTTTATACGAAATGAAATAAGTAGTATAATAAATTTGTGAAGAACTAAAGCTCTTTTTCAAACATTTTAAAGCAATAACTTAAATAATGTAATAGGTTAAAATAGGCAATCCTAACATAAATAATGTAATAGGTTACTTAGGTTTGTTTATAAGAGGAAGGAGTTATAAAATATATTTGTTATATTTCCATTTATTTTTGTAAGCATGTTGTCAAGTAAACGGTTATAAAATTCCTTTATAAAATGTTTTATTATGACTAATATTTTAAAGCATTTGAGACATACTTTAGATTTTAAAAATATATAATTTAAGTATATTTTTTAATGTTTATTTTTGTAATTTTAATAATGAACATTTTTTAACTGTTGCAATTTGTTTTCCGTTTTATAGTGAAATTAATAAATATAAAAAAATAGTTTAGTGAATTTAAATAATATTTTAGTATAGAAGAATTACGAAGATAAAAAATAAAGTTCTTGATACATTTTATCGAAAAATCTTACAGTTTATATTGGAAGTGCAAACTTAGAACAAACGAAATAAACTGCAAAGATGTTTAAATCTTCAAAAACGACAAGTAGAAGTTAAAGTAGTTGAAATCGAATTTTTTTTAAACTGCACTCAAATTCCATTCCAAAGCTTTACTAAGAGGAAACTTTGAAGCTAAAAATAACAATTACATACAGACATAGAACTTTTTGGAATAAATTCGGAATAAAATAAACCGAAAACTACTTTATTTTCCTGTTTAGAAATCTCAAACTCATTTAAAATAAACAAACGCATTATTCATGAGGCATCAGCAACAGACGATACGATTTAAATAACTAGAATTATTCATATCACACTCTGGCATTCAATGTTCAACTTAACGATTTTGAAAGTGGATTTTGGGATTTTCGTTAAGTTAATGCCAAATAAATGCATATGCCATCTGTCAATAACAAGCATTTAAATAAAATAAAAATTTGAGAGATCGTTTTTTCTTATTATACATATTTGGATTATGGAAAGTCGTGTTGAATCCCAAGTACAGACACTTTCATTAGTATGTGAATTTTCTATACGTACCCTGTTGGATGTTTGCTATCCAGATAAACTACTTGAATTGGTTTAAGCATGTTGAAATGCTTTTGTAAATGAATGTAAATGTAATGTATTTCCTTTTTGCGGCATTTCGAAATTTAAATTTTTAGGTGGTACATCCGCAAATTTGGAATTTCCCTTAATGTCACCTGAAGTTTTGTGTTTCCCAATGCCTTGAATTGTGGAAAATGTAGTCAATTTGTATGATAATATATGTATTATTGTTGAAATAATGCTAAGTACTATCAAAAATACTTAGTCAACGACAACCATAGGCAATGAGAATATCGTATTTACAAAAGTACCCACTGGGAAAGTTTAAAAAAAGCTTTTGGAGGAATTTACACCATTATGAAAAAAAATCTTCCGAAGTTAACCAAGTATAATACACAAGATAAACCTTATCTTCAATCTTCGGATAGTCTAAATTCTTTTTCGATGCCTTATTTGATCCTTTTCCACAAAGTTGTCTGAGGCCTTTTAGAAAAATAATACTCGGTTACAAAAATGACGATTCCTATATATATAAAGAAACTTATTTTTATCCTTTATGTTTTTTGTGCATGTGTGACTTGCGCCAATACTCTTTTAAGTCTTCAGCAAACTTTGGAGTGAGCAAGAAAGATATGTCTTTCCGCTTTGTCAGTCATGGTTATAGCGAGAGGGAAAGATTCTTTTTGGAAAAATGTCCAACTGAAGATCACTCTATTGGACTTCTAGTTATTGCTGTTATATCGTTTTTTCTTCACTTTATAGATAGAAGAAAAATAATTCTTACTTTCATTTATTTATTGTTTAACAGATCTGTCTTCCATTTCAAGGATTTTTTTAATTTTTTTTTTTATTATTTTACTTCCTTTTGTTGGGCAATGTTTGTTTTAATAATAAAACTTAATGCGTTATTTTCTTTCAAATATTTAGTTTAGAAGAAATCGTGAAAGAATTAATTTATAAATGTAGTTTTAAAGATTATTTTATTTAGTTTTCGTGCAAAAGATGCGTAAGAAAGGAAACCTACTATAATTAAACCCGAAATCGCAGTAATATTGAGTTTTGCAGTTAATTTATTTAGTGACAACACATCAAGCTAATTTTAAACACTAAATGACAACAGTTATTAACTTATTTTAGAGTAATCAGAGTTTTATACCCAATAAATGGAACACAACGTCAACGCTAATCTGACGCATGACAAAATATTTAATGTGTAGTATAATTCCTTGGCATTAAATCCAATACCCCTTTTGATGAGATATGCTGTTTAAATACTGCTCATCATTAAATTGGCATGCATCCCTCTATTCCCAAAATAGATACCAATAAAGCATGCTGAGATTCAAATTAATCCAAGAACTTAAAGCTAACTTTACACGGGCGATTCTCTCCACCACTTAGCTCTTTCGCCCTCTGCTATTTGAGTTAGAAGAGGTCATTCCTTTACTCAGGGGTCTCTAAACATTTTCAGCTGGACTATTGCTTAACACATTGGTATCAATAGCAATCTCGTGGCAAAAAACATGTATGGTGTCTATTCAATAAAAAGTACTGATATTTGGTTGTTGGATCAGAACCTTAGAACTTTACCAGGATGATAACCGGGTTAGGTTTTCCATAAATTTAATAAGTACTGTAAACGTATTTTTCTTCACTTATTTTATTTTACATTAAATTTATTTAATAAACGTTTTTAATTTAAGTATCTACTTTAAAAAAATATGTTCGGAAAAATTGGATGAAAATTCAAATACGGGGGAAAATATAGGTTGTTGTTGATGTTGTTGCCATATCCGTAGATATCCCCATAGAAGATGGTTGCTAGTGCCTCCGAAGAGGGAAGAAATGGGTTTAAAAATAAAAATATTGTTTAAACAAACATTGGAGTTTTCATGACTTATCATTTTAACTAAAAAAATAAATGCCTTTAATATTATGATAAATATTCATTAAATGTCGTGAAATGTATCTGCGGAAGAACTACCTAGTTCCCGCAGTTTGGAGACTCGCGCTTTAACTCATCTCAGAAACTACGAATACATCGAATTGTCAAAAGTGTCAGTTTGACCGGTGAGTTTAGAAGTTTGGATAGGAAAGCTATTTCGCAAAGTTTCAAGGGCTTTCAGGATCCAGTTTAAAGCCTTGTTATTAAATTCCAGTGACCCGGCGCACATTAGTCGCTGCCGAATGTTCCTATTAAAAAGTCATTTTCGATGTGGCGGATTGTTGGGATATGCCACTCAGATGGAGAAGCATGGTTTTATCGTTGATTTGTAAAGTCATCAAATTGGACTCGAGTTTCACGGCAATGAATTTAAAATTAGAACAAGTAGTACGCAAATTATGGTTTCATTTTTATTCAAATGGAAACTAGTGTTTTTTTTGTTTGTTTTTTCCGTTTCATTGTATTTTTTTTATTCATAAAACTTAAGTTATGCATTTAAAAAAGATGAATTTAAACAATTCGAATCACTTAACTAAAATTCTGTGTGCAGGCATTTACATTTAAATTTTGATAATACAATTATGATAATATCTAAAATGCAAATTCGCGCTTTATGTTTTAAATATAATAACATTTCAAGGAAATAAAAATAAATTAATAATTTTCTTTATATTTTGCAAAGAATTATAATATTTTGCGTATTTTTATATAAAAAAATATACTGTTTGCAATTATTAAGTAACTTATTTCTGAAAAATACATTAAATTAGGTTACAGTAAGAAAATATGAAAATATGTTAACTATATTAAAATATTGGTTTTTATAAAGTTCTAATTTTATAAATTATATTGTTCTTAGAGTTTTTGGTAGTGTGTACATGTAAGTTCAGTATCATTTACAAAATAAAAATAGACTTTAAAACTCAATAAAGTTTATATACGGATTAATACCAACGCATGTTTCCAAAGTTGTCAACTTCAACTATTAGGTTAACACATACATTTTCATTCTTTTTCAACCTAACTAAGCTACACTAGCGAATTCACTACAAAACAAACACATCTTGAGTTTAAACTCAAAAACAAACAAAAAAAATTGAAAAATAACCCAGTACAAAGCAGCGTATAATAACTATAAAAAATTGAAGCAAGAAAACAAAGGCACAGTGGAGCGAAATAAATAAATACCAAAAAGCTATCGCGACAAGCACTCTTAGTGATTGATGACACGGAGTTTTGCCGATAGTTATTTCCAGAAAGCTTTAAACTTTTTGTTAAATCCTTCTTCGGAAAAATTCTTCGAGGAGCTTCGCTTTCAAAATGAAGTTTGAAAGTCCAAATCACGATCGCTTTATTAAAGAGTGGATATTGCATAAGAAGCAACCGGTCGAAAATGACAAACGATGCAGTAAATAGGATGCGATATAGTTTTTTTTATACTTATAGCAAAGAATTCCCGTTACTGTCGATAATTTCGAATTGCGTTGATGGCGCATTATAAAATTTTATGTCCTAAAAAGCCAGAACTTGAAGTATTATTATTTTTAGCTTATATAACAATATGTATGCAGATCCGCAAAATTACTATATTTCGAAAAGAATTCTTATTAAATCTGCAATTTGGAGTTACTTTGATGGCATTTCAATATAAATCCTGGATAGCTTCTGAAAAGCCAGTATTGAAAGTGTTATTTATTAAAACATATATAACCCGTATACTGTTAAACCGAATTTATGAAGTAAAGTTACACAAATAAGGACTTTTTCGTAAAATCGTTGGCATAAAGTACCTAAATTTTTACGCAGTAACTTTACACTAAATTAGTGAAATTAATTTACTCTGCAAAATAGGAGTGAATTTTTCATCTTGTGTAACGTTTCTCCCTGCCGCTTCTACGTAGTTACCGTACACCAGACTGTTTACAATGTATGATATGTTTTAATAAAATATAATTCACTAATATTGATGTATCTCTAAAAAAAAGTGGACATATTCAGTATTTACAAAAATACGCACACAATTTACATCTGGCCAGTAAACTGCTTAGGATAGAAACAGTAAAGAACCCACATAATTATGTAGAACCGTGCTGCGCAATGTTATTCTGAAAAATCGGCGAAAATCTAGTAAGTTTTCACGAAGTAATGTTATACCATTTTTACGAAGTTTCGTTAAACCTATTTTTAGGTGTCACGTTGCTCAATAAATTTAGTGTGAGGTTATTCTTTGAACTGAATCAGAACTTACTGCCAGCGATTTTACGGAATAACGCTTATATGTGTAAATTCGCGTAATACGGAATAACTCTTATTGTACATAAGTTCGGTGTAATGTTACTCCATGAAGCTGTAGTAACGTTACACCATGACTTTACAGTAAACTTTATAGTCGTGTGAATATTTGTTTTTCATATCTTCGTTTATATTTAGATTTAACATGTATCAATTGTTGTTAATTTATGAAAAAGATATCAAAATAATTTAATTCAGAGCTTAATATCTGATTGATTGCAAACGCTAAGAAATAAATAAAACAGTATACATTAATTGGTAAAAAACAAATACATCTATAAAAATATACTTCAAATATTCAGAGTGGTAATGCTTTACATAAAAAATTCAACCGAAGCTATATTTTGAAATGCCACGCGAATATTTTTCTCTGAAAATCGTACTTCAACACTGGTATTTTTTATTATTATTATCTATAAAACATTTCGCCTTTTTCAACAAGAGAAAACATCCTATCAAAATGTGTAAAAAATTCAAGTGAAAAGAGAAAGATGTGTATACTTTTCTGCAAAAAAATATCCAATTGTATCTGGAATACAAGTGGTTTTGTTAGTTTGAAGAAACTGCAACTGATACCAGGACGTTATATGCACATTGTGTTTTAAATTTAAAATTATACTAAAGGTTTGTGGACATAATCAAATTTTAAAATTGCAGGATTACAGATTACTATTAATAAAATAAAATAGTTTTAATAGGCTGAAAATGCAAAAAAACAAACAAAACTTTTGTACTTTTTGAGTCAATGTCAGTTACAGAATGGTCTTGGTGTTCGTTCACGCTTACTTGCATTTGGTGCATAAATAAGTGGTGCTTGTTAAATAAATTTTAGATAAAAACATTTTGATAACAGTTACAAACAATGTTTTAAAAAAGACCTTTTTTGAACCAGGTACAAAAAACAAATTATTACAATGTACCTTACTTCATTTTTGTGGTGTGAGGTTAGTCAGTGTGGTGTAAGTTTGCACCACTTTTTGCTGTACGTTACTCGGTAAAACCAAGACATAACTGAATGGGTATTTAAGTCTTAAATATCCCGAAAATTTTGCATTGGATTTAAACTTATAGGATTGGACGGGACTACATGCTTAGAAACGCTACTAGAGTTGGAAATCTTTTACTTCGCTCATTGGATAACCATTTCCTTCGCCTCACTAGATTGGCGTTTCAGAAGATGTAGGCCAGCCCACACTATGTTTACAAGAATACGCTTGTTGTGAAAACTTGATACTTTATGTTGTTTGATCTATGTTAAACTTTAAGCAGAACTTGTAGCCCCCCCTTTTTACGGAGGAGATTTAAAAAAAAAAACGTTTACTAGTGTAAGAATGAATTTAATATGCTAGTATGCGTATTAATTATTATGTATATTTTAATATGCGTAGATTCCTAATACGGCATATTCTTTTTAAATAAATTATTTAAAATATATGTGAGGACATTATAGTAAAGCTTGCAAAATAATGATCATAAAAAAATCTATAGCATATAGGGGCATTTTTTAAAGTGAGAAAAAGCAAACCCATGTAATAAACTCAATTACACATAAAAGTAACCTGAAAATTCAACAGTATACACCCACAGCAATTTGAAATATTTTTTTCGGAAAAAATCTAGTGATTCCAGTGATTTTTTGAATAATAGATAAATGAAGCAATTGAGTGTTACCGAAAATCCGGAGGCATGAGAAATTATAAGAGTGTGTAACAATTGTCCATGCTATTTTTTTGTAAACAATCACGCATGAAATTTGATAAAACTCTAAATTTTTGGTCCTACTCTATTGCTCGATTTCTCCATTAATCTATAGATCAATATATTTTTACTAAAAATTTACATCACTTTGTGAGTGTACTGATGCTGAAACTTCAGGTTATTTGGATCAATGGTTTTAAGTTATAACCGAGATTTACTTTCATGAGTATAAAATAATAATTCTGCATAATCGAGATAAACTTACAATATGCTTTCGATTTCCGTCTTCACCCTGGGTGTACTTCCTTTCTCTGTGCCAGTAAAAATTCTTTCTGTGTCTGTCTTACTTGACGAAGGTTAGAAGCGGGATCAAGCACACAAGCCGGAATATATATGTACCTACCCTACAATATGCTAGTTTTTTTATTTTATTATTTTTTAATTGAATTTATTATGGAAATTTATTTTATTTTTTATTTAGATATACATTCAAGGTTAAATTCCTCATAAATAAAATATTATGATTAAAAAAACAAACAAGGTTAAATTATTGCTACTATTTCAATAAATCTCATGAAACTGCTATTTTATCCATGTTATAAAAACCGAATCTAAAGTGACATGCAGTAATTGCTATTTTAAATAAAAAAACATACCCAAAGAATAACGAACAAACTTGATTTAAAACAAATATTGAATCACGCCACTTTTATTACACAGTTTTAAATTACTTACAAAATCTTAAACAATCTTAGCATTAAAAATACAATCTTGCCCTGGGCGAATAAATCCAATTTCATATTCTTTGTGTTTAATACGATTTTTACTTAGATTTTTTATTTCCCTTTAAGACTAATTGTGAACACTTTCTGCATTATGTTTTTTATTAACCGCTTGTATTTTTTTTAGTTTCCGGCGATTAATGATTTATGAAGTTTTTCATTATTTAAGAATACAGAATGAAGTTTTTGTTTAACCTTTGCAAACAAAATCCATCCTTAGCACGACGCATAAATATCTCGGAGCGACGTCAGAAAGATTAGAGTTCCTTATTTAAATTTTGAACCGTCATTTGTGTGTTTAAAGATGAATAGGCTTTTGATAGAAAATTATTGTAACGAAAAATAATTATTTTTAATTAGGACAAAAGCTTTACGTAAGGATTAATATTTGAATAGGGTATTTATTAATTTATATATTTTGTTTATCCATTTGTTTAGTAAAAATAGCAGCGCAATACATTGATTTTTCAAGGTTCGAATTATTGTTTTTATTAATTATAAATTTGTTCCATTAATTATAAATTAATGGAAAATTCCAAGAAGTAAAATAAAACACAGTTCTTAAAGCAGCTAGCAATAGCTGAAAAAATTTAATGTTGTATATAAACAAAACAAATTTAGCTTTATTATATTTTATAAACTTAAGCCATCACAAAATTAAAAAGAAAAGAAACTTTTGATTTTTCATCTTTAATTTCAATGCCCTATTAGCTCTCTAAATAACGGTGATGTTTTTCTTTTATGGGTAAAATGAAGTTAAGCTGTTTGACGATCATGTCCACACGCATTACCTTACTTCATAGAATATGAACTGGAAGTAATACCAAAATTAAATAACCGATTTATTTTAATTAGCGATTTTTTTTACAAGTTAGTGTAAGATTTTTTGTACAACATCTTTAAAAAGATCTTTGTAATTTAATCTTTACGAAATTAATTAATATTTAAGAATTAATAAAAAATATACAAAAAATATTTTAATGAGCCTTTAAAATAACGAATCAATTTTTTTAGTTAAGGTAGTAAAATATACCGTGATACCATCAAATGGCAATCAAGCACACAAGCAGGAATATATACAGTCCTTGGACAAATTATTAGACGCACTGCAAGATTTCATGTAAAATATTAATTACCGAGTGATATTGTACCGTTTAATTATTTTAAATTGATGTGTTTTTTTATTTTTATATTATCCAATCAATTACCGATTTATTTGACATAAATAAAACAGCATTAATTTAGAAAAGCATAAGTTTATTAAGTTTTAAAGAAAAGTGAAATTAATGTTAGTAAAAGTCAATATTTAGTTGAGCCACCATTAGCCGCTATCAAAGCTTTAATTCTGCGCTGCATGCTATCAGGATCTATTTGAGGATGATGATTCCACACATAAATAAACTTATAATAAATAATTAATAAAAATTTATCTTAATCATAATTATTTTAAAATAAATACAAATATGTAGTCTACAACAATTATTTTAAATAAAAATCAATAATATTGTAGTTTAAATATACAATTATTGCATACAAACTATTAAGAAACATAAAATTACTAAAAAAAAATACTGTGCGTCTAATAATTTGTCCAGGGACTGTGTGTACCTACCCCTACCCTACCATCAAATGGGACAACTTTTTGCGAAAATTGATCCGTTATAAAATCCACTTAACACTCTGATTCAATTTTTAAAACCTTTTCCAAAGATGGATAGCACATATTTTATTGATAAAAAAAGAGTCACGTAGAAATTTAAACGAGGAATTTCATGCTTGGAAGATATCCTAAACGACCAAAGGTGTCAAAATCAACGGTACTTTGTTAATTTCTCGGAATGAAATTCGATTAACGAAGTAATTTCCATTATGCTACAGGCATTATTTAAAACCCCAAGAACAAGAAACTATCTGTAAATTTAAGTTGCAAGTTAATAATAGTAACTTAATTTTCTAAAAGCTTCAAAATAAAACAATGATTAATTCTGAAATAATTAGTTCAATGCTTTCGGATTCATTATTTTTTAACAGGCGAAATCAAACTGGGCTAAACTTCTTATGCGTTACTTCTTCTTATTATTAATTTTAATATATTAATATCAATATCATATAATAATAAAACAATTATTATTGTTATTGTTGTTCTTGTCCTTGTTATTCATGTTTTTATTGTTGTTGTTGGTGGTGGTGTTGCTATTGATGTTATTGTTATTAAATTATTTTCATATTTATTTATTCTGTAATTAAACGAAAGTTTTTATTCTTAAAATTCCACTAAATAGTTTTAAATACCCAATAAAATTTTTTTGTTTTAATATTAAGCAAAAACATCTTTACAAACTTTGAAACCGAAACATACACGATATATTTAATAAAATGTGCTATATTATTACAGAAAAAAATCAACTACGAATAAATTTTTTTTGAGTACAATTTTCAACCTTAATAAATCGTGAAAGCTTGCATTTTGGATGTAGAAAAAAAATAAAAATCCATAATACTGGAAATTTATGCAGCTTAAGCTAAGATTCTTTGCCAGTAATTTGCCTATCCTAGAGTGAAATTCGAGTTTCGTGATACCGTCATAAATTTCAAATTTCGTTATAATGATGTGCATGCATGGTACTTTGTTAACATTTGGAGTAACTTTATTTGATGCTTATACATGAAGTTTTGTATGTTGTTATTTTTCTTTACTTTGCTCATTTTTGATAATGAAGGCCATAAGATTTTTTTTTGTTTGTATAAAAAGAAAACATTTTCGGGTATTTTTCTATTTTATGACTGCTAATAAAATAGTAACAATAACATTTTTCAATACATAAATAGATTTAAATATTTAATAAAACTTATTTTTTGTTAAATAGCAAGCTGTTTTATTCTCGAAGTAATTTTAGATCTTCTACTGCTAATATATTTAAACTTAATCAGAATAACTACACATTATTATTGTAAAAGATTCACAATTTTTAATTAACTTATAAATGATCAAATACTTCATTCCCAGATATTTGACACCGTAAAAATGTATTAATCAAATCTAAGTTGAATATGAACTTTTAGCTATTAATTATCATTTAAAAAAAACATTTATGCACCAATGATTTTTAAACGTAAAAAAAAGACATTTAAAATACAATTGGATCTTCGTTCAAAAGTAATAAGTAAAAAATATATATAAAATTGTGTTTGTTAAGGGGTATATAGACATAATGTAATCAGAGTGTTTATATTTAACAAATATAATAAAATGTTAACAGATTTTTTTTAGTTGACTCAACTCAGATACATTTGGTTAGGCGTAGTCCCATTGCAATACTATTAAAATAACTCAATGATAATTGAGTAAATTGTTTCATTAAAAAATCCACAGGGTTGAAATTGAATTTATATGCATTTTAAATTGATGGAGTTAAATTCAGATAAACATTACACATATAGTATATTATTAAATGTACAACCCTAAAAACAATAATAAATGATTTTTTAAAAAATAAAACTATTAAATAGTTGGGTATATTACCATAGCTTTTCCCAAACAACTACTATTCCACACCTATTTTTGAACCAAAACCACACAAGTATAGCTACTTGAGCTTGCTGCTAGAAACAAATAGCTACGTCCAGGAAATTGCCCATATTTCTCACTAGCCCAAGCTTAATCGCCCGAAAAATCTCAGCCTCTAAATTTGAATTCCTGCCTGTAGTGCTAAGCACACCGGATAATGTAGTTACCACCGAAAATGCTTAGGGTTCACAGTTATTATATGACGCTCTACATAACACGGTGTTGCATGCTATGTTTCCTATAGTAATTCTGTGCCGGGACTTGTTATTTACCTGTTTATCCTGTTTGTTTTATGTTGAGGGTTCGGTGCTAGTAATGGAAGTTTGAATTTATGTTTACGTAATTTTATTGGGTTTGGGAAGATAGAAACAATTTATTTTAAAGGAAATAAACAGGGTTTGGTTTATGTTATAGGAATCTTTTATGGTTTTCTTTTATATTTAAAATTTATAATAAAAATATCCCTCTGAGGGATAAGCGAATTGTCTTAAAGTTTTAAAATTGTTGCACTGGAGAAAAATTAAATTTGAAACTGAAAATTTTATTCCTTTGATTATTTTAGATGATTTTGATTTTTGAAGATTTTGGCGGTAAAATTAGCTTATAAATGACTCCTAATATTTTTATAATTTTTTTAAAATTTAATAATAATAAATTTAATATTTTTATTATTTTTTTTTAATTTAATAAAATTTTAGAAGTTATGTATTAAAAAAAGATATGCTTCTTGAGGAAAACCTAACATTCAGTTGACAGTTATTTACGTCTTTAACTCTTTATCCCTCTGAGAGATAAACTTAAGTAGACAACGTATTAAAATATCCGAAAAATAAATTGTGCTATTTTTAACGAACAAAGAGCAAATTTTCAGCAAAAAGTCTTAAACACCATTTTAATGATCTAGTTTTTTCAGAAAATGATGCTAACGATCTTATGTAATTAAGAAATATGTCCTTTGAATGTGTACCAATTATTAGAAAACCTACCAATAAGGGGAAACATGTATTTCTGTTCTGTATCATTCGTAAAGGTCAGGAACTAACAAGGCTACTTACTGGATTATAATCCGATTGGGGAGCAATCCGCTTGGGAAAAAAAAATAAAACAATAGTACAGCGAAGAAAGTATAGCTCAACATTGGTGTATCAATAACATGGACATGGCCATTGACTGGAAACACTGTGGTAATATTTGCTCCAGTAATTGCTTAGTAACAAGATACATAATCTTCTCAGGTCTATACCAGCAGAACTAAGCCATAGGAAAGAATGCAGTTGTGAATCGTAATATATTTGATAAAAAAGGGGGAAACATTATGGATGAATCTCCTGATTTAATGCATTTTTGTTAATGTTGTTAGAGATTGAATAATTAAGACAGTAATTTAACCAATAGACGACTTACAGTTAAATAAGGTGGAAAGGATTCAGTTACTCTTTTTTTTATTGAAACTTCTCTCAATTCATACTTAGAACAGCTAAACTAAGTTAGGTACTAATACTCTTGATAAATCTAAAAATATAACAATTAGTAAGTTTCTTAGTATGCATTTGCTTTAAAATTTATTTATTACCATTAAGTATTGATTCGAAAACTTAAAAAGTACATGCTGGTTCCATTTTGATTTTCTTTAAATATTATAAGTAATAAACAAACTATACATTAATTTCATAGTCAAGAAATTAGGTTCGGCAATCGTTAGTCCATCGTCAAGGGATTTTAATCTCGGACACATTTGTTGCACAAAAATTATGCAGTTCAAGAAAATAAAATTACATTACAGCCGCTACAAAATTTTCGATCAATCTAGATACCATCAATAATATATACGTTTCATCTATAAAAACACCTTACCAAAATTAAGTTCCTTACATAATGTATAAATATACCTAATAGCTGTTATTAAGAAACAAAGTATTTCAACAGGAGGATATATATCGATATTACATTAATGAACCTTAATCCCACCCAATCCCTAACAACGCTAGAAATAAAGAAACGAAAACTAGAACATCAAAAGAATAATAAAAAAAAGGTTTTATAAATTATAGGGTGTGACACGGGGATGGTGCTTAAAATGCTTCATTACTTAATTAGTACTCGCAGAATAAAACCCTTCAACTATAAGAATCAGCCGTTGTAATCTTAAAAGAAAATCCACATGATGAGTAGACCATGTGTGTCTAGTGCTGGTAGCCATGCATGTTTAAAGAATATATTTCCAAAAGAAATAACGGTATGTCTGTTCCATCAAAAGAAGGAAAATAAAATAGGATTAGGAACCAGATTTGGAGAGTTTGCACATATATGGCTGTTAATTTTCCGTTCGTTTTGTGTGTTTGAAAAATAATGATAATGATACTGATAATAATAATGACACGAATCATAATAATGATAATAATGATAATAATAATAATAATAGTAGTTAGTAAACAATTGCAAACCGATTTATTGTTAAAAAATATTTATATTAAGATATTTCTTTCTTATTTTCTTCAATACAAATTGAGAATTTTTTGAAAAATAGGAATGTTTTTATATATAAAATGTTGGAAATTCAAAATACTATAATTATCTTACTGTACTATCTTATGGTGGACATATTGATAAAGAACTGCCAACGGTAAAGATAAACAATAAATAATTTAAACACGAATTTATGCATCAGAGAGCAGAGAGATCTCGCTACCTTATACACAGAGAGCTCAGATTCATTGTAATCTGAGCGTCAAAATTGGTAGCGAGAGTCGCCTAGATGGTGCCACACAAAATGGCTTTCAGTTCTGAGGAATATACCTAGTCTAAAGGTGTAGACGCCAATAAAGCAAAAGAAGGGAAAAAACAACTTACCGAGTCTCAATAGTATTATCATGGGCCATTTTTACTCCCCAAACAATGTCGAAAATGCGTTGAAAATGCACAAAATCACGTATTTTAAATTTATAAAATAGAAAAATCCTTTTCTTTAAAAAATACAAAAAAAATCTTCCAAAAAACTCTTTGATTCTCGTTCAGTTGACTGTTGGCGACATTCATTTGGCGACCAGACAGCCTCACAAAGAAAAACGACAACCAGGTACGCTGACATCAGGATCCTCTTCAAAAAATTGATTTGCTGGAGGTCCTCCGTAATTATGGAGCGGGTATGTCACATAGACATTCGTCATGTCTATGGGAGTCTAATAGACGGAAGGGAATGAGTTTGTATAGATGAGGTTTTGAATGAATTATGGATACATATACTCGGGGAATGAGGTGAATGTTATACTTCTGATGAATGGTGCGGATGGTCTGATGTGTGTTATCTTGATGCATTGTTATCTCTCTTTGTTGTAAGGGATAGATTTGATTAAAGGATCGTGGTGGGTTTTAATCGTTTTACGGTTGGGTTTTCGGGGAGTTAAATGGGTTTGGATCGTTTTAGTTCATTGAATATTGGGTATAAGAGTACAATAAATTTCAATGAAAGTTCAAAATTGTTCTTTGGTATTTTGCAGGGATTGGAAAGTTACTTATAGAAAGTATCTCTGTTGGAGTTACATAATTTAAAAAGTAACTATGTTACAGTTACTTAATATGAAAAGTAGTTACGTTACTGTTACTTTATAATAAAAGTAACTAATTATTTAATTTTCAGTTCTACCTAGTTCTTAGTTACAAACTAGTCAGTTACGTTTAGAACTTTGAAGTTACACGAAAAATTGCAACCAAGTTTAAAGATATAGAGAAGAAGAGGGTATTATGAAATACCATTTATATTTTTAAGAATAACTCTTTCGGTTTTAAATAAAAATACACAAAATAATTTTTAGTATATACTGTACTATTTTGTGTTTGAAGAACTGCTCTTAGGACGAGACATTTTTTATTTAGGACAAACACAAACGTACAAGTCAAAACGGTAGAATTCTGTAAGATCCAGGACAAACGATGTTAAACAGTCACAATCTCAGCAAGTTCTGCCAATCGGTCGAAAAAACAACTACAAATTTTATACATTCTTCACTTCACTACAGTTCAATTATTAAAGTCAGTCATTACGAAAAATATTGTTCTTTTTGAGAAAGTCACTTCACTACAATACATAACGAATGGTAATGAAGTGCCAATAGTGAAACAAAACAGTATTTATTTTTTTGTTTTTAAAAAATGTACTTTAAAAAAGTTACACGAGTAGGTTAATATGGGATAGTCGGGTAATAAGGAAAAGTTGTTTACAATTATTGAAAATTTAATTATACTTCACAGAACATAACAGTTAATTTTAGCTAAAAGAACAATAATTGAAAATTTAAGCTCAAATAGTTTTGTTTTAAGTCTATTTACAAAAATCACAAACATAATCCTCTTTCTCGACTCCAGTACAGTCAAAATGAGGCCATAAAGAACAGCTAATGCGTTAAATCCAAATTTCATTGATCTTCAGAAAATTTTCTGTTACTAAAGATACATTCAGAAACTTTGTTTATCGGTTATTTGGTTGATTGCGATTTCAGATGATATGTATTACATATTACCTGATACACCATTTTGCATTATGAGCCATTTTACTGACTGATTAAACATTGATGGCTAAAATGCGACTACAGCATAACAAACTACTATTGTTTTAGTATACATTATTCTTAACAAAATATTAAAGTATCATGATTACGGGTAGATTACAATGGTTGAACGTTTTACGACAAAAAAATTCCAAAATAAAAAACACACTTTGTTTTACAGCGACTGTGACGACAGTAACAAGAAGTTAACTCTTTGTTCACTGCATCGTGGGTGATTTCTTAGGTCTTTCATGACATTTCCACCTAATGGCAGCACGAGATAGGGCTGAAACTTCAGTATTCCATATTCACCGACTATTCCACAAAAACCTCCTCTTATCTAGTGGTAATCTGAAAAAAGGTAAAAACGAAAAATTCAACGTTGTAAAAAGTTAAATTTTAAATAGGTAAGTTTAAGTCGAATGCCGAACTGCCAAACAATTCCGTGAAGAGCGGCGTGAGAAAAGCAACGAAATTTTTCGTCACTGCGTTACTACTAGAAATAACAAAGTTACACTCTTAAAACAAACGAGCGGTTTTAACTCAGTCTGAGTTAATTTCCACTCCTTTCCGTGCCGAAAATGCACTTCTCCTATAGGAGTGAATTTCACTCTTTTGTTTTAAGAGTGTACATATACTTTCTGAAAAATCTAAAGACGTTACTAACTACCTAAAAAAATCAACAACATTACAAGTAACGCGTTACTCCCTGGTAATTTGTAATGATTCTCTAATATTAATGGGTAAATGTGTTTTGAAATATACAACGTCACATTACTTTATTAAAAGTCGTGAAATTTATAAGTATTAACAAATGTATTTTTTGTACAAACACATGCTATAACAACTAAAACATTTTAATAAAGTTTGGTATAATTCAAATAAATCTGAGTTTAATTATTATGTATTACTTATAACTTGTATTTAAAAAAGATTTTTTCAAATTTATTTCTAAATAACGTTTTGAAAAATAATCAAGTAAGCCGAAATTCTAAAAGATCTAAAGAAAAAGTCGGCTGCCTACTAAAATTTTGGTTAATTCATTATGTGACCTTTAAATGTAGAACTAGCGTGCAATCAAATTTCCCCACTTACACAGATTGGCATGTTCCCACGTTACGTCAACACTTGTCTGCTAAATTTCAGATAGTAGAGAAGTTGTTAACACTATAAAGTTAATTAATAAGACCATTAAAATCTGCAAAGTACTTTTATACATTTAAGTGTTATTTATAAAAATTGAACTTGTATGTATTGAAAAACATGCTTAATCCATTATATATATATGGTGGATTAAGCGTGTTTGGATATTTCATTAATTTGGTAAATATTGTCAATAATGCATGCGCAATTTAATAATTAGCTTAAAAATTTAAGGTAGATTTTTTTGTGTAAAATATATTGTATGTGCTATTATATTGCTAATTAACAAATTAATATATTTTCTAACCGAAATAATCATTTAAAGTGTTATTTTCGCTATCAATAACAATCGAAAGATGGTTTACTGTACATTAAAAAATTAACAAGAAGTTCATAAAGAACTAAAATAGCCTACTTTCCTGTTACTTAAATACTTACTGAAGTTCTAATCGGGAAAAAAACTAGGTTCCTAAAGTAAATATCATCAACAGCCGTTTCTACACTAGATTTATACAAATTAGAAAAAAAATCAAACACAGCACCCAGCTATAATTTTAACTTCTAAAAGCCAAAATCAACTATTTTCCTAAATATTCGTTCGCAAATTCATTAAATATTATTTATCATCTGCTCGTGATTTATTTGTAGTTCGAAGAATAAATATTTATTAATAACAAAAGTAATGAAACTACTCCGAACTGCATTAAAAAACAAGAAATGTAAATTAAAACTAAGCATAATTGGCATGCAAAAGTATGCCTTGCCGCTTTCTTGGTAGATAATTAATTAATGAATAATCAAAGAATCAAATTGTTCTACATTTTATGACGTCATTCCAAACTGATTCATGAAAATATTATTTTGCTTCAAATATGTTTAAATAAAGTTTCTCATGCCATTGTTGATTTGGCAACAGTGATTTAAATGACTCAAAATTGAATTTCAATGCTAATTCAATGGGAAATTCGCCGACAGATAGTAGATTTATGTCCGTCCGGACGTACAGACAGACGGACAAAAAGAATGAAAGTTGGGTATCTGAGGTCATAGCTTTCTAACAAAAAAAGAATTTTTAAGATCCGATGATTAGAACGGATTTTGGAAGGGGGGTACAGACAGACAGACAAACGGACAGACAGGCGGACAGACAGGCGGACAGACAGATGGACAGACAAACAGATGGACATCAACCGCATTTCAATACCTACAGTGATTTAAATGACTCAAAATTGAATTTCAATGCTAATTCAATGGGAAATTCGCCGACAGATAGTAGATTTATGTCCGTCCGGACGTACAGACAGACGGACAAAAAGTATGAAAGTTGGGTATCTGAGGTAATAGCTTTCTAACAAAAAAAGAATTTTTAAGATCCGATGATTAGAACCGATTTTGGAAGGGGGGTACAGACAGACAGACAAACGGACAGTCAGGCGGACAGACAGACGGACAGACATACGAACAGACAGACATACGAACAGACAGACAGATGGACAGACAGACAGATGGACATCAACCGCATTTCAATACTTACAGTGATTTAAATGACTCAAAATTGAATTTCAATGCTAATTCAATGGGAAATTCGCCGACAGATAGTAGATTTATGTCCGTCCGGACGTACAGACAGACGGACAAAAAGTATGAAAGTTGGGTATCTGAGGTCATAGCTTTCTAACAAAAAAAGAATTTTTAAGATCCGATGATTAGAACCGATTTTGGAAGGGGGTACAGACAGACAAACGGACAGACAGGCGGACAGACAGACGGACAGACATACGAACAGACAGACATACGAACAGACAGACAGATGGACAGACAGACAGTTGGACATCAACCGCATTTCAATACCTACAGTGATTTAAATGACTCAAAATTGAATTTCAATGCTAATTCAATGGGAAATTCGCCGACAGATAGTAGATTTATGTCCGTCCGGACGTACAGACAGACGGACAAAAAGTATGAAAGTTGGGTATCTGAGGTTATAGCTTTCTAACAAAAAAAGAATTTTTAAGATCCGATGATTAGAACCGATTTTGGAAGGGGGTACGGACAGACGGACAGACGGACATCGACCGCATGTCAATACCTACTTTTTCATTTTTTTAATTCTTTCGAATTAAAAAAAGAAAAGTAGGCTAAAAATAAAATTATTAGCCGTTAAAATTTCCTAAAGATATAGATTTATAATTATTTAAAACAAAAACTTAGTCGATATCATTGGAAATCATATAAATGACCGCTAACAATTGCTTTCGGAAATCTGTAGGCTAAAAACGTTTCGGCGTTTGATTATTATTTTTTTAAGTTTTTGCTATGTTGAAGTTATCAACGGTTACATAAAACACACAGAATTAAAATGTTTGGTAAATTTGTTGTTTTTACGTTTATAATTTAGTATGGTACTTACCAATGTGGCAACGGGTCGAAGAGTACGTTTGGTATGTGAATTACTAGGAATTCCTTTTAAACGCAATGAGGTATTTAGAGAGTTGACGGTGAGGTAAAAATTTAAACGGCTATACATTTAAAACTTGAAATGATTATATTTTAAATGCATTAAATAATACCCATTTAAGTAAAGTTGGCTTATGTAAAGTTGTTTCATCTTACTAGTTATATAAATAACATACTGAAATGAACCAATGAATTACATAAGCAGCAAAACCGGCTCTTCATTTTAGATATCGTTTTACAAGTCGGTTTCTAAATATTTGTAGAATCCTTCTTTATCGAAAACGATAAATATTAAGAAATGCATTTTAATAGTTTTGGTAAAACAAGCACAAAATTCACCATCCAAATGAATAATAGACAATTCCTCATTTGATGACCTTCACAAAATGCAGTTTAGTCTAAATTTTATTTAAGTTTTATTGAATGCAATAAAAGTTAAGCAAACGGAATTTGGAGGTTTGTTTAAAAGTGGCTCCAGAACCCAAGGATTTGCGGCGATCGAAACGAATTAAAAGTTTACGACTTGCCGTAAACTACAGAATGGATCGATTTGATGTCCGCTTAAAATGCTTTGATGTCTTGAGTATGCTTAGCATCGGTTCAACCGTAATGGATTATATCGTAGCGAACATTTTGAGAAACATTGCGCGGTAAACGATTTGGCACATTTGGCGTGTATTTGACTCTGGCTAATATACATAATAATTAAGTTAATATACTTTGAATAAGTCAGTGGTGAAATAATTATATATTTATTGCTTTTTTAAAGATTGGACAGATTCGAAGAAATACTGATCGTTATGTTTATGAATAGTCATTGATTATTTATACTGATTATAATTTTAATTAGTCAATAAGATTGTATTCATTAATGACGGTGATTGAAGATGATTTTCACGCAACTTTTTTTCTTCCTTTAAATACAAAAAAAATCTTCCTCATTTATACCTATAATCATATAATTACTTGCGTAAATCTAACACAAAATAAAAAATATATACATATTATAATTCACCTCTTATAATAAAAACATTTTTTTAGGGGAGGGGATTAACTAATTCAATATATTGATATATTTTTCTTAAAGTTTTTTCTATTCTTTTAACGTAATATATTTTTAACTATTACAAAATAAAACTTAAAGTTTAAATAGATGAATTATTAAATGTTTTTTTAATTATTAAATAAATTTTTCCATCACATATGCAACTTTAAACACGAATCCATCGTTCTGTTACTTCTTATCACATCTGTTACTTCTTCAGTCTGCAACACATTCAAGAAATTATCTACAAATCTCATATTCATAGGGGAGAACATCATTATAATGCAGTTATTTCCCGAAGGACTGCAACTAAATAAGAAGTTCTCCGGTCATTTCGACGTCGGGACCATTTTTCCAATTAGTGCGCTTAGAGCCTTTTCAGTGCCACTTACCGTGATGGGGCAGACATTATTTGCTGTGGATGGTGGATGTTATTTAAGATGAACAAATGTATCTTATTTCAATTTATCAAAATCAGGATATAATTACTGTACTGTTGAAGTCAATCAATTTTGAATCATCAAGAGTTCCTGAGGGTATTAATTGTAAGTTTATATGAAATATGTAGTTGTTAAATTCACATTTATCAAAGTATAACTAAGATATAGAGTTAGTACGTTCATTGGCTGCCTTGTCCAATTGAATTAACAGAAGAGTGGTCAATCAACATGCCGGGCCTTATACGCATACTTTGGAGAATGTGAGTTTCGCAACTGCACCAATCATATAAAAAAGCGGTATTTTGCATAAGATAACCACTCTACTCTAATTTCTAATTCTTAAAGCACTCTTTACTTTATGGACAAAAACCCACAATATCAGTTTTCCTATAGAAACTCAAGTTAAAAACAATAACCAAAGGTAAACACGTGGACTCAACGCAAGTTACATTCAAGTCTTATATACATACATGTTGACAGGAATCATCTATCTGTGAGTTGAATTGGATGTCTAAAAAGTTACATTATATCAATTTTTTCCAATCCAATTTTTTTATTTATAACTCGTCTGTTTCAAACAACGTCTGCTGGAAGATCTTGTCAGTTACATTGAAATCAACTTGTCTTTTTAAGTTGATTTCAATGTAACTGTGTCTTTGCGTATAAATTGTGCTTGCGTTAAAAAAAAACCAAAAAAATCAAGAAGGCGTGTCTTTTTTGTGTAGTTTTTCTCTTTGCCTGTGAAAAAAGTAGCGATTTCAAAGCATGGAAGTATGAACATTTAACATTTACTAAAATTCGCTTCATTATGCTTTCCTAAACCTAACATGGCAATTTGGTCAAGTTGTTATTTCCTTTGTATCTCCGTTATTTACACCCCTGGGTAAATAACGTGGCTGTGGGAAAAATCGGCGTTCATTTAAGAGGGTGGGAAGGAACCAAAAATTAAGTTTTCGTGTATGTGTTAAGATGCCGATTTGTTGATTATAGATAATTCCCATAATGAATCATTCATTCATGATAGTAGCCTATAATTCTAATATTTTGGTTGCTATTTTTAATGGTAACACTTTTAATGTTCTTCGATAAAAGCTTATAAACTGTTTTTTTTTATATATTTCCTTTTATGTTTAACTGCCTATTCTCGACTAATATCTAAGTAATGCAATTATTCTTTACAATACTTTAAATATAACTATATAATGGCTTTTTAGCAATCGGTTATACTTCGTCTGTCGATGACTTTTTAGTGGTATTTAATAAGGTTCGGTTCACGCTAGAAAATTTTATTAGATAAGATTGATTATTGAAATAGTATGGAAAATTATTATTTAAATTTGTTTGTAATGGAAATTATAATATTATTTAAATTCATCATACACTTAAATACATCATAGAATTTAAACAATATAAAATAAAGTCTTAAAACATAAAATTATATTAAAGTCAGAATTAAAAAAAAACTAAGAAATTTCTTTTTATTAGCTAGTCTATTACGCCGACGTCTGGGAAAACCTCTTCTGGCCCGACCTCATATTCCGACAAAATAGGGGTTTTTTTACGATTTTTCGACGTCTATCAACGTTTACTTATACTACTTGTGTAGAATTACAAAACCAATTAATCTTCCCAGTTATCTGTTTACTATATCAATTTCCCTCCTACCCCCATAATAATTCCAAGGTGTGGCCTTCTAACTGCAATTACTGAATTCTTCCGGCAATTTGAGCTTCAGCCAAGACAGATATTGGTTTGGTTTCTGCCATTCCTAAAAAGAATACACTATCTATATTTTTTTCACGAGTAGGTTTAAGGATGGGTGGCATGCTAGTACTTGCATGGCTTACCTCAAATTTCTGCTCACACGAGCAATAAAAGAATACATTTTAGGGAAGAGGAAACTATTTTCCTTTTCGCAAATGCGCTACGATAGTTTGGTTCCATTGTAACTGACGATCTTGCAGAAATTTAATTTTATTTTTGCATGTATAGATAACTTATAGGTTTGAAATTTTTGATGAGCAAGCACAAAGAAAATACCTCCACACATAGTTAAATTTTTAAAATCTTGAAAGCGATAGATTTTTGAAAACCACTGGAACGCTTTTTATTACTCAAAGTACTTTTGAAATTTTTTTTTAGTACTCTACGACTTTTAGTATTATATGATGAAAAGTGAGACTTATTACATTTCCGTATATCGATATGCTATATTACAAATGTTTCTTATTACTTTTGTTCAAATTTTTCGTGATCCAAACATATTGTAGATCCTTTTTTGGCACACATATTTACAGTGTTGTGCTGTGTTTTTTCGTTGAAGGAGCATTTTGACAATTGATAGTTACAATGTATACAGAATATGAGTGTGATAAAAAAAAACTTTTTATAGAAACCAATTAGTTGCAATTTTTTTTTATTTCCGAATAAACTTTTGAGTAAATGATTTTTTTAGTTAGAAGCTTGTCATACCAACCTAATAAATGGACGATTGACCAAATGGTACGGGTGTGTATAAGAGAAAAAGGAATGGTGTGGGTCTGTTATCTTGCCTGCCATATGGCGGATATCTAGTGAGAGTTTCTTTAGGATTATGTAAGTTTTTTTGTGACTACAGTTCAACAGAGTGGTGTGCACTAAATTTCAGAAAAATGAAACTTACTTGAGATATATTTCATAGTTTAACTATTTTTGGAATACTTAAAATAAGCTAAAGATGCAATGATGAGGTTTAATATGTATTTACATATAATTTTAAAAGTCATTATTTTATTGTTTGTTGGATTTCATATTTAATGTGCATCTTTCTTTTAATTTTCGCAGAACATGAACTCAATTTAAAATATTAATCTCTTTAAAGTGAAAAAATATATATTTATAAGCTATTTATTATGTACTTAAATTTTATTATTTTCATTTATAAGCTGCTTAAAATGTAATCAAATACAATATTAGTTTTCATTTTTATTTTAAAGGAAACTAGTAAATATGGTTTTGATTTAACGATAAATAACTATTTATTTAAATAGCAATTATTTTTTTTAATAAACGATTCGTTTCGTCAGCGCTTCGAAAGAACATAACGTTTAACAGAGAATTCATTTACAAACTTAAATTTGTTTCCATATATCAGAATATATTTTTTTCTGCTAACTAACTTAAATAAATCCTAAAACTAAGTGATTTATAAAACATGCATATATATTAGAATAAATAGAAATATAATTTTTAAAAACTTGTTGTTGCTTGTTAAGATGTTTAAAAAATGAATTTTCATCTTATTTGTGAACTTTTTAACTGTAATAATTTATGCACATAAATTCAATAACTTAGCCATGGAAAGAATATAGATTTACAAAAGTAATTCCAGAAGACCTAATAGAGTTTCCTATTGTTGTGTCTGTGGCCTAAGACTTACCCTTTGTTTTTTCAACGTTACATAAAAACATTAGAAATGCTTTGCTCATAATGAAGCAAACCCATATTGAAATGCTTTCTGTTATTTGTACTTAATGTAACATGCACCTACGTCATTAGCGCGTTAATGACATGCAGATCAACTGTAAAAGAAACTGACTCTGACTCAAGCAAATTAAAGCTTTGTTGGAAGACAAGGGAAAGAAAAACCGCCTCTAAGAGTTAACTTCATTAAATTTGTTTTGCGAGAAAGGAATACTTTATAAGTTTTAAAGTGCTCCTGCAAAGCAAACTTCATTTAGCTTCGTCTTGGCAAAATACATTTGAATAATGAATTGTGTCTCTGTCTGGCCCCTGCACAAAGCCACTTAATTGTTAACAAAAAGAATTTTGTAGTTTGTGTGCATTTGCATTTGAATGTTTGCAGTAAATTGTGGTCTTGGAATTGACTTCCCTCAGTCTGATAAACAATATTTCCTTTTCAAGAAATTTCTGAGGAGTTTTTAAATTCATAAGATTATTATTTGATTGTATTCAATGAATTTAGTGCTATGTTGAAAAAAGCTAAAGTATAGATTATTAATATGTAGTTGAATCAGAAATTGGTCTTAATAATATAGTAATATTAATAATAATACAAAACATCTAAGCCAATTGGAAGGTAATATTTTAATACGAATAATTATTGTTTGAAAATTGCAACTCATTACTTGTAAGAACTTAATGCTAATACACAGAAAAATATATACTGAAAATAGGTTTAAAATAAATGATTTGAGAAAAATTGAAAAATAGTTTTTTCGGTCAAATTTTAACAGCCTTAATTCTAACATGCCTGTACTACCATTAAAATTAAGCATAACAAATAATAATCCTTTCTATTATGCTTCAAAATATATTTATCCCAAAAATACTTCCAATGACACTACGTAATGAAATGTGCATATGTATATAACCTCTCATTCTCTTTATTTATCTCTCTTGCACTTTATAAAAACATTTATCGTGAATCATATATTTAAATCATGCATTTCTTAATCACATATAAACACATTTTGCGATATTGTTACAAAACATTTGTTTTAAATGTAAACAAGTTATATATTATTAAAAATGTATTTTTAAACTTAAATCAACATTTTGTTTACTGAAATATATTTGATAAACTCTTAACTAAATCATTTGAGGGCAAAATCATATAAATAAACGTGAATTTAATATTCTAAATTAAATATCGGAAAAGGTTGTAATAACATAAAATGTAATTCCCGCACAAGCTTTGAAATTAAACACGTTTGTTTACCCTATTTAGTATTTACTTGACTTTATGTATTTTAAAGAATCACGAATGAATTCTTAAAAACGCAATGAAAACAAACAACCGATGTAAATAAAATAAAACATATTTCCAGTTCAAAGAAAGGTTTACGCGTTTATAAAATAAAAAAGACACGTTTTTCGTATTTTAGAGCTAATACTCCAATAACATAAAGCATTCACCATTTATCCTTTCCTTTATTCCGCAAACAAAAACTTTTTCGAATATTTCCTGGAATTTCATTTTCTTCACTTCCGGCCAAGTCATTACGTTTCTTTCTCTGGGTTATTAAGTTCTCCGAACAGTCTCAAATGAATTATCCAGGGGCGTTATTGAACAAAAAATATATAACCAGGAGAATGCTAGAAAAGCGGAGATAAAAGTGGCGACATTCAGGGCTTTCTTTTTAATGAGAAAGTAACTCTGAATTAGATGAGGATTCCATATAAAATATATGTAACGTTATTGTTGCTGGCGTGAAAAATATGTGCAACTTCCGCAATAGATTTCACCCGCAGAAATTGCGTCTGTATTTAATTAGAAAATAAATTTTCACTAAGAGTAACTGTTAAATATAAGCTGGGTGCACAGTATTAGTGTGTTATATAAAAAGTATGCACTAAAATTATCTGTTAAATAAATATAAATAAATACGTAATACTTTAGATGTTGAATTACTTATTTTTACAATCAGTTCTAACTTCTATAAAAAAATATAATTATAAGTTCTACATTGATTATGAAAAACCTTCAGAAATATGTTTATTTTCTAAAAACTTTTTGATTATGAATACTGTGTTTCATTTTATTACTTTTCCTTTTACTTTTTTCTAAAACGGAGCTTCTCTTTTTAGAGGATTAAGCTTTTTAGAGACTCGGTATAGTCTCCACAGCAGAGATCCATTTTTGTGGCACTGTTTAGGCAGTTCTCTCTACCAATTTTGACGCTCAGATGATACTGAATCTGAGCTCTCGGTGGATGTTAAAATATGTCGAAGTTTAATTTTGATGAGTGAACTCAAGCAAAATTGGCGCTCGAGGGGTCTTTTAAATGAAAGATAATTATATGACATGCATGCCAACAATTTTCTTATGGCTTATCCTGGGCTCCAACCTGTGTTCTTGGGTTTGCGAGGCGGGCGCACAATACCTTACAGTCAGTGACTCAACATATAACGTCTGCACTTTGATCTTTTATTAATTGAAGACTAAAAACAATACTCGTTAAAAAAAAGCCTTTGATTCAACCTAAAATATAACACACGCATTCTTTATCATTAAATATTTCGGTGATCAAGGCTGTATTCAACTTAAACAATAAAACAAATAGATCACATCACTTAATTTATCCAAACATTTCCGAGAACAATATTCCATAAACACAAACTTCGTTTTCTATGCGCAATTACAACACAAACCTCCATCGACTTTCACTTTCTTCGCAATTAATTCCTACACCTCCGTACAATCTGCCAATGCAATTCCCATGCATATCACAAGCTGTCATCGCATAATAAACACCTGTTCATTTCTACACTAAGAAACGGAAACACGGAAGTGAAAGAATTTAATGATGGAGACACTGCGCCCTAACAACTTATTCTGTGCCTGTCGAATGAAATATACACATCCACTCTCTTCTACAACGAAAATCGCATTCGCCATTTTACAATTTCCTCGGAATAAACTGCATTTCAGACGATTCCTCGAAGATGTTCGAGAAATACGAACGTATTTATAATGGATGCGAGAAACTTGCAAAGACATCATTTGGAATTCCGCCATTTTGAGATTCTATTCATCCTGGTCAGCCATTTTGAAACGTCTCGCAAATGGATGGGAGTCACGCTAGAATTGGTTAATCACGTGGAGATGTCGTACGTACCATGTGATTTATGAAATGATGTTATTTAAAGGAACGATCTGGTTTCTTGGTCATCTTAAAATAAGAAAAAAATCTTATGTCTGTAGTGGGCTTTTCTATTCTGAAGTACATTTATTGTATACATGCTGCGACACTTTACAATTATGTCACCTAGCTAGCGTAAATTTAAAAATCTGATTTTTGTGAAAAGATGTTTCATGTTTCTCCTTTAAATTTTTTTAAGGAATTTACAAGAATCAGTACTTACTTTTTTATTTATACTTGCATTTATGTGTAGTTGCAATCCTTAATTGATTAGTCAGAATGATAATTTTTGCGATCATAAATGATGGGCTTAGTACACAAAAATATAAAACGTAAGAGCATATAAATTATCGATATATTTAGAGTTGTTTTAACGTTCAAAGTTATATTCATTAAAGAAGCGTTCATATCACATGGAATGAGAATTTTTAAGGTTCGTATTTTTGTTCAGGTAGAGGCACGAGGTGTCCTTTTTTTATTTTAAAAGTCAAACTTAATTTTTATTTTACATTTAGGCCGTTAACAAAAAATGACGTCTTAATACCAATAATTTCGTGTAATGGGTTTTTATACTGTATTTTGTTCTTTAAATGGTATTTATAAATAAATTTATCTAGTCATATTTTGAAGGTATTAAATAATACTTGTATATTGATATTAAATGTTGTTTTTATTTTGAAGTGTAAGCAATATTAAATATTTATCCTTCGAAATACAAATAAAGATATAAAAGGATGAATAATAATACTAACTGAATTTTCTATGAAAATAGTTTGATTAATTTTGACGTTTAATAGTTTAATATCGAACTAAATGTTGACCCATGGCTTTTGTGTGAAAGCATTTCTAAGAGACAGTTCTGTTACAAACATGTTTTTTTTTATTTCCTTCTATGAAATACTTTCGTTTATTTATTTGTTTTAAATGAACACTACAAAACAATTCAATTACAATGCCCATCATAAAATACATAAATTAAAGCAGTAAAAGAACATTACAATGAAAAAAATCCTAATACAGTTGTCTTTAAAAACATTAAAAGCATAGAAAATAAATCCGACTTTCTCAGAAACCATCACCATCTCCTCAAGTGTAGTTTAATCCTAACTCCTCAAGTGCATGTTTTCTGAGTTTTAAATCATTTTAACAAATCAATTGATTGTAATAAAATATTGCACTTTCAGACCTCTTCATTATTCTGCAATTGGATTCTTAACAAATTTCTGAGTAATAAAATAAAAGAAACAGTTATCAAGACTATATGCCGAAATAAGGTTATTAAACAAACGCACGAAAAAAACGTATTACTTTAGGGAAATTGTAATATTCCTGGGGAAAAAAATTATCGCGTGTAAACCGTGCATAAAAGTATCTACATATTTTTCTTAAAATATACAGCATCTGTTTTTTCAAGAAAAATATCTAATACCAAAGTAATACTTTGAAATCTTTTATAATGTCCCCTTATATCAGCGTATATAAGGGCGTAGCTACAGAACTCACATTCTCCAAACTATAACTAAGATATATATTTCATAGCCATTCATTATCCGCCTAGCATGCGAAAGGTCCCAGGTTCGGGTCCATGCATCGCCAAAATAACTGCCGACCTATAAACGGCCCGTGCAACCAAAATGTCCGACGAATAATATCCCGTTTAGAGGAGTATGTATGTATGCATGTATATATATATATGTATGTATATATATGTATATGTATTATATATGTATATATAGTATTATATATGTATATATATATATTATATTATGTATATATTATTATATATGTATATGTATTATGATTATGTATATATGTATTATGTATATATGTATTATGTATATATGTATATATGTATATGTATTATGTATATATGTATATATGTATATATATATGTATATATGTATATATGTATATATGTATATATTATGTATATGTATATATATGTATATTGTATAATATATATGTATATTATGTATATTATGTATATATGTATTATTATGTATGTATGTATTATGTATGTATGTATTATGTATATATGTATGTATGTATGTATGTATGTATGTATGTATGTATGTATGTATGTATGTATGTATGTATGTATGTATGTATGTATGTATGTATGTATGTATGTATGTATGTATGTATTATGTATAGTATGTATGATGTATGTATATATGTATATATGTATATATGTATATATGTATATATGTATATATGTATATATGTATATATGTATATATGTATATATGTATATATGTATATAGTATATATTATATGTATATATGTATATATATATATTATAATTATATATATATATATATATATATATTATATATATATATATATATATATATATATATATATATATATATATATATATATATATATAATATATATATATATATATATATATAATATATATATATATATATATATATATATATATATATATATATATATATATATATATATATATATATATTATATTATTATATATATATTATATATATATATATATATATATATATATATATATTTTATATATATATATATATATATATATATATATATATATATATATATATCGACTTGTGTGTGCTTGATCAGAGACCCCCTTATGAAGCCTTCGTCAAGTAATACAGACACAGAAAGAGTTTTTTACTGTCCCATAGAAAGGAATATACACCCAGGGTGAAGGCTGGAATTGAACCCGCACCCGTTACAGCGCGCAGACTGCTAGCGTAATGGTCCAAACCACTCGACCATCCGGGCCCCCAGATTTATCAAATATTCCTAAATTTTTAGGTTAGGTTGCACGTTTTTCGGCTGACTATTTCTTGTCTCCATGGAGTGTAACACAACCAAAATTATGCCTCGTAATTTAGAACCCTAGTCTATGCGCTGTAACGGGTGCTGGTTCGATTCCCGCCTTCGCCCTGGGTGCAATTTCCTTTCTCTGTGACAGTAAAAATTCTTTCTGTGTTTCTCTTACTTGACGAAGGTTTATATAAGCGGGTCTCTGATCAAGCACACAAGCCGGAATATATATGTACCTACCCCTACCCACTCATGACAAATACAAACACACGACACAAATATCCATGTCCATGTACCGGAATTCCAGCCCGGGACCTTTTTACTGTCTGACCAGCTCTCTGACCATTTAGCCGCCCAGTCGGCACGGATTTTTTACCTTTGGCGATATGTCTAATGCAGATTTAGTGCGGCGTTATTCCGAACATCAAAATTAGGCGATAGAAAAAGCTGGAACTTTTTCAGATGGGGTCAGAATAAAATTGGTTTAAGTAAAGAGTGGAGATTATTTTGCTTAGAACGGCAGTATTGATTACATACATTCTCCAGGTTCTCAATTGCCCATTGAATTTTCATTGATAAGTTTAAGGAACTATTCATAAGTCTGGCTACTTAGTCACGATTTGTTGGAAAGACGTTATTATATGCATTCTGGTGGTTTGGGTATCATCATTAGAGGATTTTTAAAAATTGCACTCAACATATTTATAAAAACGGCGTATGTAAATATTGTCTGAATAATTGTTTTCACTATTTTGCTTTTATATTTTAAGATAAAAAAAACATCAGTAGTTCATGCGTCATGTAAAAAGACTTTTTTATAATTAAAAAAACATACATTATTTTGAAAGCAACATTAATTTCATACAAACATAAATATTAAAAAAAAAACTTAAAATATTTTCTTCAAACAAAGTTATAAACACCATATTTTAATGTAAATTCTTATTTTCAGATATAAAATAAAAATAATTTGTAATTTAACAAACATACTTACATACAGAGATTAAAAAATCATGAATTTCAGCTGAAAAGTATAAACTCCAATATGTAATCTACACTAATACAATTTAATATACCTGAAGCATATTCCAATTTATTTATAATCCTACCAATACATTTGGTCTCCCACGTGAAGACATGCATAACCATCAAATTAATTACATTGCTTTCCAATAGTAAGCAGTAGAATACTTAAATTAATCCGAGTGTACAATTTTATACGCAACTCCCATGTTTATTTAAAGAAGATAAAATTTCAAACGACTTGTATTCCTAAGGCAATATTCAAAGGATCATAGCAAATGACAATCTTCCTTTCAGCGATTAGTATAATTTCACTACAGTTTGTCAAAGTTGCAGTTGATTCTATTTTTTTTGGATGCAGTGAACTTTGAAAGTAATTAGAATCGCAATAAATTTTACTAGCTTTTCAATTATTTTATCTAATAAAATTTTTGATATAAATGAAAAGGTTGATATGAGACATTTTAATAGTGAATATTTCTGTAATGAAACAATATAAACTTTTACTTAGTATATATGCCATGTGTATTAATGAAGTTTTTTGAAACATTTTTTTTTTCTTTTTGGCTTTAAATTTTGTAAAATTTAATCAGTCAATAAACTTTTAGTGCAAATGCGTAAAAAAATGAGCACGTGAGTAATAAATCAATAATAGATGAATAACACTTTTGTAATTTCGAACTAAAGAGTACAGAATTTTTAACGATATTAACAGACAAGACAAACTTATAACGTAAAGACATAAAGCAAATAAATAGTATTTTAAATTCCGAAAACAATTGCTAAACTAAATATATTTTACAATTCTCGACTTTAAAATCTCGATGATAAGTTAAGATTAAAAAAAACACTATATAAGCTTTGAAAATAAATCTTACTTATAAAGTAAAAGAACGATTCAAATAGGTTGCAAAATTGTGAAATAAACGTTAAAATCTTACAAATATACCCAAATTTATTTAGATCCCATTGTACCCAAATAATACATTTCGCATGGCGATATTTTTGGAGAATAATTTTCGAAGTTGGTGAGATTGATTAAATATTTGTCGAGAAACTAAGTTCAAATCGAAATTTAATTTTGATTAAACTCCAAATTCGGCTAGCACGGCATACAACAACAAGAATTCATTTTTAAACTTTGGTGAGTTTGACGACATATTTGGAGAGAAAATAGACATTGTCACAGGTAAATTTACCATTTTTATTATAAATTTTAATATTTACATTAGTAATTTTATCATTTATATTATAAATTTTAACATGTGTATTGTTAACTCCTCATTTGCATTATGCATTTTAACAGTTATATTATAAATTGTAGCATTTATAATATTATTTTTTCATTGATATTATGCATTTCAACATTTATATAATTAATTTTATCATTTTATTATACATTTAACACTTGTTACTAAGCTTATTATTGAACTCGATTCGCACCAAATCAAATAACGGCCAGATACACTTTTAATAAAACAACTCAAAATTAAGAAAGGCAGTAAAATTTGCATTTCTCTAATGTATTTCAAATCGCGAAACGTAAGGCATAATTACCCATCTTCGCTAATATTACGACCCAACCCACGCGTAGGCGTGTGAGAATTCAAATTGAGAGTTTGAAAGAATATTTTGTGTGTTTCTAGAAATGAGATGATTCTTTCATTTTGGGTTGTTTGGTTTTAGTAGCAAGCGAACTCATTTTGAGTCGGATGAGATGGGCAAATAAATGCAAATCGATGTTGAAATGTTTGTATTCAGATTTCGGGAAACTGTCTGAGCATTTAAACGCTTATTAGAAGCATATTTCAAATTATGAATAACAATTTGTGAAATTGAAGAAATTGCCGTAATAAATTCTCATTTTTTTACTTATTTAGAATTACATTTATGGAATGTTGAGAGTTGATAAATAGTTGCTTTTAAACAATTTGTTTGTTAACTAATCATTAAATCCTGATGTTGAAGTGTATATTAAAATACTAGTTTTAATTATTATTTAAAGAGTCGTTAAATTTAATTTTTTATATTGAGTTTTAAATTTCTTATATTATGGTCATCTTCAAGAAACAAGTGTCAAGAGACTCGTTTAATATTTAGATTGAATTAACTTTATTATTATTTAACGTTGGTAAACACTTGCTTTTCCACAAATTTGATTGTTAAATAATCTTTAAACAATGATGTTAAATTGTATTTTAGAATATGAGGATTATTTATTCTAAAAGCACTTTAACTTAATAATTTTATATTTTGTGTTAAATTTTTTACATTGTGGCCTACTACAAAAACAAGTATAGACGAATTATCTGAATACTTCGGTATGCTTAACTTTCGGACTGTTTCTTACAAATTCAAAGATTATGTTATTTTTTTATATTTTGTCAAAAATCTTTTACGACTTAAGAGGGATAGTCAGTCCCCTAGAGCTAATGCATTAGTTTTCTAATCACAACTTCCGCAGAAGTATCGCTTTGCCATGTTAGACCTTTTTTTCCCTGGTATGAGAATAAACATAAAATCGAAATGAAACAAATTTAGAAACGAAAATGTTATCTAGTTATTTAATTATATATTTTTGAAGTTTTAAAATACCAAAAATTACAGCAGATGTCGACACTATTTTAAAACTTTATCAATTAATAATTAAATAACCGGATGTTATTTTCTATTCAATTTTGTTTTAAATTGATGTTATGATGATTCCCATACTTGGTGAAAATGGGATAACGTGGCAAAGCAATTCTTTTGCAAAATTTGTGATTTCAAAACTAATGCATTATCTCTATAGGACTGACAGTCCCTCTTAATTACACTATAAACAACTCTCTGTGTCATACTTCAACTAGCCCTAACGTTGAATTTTTTTGGATTTTTCACGTCTGCTACCTTCATTTCCCTTACTTAAAAAAATAATAATAAACTTCCATACCCACAACAATTAAACTCAAACCTCTCCCAGCTCCCAAACTTTTTCCTCTCGCATTCTGTGTGCAGAAGGACGATAATTCAAGCTGTCGCCTCATCTTCTTCCTCTGGAAGACTTGGCCGGCCTGACAATCAATAGCACAGGGCTTGGTCTAATGAAAAATAATGCTTCTGGTGTTACTTTTCGCAAGCTGCCGAGATTAAACAGGGGGGTGATATATCGCGGCCATAAATCTTCGCCAGGACTTGTCTCGATTTATTGGGGGTCAGCGGACACGGGAAACACGGACTAGCGATTCATCAGAACGTCTAAATTTGAAAATAATTACGTTTTTTTTGTTGGGAGCTTTTATTGACTAGGGTTATAGCAGATATTAGTTTTATAGGGTTACTTGGTTTTTCATTAAAGGGCAAGTGACAGGCATGGAAGAGATTATTAACTAAACAATTTGAAGTCATTGTTTGTTTATTGATTTTTTACGAAGTTTATATGATATTTTCCTTTTTAGGGATTTTAAATAAGAATGTACTATGTGCAATTGTGCACTTAGTTGCATTTAATGTTATTGCGATGTCCATTTTATTTATTTTCTTTTTAAATTTTATAAAATGCATTATATATCTTAAAATAATATTAATAAAAAAACTTCTTAAATCTTCAAATTTGGGTTAGTTGTAGATAAAAAAATTAAATCTGTAAAAATGAAAGCTTAGTTCAGAAAGTATGATTGGAAGTCTTAGGGACTTCGCTGTCTGTTGTATAATAATACAAAGATAAAATATGATGTAATGCCACAAAATAACATTTTAATATACATTTTTTATTAATATATGATGCTGTCAAATTGTGTTTTAAAATAATATATGCATATCATAACATAGTTCCTTTAAGAAAATATCTCATATATTATTAGGAAATCCCTCTTGTTTCCACCATGGATTAGAAAGATTTCCTCATAAACATTATATCCTTTGGGAACAATGTCATGTACTTTCACACGCCACAACGCTGAAACAACTATTCATTCGTCTTAGGCAACTGAGACAAATAATCTGCCCCAAAAAAACACCTCTTCTGCCAACACAAAAAAATATTCCTCAGAACAAAAGTCATTCCCAACACAACCCGTCCAAGTGTCCACACTAGTAAAATATGTTATTTACTACTTCCTACAACAAATGTTGTCTTGCATTCAGTGCCTTAACCATTGCGAGGTAGACAAGACGTTTATGTTATTTCAAAGCGATGGCTGTTTTGGTGTCCGATATTTGATAAAGAAATGGTGTTGTTTATTACAATAGAAGAAGTTTATATATTCTTTTGGATAAAATGGTACAGTCATTTGGTCTTCGAAAAAAATCAAATTGCATTTGCTAACTAAAGAGGTTAAACAAATGTAAAATGTCAAGTTATTTCAAAATATATTTCATGTTATGAAAAAATACATAGCATAAGATAATTTATAAAACGATATGTTGTTTAGGTTTCTAATCCTCCACCAGTCTGACGGAGGAAGACTAGATCAACGAATCTGTTTACACAAGGAAAATTGAAAACAAGAAGGGAAGAAGACTAAATACCTTCCCAAAGAAGAACTTAAATAGTCCTAGATGTGTACGAGAGAGGCCTTTTACTGGTAGTATTTTGGACAAAGGGAATAAGTAATACAATATAACGACCTGATAAACATAAATTGTAAAAAATGCATTTTTACGATGACATCAAATAATTGTAAATGTTTGTACAAAACACAATTTACAATAATATTGTTCAAATCGTACTTTGAAGATGACAATTCAATATGAATTATTTCAATTGTTTAGTTTCAATTGTTTGTGTTTATTTCTTTCGGGTTTTGTTTGTGTTTTATTTTTATAGATGCATTGTTTCAAACAGCTTAATTAATGTTTTTTTTATTTTAAATTTAAATGGAATCATTTAAAAATATTTTATTATATCAGTAATTCTAATAAATTGGTGTGTTTGATTCAATATGAATTGGCCATAGCTTTAAACATTGTACTGCCCCTAAAACTACTGATTTCTGTCATCTATCCATAACTAATCATTCCCATATACCCCAAACAAACAGGTAATAAGAACCGCAACAATATCTACTCCCCACCCCCAAGCTAGGCCGCAAACATCAAAGAACCACAGCGTCCCTAGGGTAGCCAAAAAAAAGAAATGCCAGCCAGATGAAACACTACAGGGACACAGCAATGTCCCTGACAAATACGTCATGACTTTGCGAAGAACTGGACATTGCCCGGAATGGCCAAGAAAAGATAAAGAAGAAGAGGATGCGGGAGTGAAGGTGTGGTCTTGTTTCGAAATTGGCCATTCAATGGGTGTCATTCATCTTCGAGGGATTGGTCACTTTGGATTAGGGAAGTGGGGTTTTTTTGGGGGCATGATTTTTTAGTGGTAAGTGAGTGGGTCTTTGAGGTGTGTTTGGTGTATTGCTGGGTTTAGTTTTTCCCATGTGTAAGCAATTTATATAAATATTGATATATTCAGTTCGATGTTAAAGTTAGGTTTTTTAGCTGTGTATTTTAGATAAGAATTTAATATTTGCTTTTGATAGATATCTAATAATTCTTACGTTAGACTACACTGAAAAAAATGACCGTGGAATGCCGTTACTTGGTCATTGATGACATCAATTTCCGGGACATTTATACTCTCAATATTAGGATTTTTTTGGTAAGTTCAGAAATTAAAATAATTTTAAAAGTAGGCCTTGCAGTAGAGTGAGTCAAAATATATCAGATTCAGAAAGTAATATCAAAAGATTTATCGCTAATTCAATACAATCCTATATATTCAACCCAAACGGTAAATGAAAGTTATTTAAAAACCCACTCAATACAATATTGAAAATATAGCTTTCAAATTTATCAAAAATTACCTACGGTGAAACGAAAAGTTACACAATCTTCAAACAAAATTACAAATAAACGCGAAACAAATATTTAATATCACTTCAAGAGGCATTCTCCACACCTTGGCATTGAATTGACAGCATAACGAGCACGTTTCTTTCGACAATGCCAATTCACAATTCACAAAAATCCACGGTGCCCTTTATCGCAGGTTAAATAAAAGTAAACTTGGAAGATTGCTTTGCATTTTCTGCATATCAGGCGCTTCAACACAGTCACGTTTTGACGCCTGTCAGGCACACAGTCTGCCCGCCGAAGCTATTTATATATCGATGATATGGTTTGACAAACATGTAACATGTTTGCGTAATTGCATGTCGATATACCAGAAACAGTTACCAGCACCAAACTTATAGTCGCAATGTATAGTAGACAGTTAAAATCCAGAATTTTCTCATAGAGTCTTCAGGGTCTAACATTAAGTAACGAAACAAAATCAGGCGTCATTGGCGACTGAGTTAGTTGCATGTTTTCGAGTGTGTGGTCATAATGAAAAATAAGACTCATTTATTAAAATATGGGTTCAATCTTCACACACACACTTTCTAGCAGATCAGCCGTTTTCTCAAAACAGTTTGGTAAAAAATTTCATTTCAAATTTCAAGCTTTCATTAAAATTTTAATGACCCTTAGAGTAAATCACATGTTCTGTGAACCAACCTCTTCCAAAAGTCACAATATATCGAGAAAGAGTCGGAACCATTCTAATGTCGTTATTATTTAGTAAAGGCATGCAAATTTAATGATAATAATGTCAATTTGATGTAATAATTTCACTATGCTTTGTAGACAAATATACCATATTTTGCTGCATTTTTTTTCTCAATTTTTAATAGTTTTACCATGGGTACATATCATAAGTTATATGTTATGAAAACAATTTTTATGTATCTTTCATTTTTGATTTACATGAGGTTGCATATTAAGTCAATTATTAATGACCAGGATAATGCGATATGCCTTTTAATTCCCGAAAAAATATACATAATGCAACTTTCTTATTGAAACCATCATTCTAATTTTTAAACCCAAATTACTAAGATTAAAAATAATTTTATTTACAGCATTGTCAAATCATAGCTATAAAATGCCGAAGAAGAGCCATGAGAAAAACTGGCCAGCTATATATTTCTCGATCAACTTTAAAACTGCCCTGTCAAACTTTGTTGTTGGTGACTTGAATTGAGAGGGTGGAATTTCACGTGACAAAATACTTTTATGCGTTGATTTGAGGCAGCTGGATTTTGTGTGAGTTTTTTTAAACTGCTGGAACTTATTTCTTTGTTATATAACATAACTATAAATGGTAAAATATATATTGGTTAGTACAGAAAGCAACTTAATTTTATTGTGCAGTTGTTATCAACTACGTTTTTGGATACTTTCACTTAGATAAAACAACCGCATGTCCTCGTTTTAACTTGTTGTTGCCACTCTAAAACAAATGAATAATTTTCTTAAATTCACTTTTTTCACAAATTAGAAATGTTTATTTTGACATTTTGTACCAGATATATACTCTTACAGTACTATAAAATATGATTGTTTGAGTATAACTAAACTTGTTAAATCAAAGTAATTGTAATAAGGCTAGGAATTTTCAATTAAATCAGCTTTCAAATTTCAGTACAGTCAGTTTAGCTTGTAATGTACACTTTAGGCGTTGCTTTTGTATTAATTTTTTAATTCGAAGTTTAATCCTTTTAAATTTTGATGTGATGCTTACTGTGCCATGTGTCACAACAATTCGCAAATATTTTTGTTATTGTATATATATAACGCTCTCCATCTCCTTCAATAATCCCTTAAAAACTTGACATCATTCTGATCTGTGGTAAATTTTTATAAGTTTTTGAAGTTGCAACTTCAATTGCGATCACGCTCTATATTATTTTACGAAAACCTTTTGTATTTTTGTCGATAGATTTTTAACAGTGCTTTTGGAAAAATATATTTGAAAATATATAATTGTTACAAAATTATTCGTTTGCAACAATGTTCAAAACAGCTAAAGCAACGATTATTTAATTTTCATAAAACTAACTAAGATTCTTCTAAGTAAGTCTTGCTTGGAAAAATATATTAATAAAACGTCTCAAATGCAATTTAATTAATTGGAATATTTTTGTACGTTGCGTAGCCAAGTGAGCAAGAAGCGCCAAAAGTGAACCTTGCCAGAATCAAACCACACCAGGACTGAAATTTAAACAGAGGAAAGAAATAAATGATACAAAAACTGAAAAAAAAATGTTGAATTGAGAGGTATTAGAGAGGAAAGGGCAATGGGGGGGGGGTGCCCAGTGTAATGGGGGGAGGGTGCCCAGTGTAAAGTCAATGTTAAACATGTTAATTAAATTTTCATAAGTGTTTATTTTATTATCTGCAATTTTTTTTTAAAATTTATTAATAAATAGTCAAATTCATACAATACCAGTTTTATTAAAGCCTTATCTTTTAAATAAAGGTCTTAGTGTCATTTTGTGAATCACACGTAATAATGATCTCCGTCAAAAACTAAATAGTTTTACTGTTTCAAAGGTTGACATTAAACTTGTATATATCTTTTAAAGTGTTTTTTACTTTAATCGTGCAATTTTTTTTAAACATTTGTATTAAATTTCGGTTCTTATACCAATCAGTCTCATGATTCAGTGAAGCTCATTAGTGAATTGAAAATAATGATTTAAACATGTAATCTTTTTTCACTCAGAAACTTAACAAGTTAGTCATTTATTAAAAAGAAAGCAAATATCTTAGTTAAAAATAAAGTTAGACATAAATAATCTAGGAAAATATATCGAATGTGGAAACACTTTTTTAAAGTTATCAGAAGTTGACAAAAAAGTTAGAGATTTTTTTTTTTCGAAAATCATAATCGAAAAATTGATTGTCCATCAAGCTCAAAGAAAAATGCGTCCAAAGAAAAGTGAAATTTTTAAAGAAAATCTTTCAACACTGAATGTCTATTAACCTTGATAAAAAAGGCAAAATACGCTATGAATTATTTTATTATTTTATACAATAACAAAAATTCTGAATAATGTTTTTTTTAAATATTTTTATCAGGAGTTCTTATGTATAATTTGCAAGCATAAGTCATAGGTAAATGATTATACCACTATTATTTGAGTTTGGTTTGGTTGAATTGACATATCGTCTAGTAATTTTACAGTATGCAGACTCTGTTACATCATAGTTTCTAAAACCACTAAAAATGATTAGTAACTACTAAATTGGTTGGTTGGCAGACATATATTTTTAGGCTTGTGTGCATGGTCAGCTTTCTGGTGGACAAGGTGTTGAAATTTTTAACAACTGTACAAATTTTTGAAGGGTCGATTCTTATTATAGGATCGACCCATACACAACACAATAGCAGATCCACTACATATACATGCACCTTTAAGCCATACAAACCCTCCTTCCTTCTGCTGTTTACTAATTTTATGTCCCTTTATTAATAAAAATAAGCAAATTACAATAATTGCTATGTTGGTTGGTTGGTAGGTAGACATATATATTCAGGTTTGTGTGCTTGGTCAGCGACCCGCTTATAAACCTTCGTCAAGTAAGACAGACACAACAGACAACCCACACACATAAGTGGATCCATCTAATTTTTAGAGACAGAGGCCAACTAGAGAATCCCCACAATTGGCTTGTCACCCCCAGAGGTATTGATTTGGTATGGGAACTTAGAGGACTTTCGGACCCAACAGATTTAACGAGCACGTACTCCGCATATACTCGGTAGGTCTTCAGTGGTACCGGGACTCGATCGCAGGACCTTCCGATCCCGAGACCGAGACGCTGACCACTAGGCTCACTACGGCCCTAAAATTGCTATGTATCGATTGATGGTCAACATCAAGTTTTGTAACAATAATGCAACAACCTATCAAAATGAACAGCCTCCTGAAAAAAGATATGTGTTGAAAATTTGTTGAACCTGTAATTTTAATCATATGTGAACTCAACCAAACCAAACTAAAAGTACTACATTCTTGTGTAGCACTAGTGCACGCTTTCATGCACGACCGAAAGTGAGGCCAAATATTTAGCCGTTTTTTATTGGCGGGGGCCGGGTAAATATTTCGGAATTGCATCCTTTCCATTTCCGGTCAATTTTGGAACACCCTGTAGACATTCAATAACAAATAAAATGAGATGAAAATATATAACGGCAGAAAACGACACATAAAATGAACGTTATAAAACGATATAAAAGAAATATTTACGTTGCTTTGAAATTAATTTTTATGGTAATTCAATTGCATAGACAAAAAAGATATCAGAGCAGATAAAATAAAGTTTTCAAATAAAGTGTTTGAGTGTGACAAAACCGTTATTAAAGTTTTAATCTAACATATATTTTGTTTGCTTTTACGCACGTTTTTAAACGGTCTATGTCCTGTTTATTATAAGTTCAGAGTCCTTAAAACTGAAGTATGGGCAGAAAGAAAATTTTGGCATATTTACAGACTTATTAAACAACCAAAATAGATTCTAAGCTACCCGAATTTGTAAATGGACTTCTTAGAAACTTTTATTTTAATAGAGGTGGTGTAGAAGAGCTACAACACCTGGGATTAGTAACAAAAACCAACATTTAAATAACTATTGATATAAGAGATTGGAAAAATGAGTTATCAAAGGAATATATATATTTAAATTATTTTCTTTTACATATTAGGACCGAAAATATGTTTAAGCTTTTAAAAAGATGATAAATTAGTAGATTATTCAGATTATAGTAACACTATTTTACGACATTTGGCTTATAAACAAAAATAAATGAAATTTTCGATAAAAAATACCACAGGTTTGAGGGTGTAAAAAAATAATGTAGTATTTTGATTTTTCTTTTGCGCAGCCAGATCAAGATAACGTCAAAGCTGAAAACAAACGATTGAAATGTGGGTGCGTAAGCCGACCCGGCGGCGCAACGGTTAGGGAGCTAGCCTTTGGAGCTTCTGGGTTCGGGTTCGAATCCCGGTAAGGCATGGATGTCTTTATTTGTCAATAAATGTTGTTATTTGTCTATGTGTTTGTGTCGTCTCTTTCTTTGTGTGTCTCTTGTGCCTGTGTCATTTCTGGGGTTGAGGTCGCAGTGCTCGGCGAACTTGCCCCCCACCAAGAAAGTCATAAGTCATGGGTGCGTAATTTAATTTCACTTTTCTAATAATTAAATTATCGAATGATTAATTTATCGATAAAAGCATAAAACTAAACAAGGTGTCTTGTGTTATAAAAAGAAGATACATGCCTGGGTGTTTGAAAAAGAAAAAATATTACTTTATTCAACTTCTTTTGTATACAAGAATCAAAAATATATATAGCTGAAGACAATGAAAATGATCTAGGTGCGTAGAATAATAGCACTTTTAAAATGCCACAAGTTTCCACCAAAGACCGGCAATAGTCCACAAAAGGAAAAAATGAAACATAAATTACCGTAACGCAAAAATATATTTCCTTGTCTGGTTATGTAAGAAAAATACAGCATTGATTCATTTATTTTGCATACTTAAAACAAGAATATTATAACTGAAAAAGATTATAAAGTGTTGAGTGTTTATAATCATAGCACTATTTAAGTGTTCATTTGTTCAGTGTTCATTTTACACACTAGAAGGACAAAATTCTCGAAAAAAAATCAAATAAAAGTAAACATCTGAAAGCAAATGGAAAATACGGATTTGGGTCAAAATGAATGCTAATTTTACCCAGCTGAGCTATGATGGAACTTGTATTACAAATTACATTATATATTGTGTTATTATATGTGTATATATGGTAAAGATACTATCACAAAAAGTATAATACATTTTTATACATTTCTACAAGTGTTGTTTTTAATTTATCAGAAACTGCTAGGATAACATTCAGTAAAATAAAAAAAAAAAAATCTATAAATCTCGTCAGCTAGATGGACTCATTTATAGAATAAAGAAAACTTCATCAGTAATGTAATTCACAAATAAAGAGCCAGAATCTGGCATTTTAAAGTACTTTGAAAAAAAAGGAAACTATATACTCTGATTAAATTTGAAATTAAGTTTCACACACACACAATAACTAAAGTTAAAATATACTTTTCCCAATAAACGTCTACATAATAAATATATGTTAATCATTGTTGTAAAACTCCAAAAGAAAATTAGCAAGAACAGAAAATTACAGTTTTCAGTTTAAGCTACCGGGCTTGCAATCCGTCCTGTTTAAATATTAAAGTACCCGTTGTTCCTTCTTGTAAGAAAAGTCCGTATGCCTTACGAGTTCACCTTTTCTTCAGGCAGAACTATTGGATTAAATATATTACTTTGTCGGAAGTTGTTTTTAGCAAAAGCTGCTGCGCAAACGGCAACTTTGGTTTGACATAGTAGCTATACTAACATTTAACTGCGTTTGGATAAACATTTGGTGAAAATACTATTTTTATTTAAAGCCAATTATTAAAAATTTTAATAAAATTATTTACATTTGTAACAGTTTTTGTATAAAGATTTTTAAACAAAAAAGTAATAGATGGTTCAACGAAGGTTCATTCTAGCAAAGGAAAGTTGCACTTACAAAAACACATTATATTTAAAAAGAAAAATGGCAATGCATTTACCAGAAAATATCCGAAACGCTCCGGGACAAAATATGTGAAAATAATTCTTTAATAACAAAGCAATACAGACAGTGTTTATGTATAACAGATTTTTTTCTGTTTTGCTGGACAGAGTACGTTAAAAAAAATGACACCACTCCAACATAACGGAGACGCACAAATTGATATATAGTACATTGTATATATTTAAATTTTTTCACAATCATTATAAAAAGAAAACATGTTCTCAAGACATGTAATCTGTATTAACTGTTGCATATTTAATTAGCTTACAGATAAAATGTGTCTTTTGACAAATCAAGGTGAAATTTTACCGCAAATTTCATAGTCTTTGAAAAACAACTGAAATATCCTATATTTTAAGAGGATTTTTTACATTGTATATGGCTTCCTCTTCCAAAGACTAATCCGATCTGTCGAATGGCTACAATAAACCAGACAACAATCGATTTGAATAACATTCCAATTTCGAGACTACGCTCGAATTTCCATATATTCGAAAAGAAAAGCACACGCACATTTCAGCCCAACTAAAGTATATAAACTATCTTAGAAAATTTATATATTATGTTTTTTTAGCTAAAATGTACAAACAGAGGTTAATATTATACCCCGGGATTTTTGGCTTATAAAATCATTCTGAAAGCAGAAATTTGACTCATTAAGTAAATTTGTATTTTGTTTTCTTATACCAAAGATAATGTTAGGTAGCAATTTCAATTTTATTGAAGTTTAGTTTGTGAAAAAACGATTTAACTAGCCGTCGATAATGTCACTGATCAGCTTGGTAACGTAGTTCAAAGTTTATTAAAATGCAAAGTTAAGGTCTAATCTACCTCGGTTTGTAGTTCTAGGGTTAAATTATTAACCACACTTTGGTAATATTTATTCATAACATATATTGTAAAATAAAGAATGAATTATCAGTGACAGCATATAAACTAAGCGCCTAAATTAAGTAACCTGTTCCAAGAGATTTAATTGTTCAACTCAACTTTGATCAAAGGGGCACATATTACCGAAAAATTAATTAGTTTTATAATAAATTACAAACAGTTTTATTTATTCAAAAATATTGTTTATTATACCTATTTTGAGTAACGCTTATTTTAACAAAAATATCAATAACGATTATATCAAACCAGCATAAGCGCATGCATTACAATGAAGCGTGGTCATGAATTATTCCTCGTTCTTTCAGGTGGATAGTTTTTACTTTTCTGTAGATAAATATTCTTCAGTGGGTATATAAGAAAACTATATCAGCAGAGAAAGCCTCAAACAAGAAGTTGGTAAGTTTTGAGACTCATATTTCTTTTTGTGTAAGAGCGTTATCGGGTTTGGATAATATAATTTGTCCTAAATAACTTATGTCGTAGAATCTGGAAATTGAATCTTGGACACGGAGGCAGGTGTTGTTATGGTTGTTGAATTTGCTGTTAAACCTAGATTTAATAGTAAAAAAGGCGTTATGATGATTTGACGAACTATAGTAAGAATGCGATCTTCAAAAGGTAAAAGTTATCCTAAACGAAAATGAACAATCTTATGCCACCGAAAATTGCTATTTAATGTTCTGTTCGAAGAATTTTTAGTGATGAAAAACGTTCTATAATACACGTTAACAAAATCGTAAAAAATACCGATGCAAAAATGTAGTTCGCATAACACTTCTTAGCATCTCAAATATTTTGATTGTGGAAGAGTCCACTTTGAAAAAGGTTTGGAAGATTTTGGTTTAGACAAGAGTTACTTTATTTGGCGATTCATTGCTTTTATGGGCGCAAATTTATTTAAGGTTTATGAACAGATTATTAATTAAAGGATAATGCTAACTTGCATCGGTTTCACTATTATTGCATAGCATTTTAACTTATAGCGTTTCCCAATGAATGGTGATGCTGAAAGTGTTAAAATTGCAGATGCAAATCGATTGAAGATCAAGTCACGGTCGGAAGGAAACGCCTGTCCAATCGTCGACGGCCCTATCAGCAATCAACTATAATCCTACTTTCACTAATAACTCATGTGTATTTTTAGTGTGACACATTATTTCCAACCAAACTTACCAAACAATCCCTAAACGCCATGGGATTTTAAACCCTTCCTCCTCCAGGTTCTTTACCTGTTTTCAAAGTGGACTCTTCCACAATCAAAATATTTGCGATGCTAAGAAGTGACAGGCGGACTATACCTACTTCTTGTTGAAGAAAGCTTCGGATAATCAATTGCGGTTGGTTTTGACTCTCAAAATATCGCACTATAGCGTTCGTAAATGAAATATAAACCAAGATATCCGGTGTACAGAATAAATTTTAGGATTAACACCGTCTGAATTTGTAAGCGTGGATTGTACACATAAGATAATGTTTTTCGATTTAACGACACAAAAAATATTTTTTTTGTTTTATTTGGAATTAGATAAACAGTATCCGACATAAAAAAAACTTTATTTAAATATAATTAAAAGAGTAGAAATGATCTAGTAAAATACTTCATTGATATGATCAAGATTAAAAAATACATAAGATAGATTCCGAAAAAGTTCTTACGGTGTCTCATAATAATAATAACATTCATAATTTTAAAATTCCGTTTTTTAATTATTTAGCAGACATGAAAATGCAATGAAAAAATCAGTTTTTTATTTTTTTCGAGCAATCTAATTTGATGATAATCAGTTAAGTTTCTTTTAAAGTTTCAAAATTCTACCACTTTTAATTGTTATCATTGTCTCAACATCAAGAGATAAAAGAGAATGTACTGCACAATTTTGTCTCCATTTTTATCTTCGTAGAAGCAATTTATTAGAACGCAAACTTTTTTTGGGCGATAACAACAGCAGACGTAACCTATCTATTCTTGAGGAATTCTTTCGTAGCGATAGGCAAGGATACAATAGCAACTCAGAGCAAAGATGACACATATCTTACTTATTTATATAGCACATACGCCACTTTTCCTATTAAGTACATATACTATTTCTTTTTACCGATTGTCCCTCTTTTTTGCAAGAATCTGAAGCACAACACACGACACAGCGGACACGTAAAGAAAAACAAAGGGGTGACAAATCATTGGAAAGCAATTTTGGCAAATGCTCTGATGTATTAGGTTTCTAACATATAGAGATGGTAGTTTGGAAATAACATTAGAAATATGGCCATATAAAAAATATAGTTAATTCTAATATGTGTTACCCGAAAAAGCTGTAAATGGGTTAAAATATGAATAATATTGAAAGAATATTTTCATCGTAATAACAGCACTGTTATCCTCCGATTTTTGTATAATCTATTGATAGTATAAACTCATAGCCAAATATTACTAAAATTTAACTGAATTGTTTCAAACTATTTGTTACATTTATTATCCTTAAAATATGACAGCAAAATCTCTTAAAACTTTGTACCATTAAAAACAATGTAATTGATTTAGTTTTAACTTACATTTATGAGATTAAGTACTAGAGAAAATATAACATTTATTTGTTATTTTAATTTAATTATAATTAAAAATTATAACTATATTAATCTGTAAAAATAATCATAAATTTTCGCATATATACCAGATACAGTCCTGGCTTTTTTAAGTTCCCGTCGTTCATTCATAAGTTTTTGATTTTCGACAGAAATGTAATAAAAATCATTTACGAACATCCTTTTGAACATTATAAGGCTATAAAGAACATTTTACTCAACAAGCGGACATGAACTAGACGCACGAAGTGATGATATGGAATGGCATAAAGAATAAACCCTGAGGTTGCTGGATCAAATACAAGAACCCGTAAATGGGAGATATGTTTAAAAAATAGAAGTAAGTTTTCTATCCCTTCTACTAATATTGTATACCGTGTGGAAAAAACTGTCACAGACTTTGGTTTTTTGAAAAAAGATAAACCTATGGATTTACCATTAGGTTTTTTTTTCAATATTTCCAAGTAAGATTTATGTGGAACTGTGGCTAAATTTTTATAGAAGGGTTACTCATGCATAGTTTAGGAACACTGCTGGTAAAATTTGAGCGCATAATTAGTCCAAACATTTTCCAGGAACGTTCCTAATTTTAAGTATAATTTTATAAGTAGGGAACACCGGGGCTAGTTTTCCCATGGGGTAAGTTTTCCCCATGGCCTTATACAAGAAATGAGCCGTTAGTAGGCGACAAATGGCTGCTTGGCTTATGAAGCAACCCGTTTTATGTCACCCACAAGAATTTTTGCTCAGTTGGTGTTGTAATATTGTCGTTAGAGCTGTTTTTGTAATTTTTTTCAATGTTGAGTGAATTTTCATGCTTACATTCAAGCCTTAATCTAACGTACTTTAATTAAGCTCACAGCTTTATCATTGCGTATACTAAAAGGTGGCACCTCTCTCTATGTAACTATACATTTGTTTCAAAATAATTGAAAATTCCACTCGTCAAGGTACTATTAAAGTCAAAATATGACGGCGGGGCATGTTTTCCAAAATTTCACGTGACAAGATTTCCAACATTGCCTTGTAGAAAAAGTGCTCCCACCTTTGTAAATTAAGCTTAATACTTCCAAAACCAAATTATTTTTATCGTATGAACACGTAATGAAAAAAAAGTTTCGCTCTACATTCAAAATTGTCTGCATAGTAACGAGAAAAAGGAATCTGAATGAACTCGTACTATTCTGAAACAATATATGTCACTCTAAAAACTATCAGGAATGGATGTAGTAGCTGAAACGCAGCATCCAGAAACGAAATGTGTCATGTTGCACCCAAAGATTTGAGTTAATTTGCTTGTTAAAAACAAGGGGGGAGGGGCAATTATACCAAACTTTCGTCAATATATATATATTTTTTATGTAATTTTTAACGATACTTAGACAACCTCTAGAAAATATCACCCACCAAGGGGAAAATTTAAGGGGGTGAAAAGTATACAAAACAGGAAGTTTTATATGAGTTAAACGGGATCCAGATGATAATGACCTTTAAAGATATGGTTAAAATAGTTTGGTATAATAAACTGGCTTTTTTAAAAATAAAAAAACACCTATATTCTGGGTAAACTTTTTTGAGATATTTTCGTTTACAATAAATATGAGTAACAAATTATAAAATGTTCTTCAAATGTGTTAAATCTTTTAAGTAGTAGTTGGAAAATTTGCCCCATCACTTTTTGGCAGTCTGGAAAATTTACCCCGCATACGGCTCAACATGCATGTTTTCCATCTCAACATGCTTGCATTTAACCACTTGCTGCCAAAAAGTATATTCACTTTTTGGGAAAGCAGTAATTCTAATTTGAAGGTAAGCATGTGAGGAAGACAATGACACCTTGTTTACTTCAAAGTAAATAAAAGTAAAAAGTATACAATCAAAAAGAAGAAAACATCGAAAGCTAGCCCCGGTCTAACATATAAGAAAGTATAATTTATAAGTATAAGTTGAAGTATATGTTATTTAATTTCGGAACCATAAAAATTACAACTTTATAAAAATATATACTATTCGATTAAATGAAATATTTTTTCCCATTAATGTAAACGTAATTAACATGAAACCTGTACCCATTTTAATTTAAATTTATCTTAAAAAAATATTTTTCTAAATTTATGTTCAAATGATTTATATCCCAAACATACTTTGGAATGTTTTTTTTCTTCTTTTTTAATTCATTTCTTTTTATAATTTTCTTTTACCATGCAAGTTAATTTATCACAGCTTTAATGAAATTAGCTTTTATGCCGCAACTAAAGATATCTTACAAAGATAAATGAAGATATTGGCTCAAAGTATTCAAGTGTATTAACCTAATTAAGATAAATAACATGATGTTGATGTTTTAATCTCTTTAGTTTGTATTTCCACTTAACCACTTGGGTAATTATAATTAATCAAATTTTCCTTATTGTATAAATAATTAAATGTAGTTAGTAAACATTTTAAAAGCATAACTTTTTACTTTTAAGTATATTTTATTTTGAACAAACTTATTATGCAAACGTAAGTGGTATTTTGAATTAAATCCTGTTATAGTATGTTAGACTAAATATTCATTAGTCATGAAGCATTCAAGTAATCTCTATCAGTTTCCATAAACAAATTTGTGCTTGGCAACATAATAAATCCTTAAGTATCATCAGGGTTCCTGAGTGCTCGTGTTCTTTAAATCATTTTAATCTACAAAGTTGAAATCTCAGTGGTGAGGCCACGAGAAGTTCCATACGTGGGTGGCAGGTCATGTGTTGACCTCTTCACTTGACCGCAGTTCTGAATTATATCATGTTCATTGACCAAAGTTGGACTTTTTCATTTACATAAAAACAGCTTCTTTTGCTATTTACAGGCCCAAGAAATGCTAGTCTATCAATCTGTGAGCATGTTACAACTACAATAACATAAACGTATAATTAAATTGATATTTTACAAAAGAGATTACCTCTGGTTGCTAAGTTCAGAAATAAAATTATTAAAAATAAAACTTCATATGATATTTTATTAGAAATAAAAATAGGTGTCGATGAAGATGACGACTGGAATCAAAAGTATTTTGCATTATTTTTTCTGATACAATAGCACATATATACATTTTTTTGTATTTTTATACATTATAAAAGATTTTAATTTATACCCCTAGTATACTGCAAGAGTTTTACTTCATATACATTTAAAATATTAATCTCATTTATTTAGACAAAAAAAGTCCCATGAATATTCTTAATCAAAAAAAGGTCTCTGTCACCACATCCTAAGCGAATTTTTAGTTAAACAAATAAAAAAAATCCCAATAGAGAACTTCTAATTTTCCGTCAGTTACGTAAGAAAATAGTTCTTTTTCCAATTTACTAGAAAAGAAATATGATACATTTTATTTTTCTAGTGCACGCGCGGAACAGAAACTTATTATTACGTTTTTATGATGATGCAATAAGTTTAAAAAATCTTCAGCTAACAAGAAAAAATCCCTCATTATAATCGAGATTGGAATAACTTAAAAAAGAGTAAAAATCTTTATTTTTAGCTAATTCTCTCTCTGTTCTTTTACAAGTTTGTTTCAGTATGGAAACTGAATAATTATTATGTATGAATCTAAGACATTTTATAATGACCGATCTTCTGTTAATGAATATATTCATAGCCATGAAATATTTTGAATTATTGAAAACTAGAAAACTATTTTATATTTTTATATTTCATCTGAAAAGTTTATTGAAAAATCACAATAATCCACTATGTTAACTTTCCAAAAATATTTTTTTTTATTTTCACACATGCAGTTATGCTTTTAAAAATATCATCAAAATAATTGAAGTCCTTTAATGTCGGATTGTTTTATATGTAAAGCACCGTTTTTATAAATAGTGTATCTAATTTTTTTTATATTAATATTAATATCATAAAATATAATAACCATTTTGAAAAATGTAGATTAAAACATCGGAAAAACATTTTTTTTCTGTGCACATAACAAACTTTTCAGTGCTGTCAGATGGTTTCTTTTCTTAAAGAAATCTTTTGAGGATGCTTATGGCCGTGTATGATTTTTGTATGAAAAATGTTTGATGATTTTTATATACATTTCACTTTTGAAAACGTGAATGAAGCAGTAAACTTCTATTATCAGTGTGAAATCAGTTAGCAGTGTGAAATTTTATTAAAATTAATCAATCTTTTATTAAACCATTAAGTTTTAGTGCTATCCCTCTTATCCGAAGGAAGGAAAGACATTTGTTATACTATTTTTTATTCAGATTTATTATGTAGATTTATGTATATATTTCAAGATCCAGTTAACAGTGTAAGACTTAAACATATTTTTTATAATTTTGTAGGCAGAAAACAGTCAGTTTGTTGGTGCTGTTCCTTCCATGAAATCATTCAATGCCGACAGCAATGGGAAAAAAGTTCACAATTTCTGTGGCCAGTGAATTTTTTGGAATGAATGACCAGGGAATTTTTTGAATGGTAAATGTATGAAAATAATAAAATGACGAATGAATAATAAAATGACGTGCTTTAGTACAAGGAACTCTTGTACGAAATTTGAAATCACCAGCTCTTTTAGTTTGAAGATTGGTTTCAGACAGACAGACAGACTTACCAATGTTCACAGATAGTGAATTAATCAGCTTCTCCAATATTTGTAGAAAACACAAATTATACATTTCGGATTTTGAACAACATCGCAATGCTTTCATAACCTTTTATTTAATATTAGGTAATTGAAAGTAAAATGAGTTTTATTTCCATTGCCGTAACAGTTTCCAATTTTTCATTTTAGGAAGTTTCGAAAGTATTTTACACACATGCTACTTGTATTTATGATTGACTGCCCAGTTTGGGTTTCTGGCAAAGTTGCATTTAATAAAGCATAATAACCTTAAAATCGAGTATTTACATTTTATTTCATGTATATACATTTATAGTTTCTAACACATTAATACTAACTATTAATTAAATATCAATAACCTATCCACATTGTTCACTTTAATGACCACAAATAATAAGAAATATGGTCCTCCTTAAATGACTTCCTTTACAGTCCGATGCTCCTGACTATTCATCGCTTGAAGAATCTTGCAATCCTCTCAATTTCCTGGCCTAGAAATGATTTCGGTTACTGATTCCGTAGAGATAAATTTCCGTCTATTAATTGAAGGGCTTAGTTGACGAACGTGCTAAGTGACAAAAACGGGAAATCTAGAAAATAAGCTTTAAAGTTTTTAGTTTGCAGTAAGATCCGTTAAAAACGCCACTAGCAGACGGTAAAAAAAAAGTAAGCCTTAAGTTTATGAATAAATGGCAACTTGTTATCTTTAAAGGACATAATAACATGTTCGTTATCACAAAAATCTCAATTTTTTCAAAAATGTCACATCACACGTTCTTCCACTAAGCTCTTCAATTGTCCATGCTGTCCATAAGGAGGAAGGTTGGATTACATTAGAGAATTTCAGAAATGTACTGACTTCGATATAAATTGCGCCGGTAAACTATTAGCTTTGTTGTGAAATGAAAATCCAATCCTTCGAAAGATAATTGAATGTGGTATTGAATTGTCAAAGGGACATATTTAATATGTATTGATTATGCATTGAATTCTGAACAAATTTAATTTGAAGGACCTAAACTAAAGCCAATGTTAAAATAAGTTTGTGGTTTATGTTACGCAAAATAATAATACTATTTGTGTTTAAAAGCCTTTGCGCCTTTAAAATAAATTATTCTGAATAATTATCATCATATTTAGAAAACACACTTATATTATCTCGATTCTTATTTTTATGAAGTACAGACTCTACATTTGTAAATAAATCTTCTTCAATATTTCCATTTCCTTCCATTTTAAACGAAAATTGAACGACAATTTATAAAATAAATTAAATTCGGAAATATTATTTGAATCCAGTCGAGAAAACTTGGTCAAATATTAAAAATCGAATAAATATTTTAAATAAATAATAATACTCAATTCGTAATCTTACACTTCAAATCACGTGCGTTTTCATACTTTACACTGCATTTTCGCTAGCGCTGAAATTTATTTCATATAAAAATTGACTACGGCTCACATTTTGAACTCGATGTATACCCGTTTGGAGTTCGAATTTCTCAAACAAATCGCTCCTTAAATGACGACTTCATCTGAATTGAATTATTTATAAATGACAATATAAAAGGATAAACTAAAACCATAAGCTAACTATAAACCATTGCCAAACTTAACACAGTCAGCAATACCAAAATTGAATTCAAGTAAACTATCTTACACTTTTCCTATCAATCACTCGATCTAAGAAGAAAACATAACCTTTCGTTGTGGAATATCATCGATTTTTCACTTAAGGCATCATTTGCGCCGTATCCATTAAAAAAGGTTGATGATCGAAAATGATGGAGCTAATGATTGTTTGTGGAAGATAGCGAGTCACGCTGGAGTTTTGATCTCTTGATCAACATTGGAAAAAAGTCAAGACGCAACAGATGGTTTTCATGGTTACAAATAAAAATAGATATACAGAGGAATGAAAAATGTATTGTATATGTAACATAGTCATTACGTTTTAGAGTTATTGTATAATTAATGTTAGTTTGAATAAATAAATTTTAATCATACTATAAACTCATACGCTTTTTTCTTTCACTGTCCATACTAAGTCTAAAGGAAAATTATTATATCGTTCTGGATTTCTGGCCATTCTGGATTTCACTTATCCAGAATGGCTTTACAAAGTCCGTATTGCCCTAAAGCAAAATACTGGTCTATATTATAAATAAAAGACAGAGTGCTAGAAAAAGTTTCTTTTGTTGCAAACGTATGGCTTCTTGAAAATCAATATTTCTGATTAGGATACTCTAAAATCTACGCTTTACTTATAAAATGTTCTGCTACAACGTCGACATATTAACAGTCGAAACAAAATCTGGTGTTCGTTTTGGAAACAAACATGCATATTTCACTTATCCAGAATGGTAAATATCAAATTACACATCCTTCTAAATGCAGCTATTGCATACATTTCTGACTGAACGTCTAAAACGAATGGAAACCTTTGCAAATGTCCTAAACATGTCCCGCTGTGTCAAGTGGACTACATGGGTTCATGAAAAGGTTATTCTATATCCGTCTCAAAAGTAAAGTCTCAAAAGTTCACTGAAAAGGTTTAGTTAAAAACCTTATGGTAATAAGGATCTGGCAGGTAAAAATAATTAAAAATATCATGAATTAAAAAAAAATAATAAATTTTATTTGAATTAATTTTAAAAAACACCCAAAAAATATGTTTAAAAATATAGAAAAAATAAATTTAATGCATGTTTAATGGCTTAATTTCCCATTTTTATTGTTTGAATTGTATTTATTTTTGATATGATAAATTAAAAAAAAACACGATATCCGGTGAATTTAAAAAATTAAGTAACACATTTGGTTCAATTTTATACCAAGCATCCCATATCACCGTTTTTTTAACTATTTTATGGTTATATATTTGTTTCAAATTTACAAGTTAACATCTCTATTCAATCTAAATCCATACCGAATGACTACTAGTCCATCACCTTAAAGTTTTACCACGAATTCGAGGATTTGGAGACATGCATACTGCATAGATCGTTTTTTTCAATGAAAAGTGCAGTCTCTCCCATATAAATATCCCAAAAAAGCAACAAATTGTTCCTTTTGCACTTTATAAAAATGGAGAGATAGTCTCTTTATAAAAATAAAAAAATAATAATAAAACACCCGTCCCTTCAACATAAACTCACTCCACACCATTACGAAAGTTCCGTCTTGATGCTGCAATTTTTAGTTTCTTGAGAAAAACCGGTTTCTTTTAAACCGGTTAAAACTTAACCGGTTTCTTAAGTGTCATTCAGATACGTTTGGTTTAAAAGGATGTTGAAAAAAAAAGGTTTGAAAGAAACCGGGTTTCCCTTCAAAAACTCTAGCACCAAGGTTGAAAGTTTGTAATGTGAGCAGTGAATTGTTGTTGAAGGGACGGTTGTTGTTGGGGTATTTTTCGGTGGGGGGGGGGGGGGGTAGGTGAAGATCTCCGCATTATACTAAAGTTCAAAAAAACATTTGTTTTGGTTTTTTTTGCAATATTTCTATGAGAAAGACTCCACGTTTAATCGAGAAAAGCGGTCTGTGCACGTCTCCAAATCCTCGAATTCGTAGTAAAACTTTAAGGTGATGGACTAGTAGTCACTGGGCTCGGATTTAGAGATGTTAAATTGTAAATTTGAAGTAAATATACAATAATATTTCACCGTAAAACAGTTTGAAGGGCGATATTGAATGTTTGGTATAAAATTGAACCAGGAGTGTTACTAAATCTTTTAAATTCACTGGATATCGTGTTTTTATTTTATCATATAAAAAATTAATACAATTCAAGCAATAAATATGCGAAATTAAGCCATTAAAAGTTCATTAAATTGATTTTCTATATATTTTTGTGACAGATTTTTTGGGTACTCTTCACAATTAATTCAAATAAAATTTATTATTTGTTGTTTTCTTTGTGATTCATGATATTTTTAATTATTTATACTCTCCGGATCCTTACTACCACAAATTTTTTCAACTAAACATTTTCAGTGATATTTTGTGACTTTTTGTCTAAACTTTTGAGGTGGACTATATACCATCTGATAGTGTAAATTTCTTATACATGTGGTGCCCAAAATTAAAGTAACATCTATTATTGAAGGAGGAGAAAACGTATCACATTAGAAAAAATAGTACCCATTTCTTGCGACAGATGGAGTAATAAGCATCATAATTTATAAGAGTTCGAGAAAAAAGGACGAATAACACGCTAAACAATGCTTAACGTACAGGTTACCTGTAAAATTAACGGTACTGAAATTTAAAAGCTGATTTGATTGAAAGTTTTGGACGTAGCATAGTTAAAACTGTTTTTTTTTTATGTAGTAAGATTACACATGTTTTACTGCTTAAAAATAAACACTGTTAATTAATAAGTTCAATTATAATATATAATTGAACTTATATATATTATAAAGATAAAATCATATTGTGTTTGTTGGTAAGATCAACATTAAATTCACTATTTTTTTTTTAAATTTAAAATTCAATTAGGTACAATGTAAAACAGATGCCAACGCATCAGCTAGATTGGCAATTACTTGGAAATTAATCCTGTTACTGTTAAACAAATTTTTCAAAATAACAAAAGCTACTTTCAAAAGATTTCTACGATATACTTTTCAGTTTACTTTACCCTCAAAATAATTTGGTGCTTTGTACTTAAATGCTTTTAGAATAGTAGTAATAGCTTGTTAAAAATATCAAATGTTTCCGTTCCTTTTATGAGAATAATAACCGAGATAGTATTAATTCCAGCCTCAATTATTTATCGCAAAGATACACAGAAACACAATGGAACTCTCGAGTTTTGGAAACAGGGATAATTAAATACACAGAGAAAAGTCAGTGTCGTCGCTTTGTTAAAGAACAAAAACGACGTAACAATGAAACTTAACACAAATTAGAAAATTAAATATTTAAGTTTTATTAATAATGTTTTCCAACTTTTCTATAAAATTTTTAATAAATATTATTGATTAATAAGGTTAATTGCTAATTTTTCTTTTGAATATTAATAATAAATGAGAGGACAAAGAACTTAATTCCAAATATTTGATCATGTGTTATTGGTAGTTCTAATTATATTGTAAGTAGCAAAAATAAAAAAAGAGTATAAATTAAAGGGTTGAAAGCAATTAATTTTATTACAATACCATATCAACATTTTATGTTTTCCTATTATTTGTTTTCAAATATATATGGTATTGACTTTTTTGCCATTTAAAAACATAACCGGCCAAAATTGCAATAATCGAAAAAATCCTTACCTTATAAATTGATCGTCAAAATGCTGATTTTGCATCTGTTTTGAGAAGGTAGTTTGGATTATTACTATTTTACAAAATCAATAAATCATACATATGTGTTAGTTTAAAAAACAATTACAAAAACAGAAATTCATTGTTAATAAGAATAATCAATTTTAAGTGACAGTCATTGCTAGATATACTATTAAGTTTGAATATCTGTATAATCATCATGTTAATTAAAATGCATAATTATCATGTGTTATAAAAATATAATCATTTTTGAAAATGTCTAGACACATTTTATTTTCTATAGGATTAATTTCGATTCTATCAATAATAGCAAATCCAAAATATTGTATTCTAAATAAAAGTATTTGTTTTTCGTCACATAATTGTATTACATGCTTGGAAATAAAAAGGTTTTTATTTGCAATTATTAAATAAATGCAATTATTTTATTAAGTTCAAGGTAACTGCAGTTATCTATTCAAAAATGTTACGATTTATTTAGTATTATGCTAATCACTCAATTAATTTTTCGAAAGATATTGTTTATTTTCTTGATATAAAATTAGATTATATATTTATTATCAATTTCAGTTTAGATGTGCAGATTTTTTTCCCATTTATCTTTTCAATACGGGATATTTAATTAAAGATGAAAGAGAAAATGGATTAAAATTATTATTCTAAGAAAACGTTTAAAAAATGCGTAAAAACAAGTTTTAAAAGGTAGGAATACTGATTTAGATACTTCCCACATATCGGAAATGCAATTCGAAACATATAAATTAAAATTCGTAAACAACTGAGAGATTTCTAAGTGTAACAATCGTCAACGTCAAATCGATCGATGTCAATTGGCTGCCAGTTTTTCTAGCAGCACAATAAGTTTTTAAAATTTAAAGAGTATATAATTACACGAAATTTAAAAAAATAAGTGTTGAGGAGTCTTTTAAAACTGTTTACTGCACAGATAAAATTTTAAAAATATAAAAAAAACAATTAATGAGTTAAAAATTTAAATTAAAAACTCATTCATTAAAAACAAGTTTACACTTTAGCCAAAATGAGCAGCCACCAAGGGTTAAAAAATGTTAAGATTTACCGATAGTTTCAAGAACTCAGTAATATGCAATTCAGTAATATGCTCGTTTAAAATCACAAATTTAAATACACTTATACACTACTCAACATAATTAAATTTTTATTTAAGTTTTAATTCTCCTCAGAACCCGACTCAAATGTCTAGTGATGGTTACAAATAATAAATAATTATAAATTTGTAATTACACTTAATTAAAAAAAATAATAATAAGTGTTGAGGAGTAATTCAAAACTATTAAATACACATATAAAATTTTAAAAATACAAAAAAAGCAATTAATGAGTTAAAAATTCAAATTAAAAACTCATTTAGTAAAAAGTAGTTTGCACTTTAGCCAAAATAAGCATCCCTAGTTTAAAAACACATTTTTAAATACACTTATATACTCCTCAAAGCAGGTAGAATGTTAATTCACTAAATTTTTAATTCCCCAACTCGTAAGAATCCGATTAAAATGTCTAGTGATGGTAACATCTTTCGAACACAATGCCCTACAAATGAACTAAGCTCGATTCTCAGTAGTCCCACAGCGGCAAGCACTCGGATTCAATATTCCCCGGTGGACCGCCACACCCCTCTACTACCACCCCGAAGTTTTGTAGGAATTGGTGGCAGCAGTAATTTAGAGGTACTTGTTGGAAAGAAAGTTCGAAAGGGGAATGTGTTCGCTAAATGTCAATTTCGAACGAATTCCTGAGTGTCTTTGTAATAACGTTTCTCGAGGAAAGTCATGATTTGGCGATGCTGAGAAGTATTAAATGGAAAAATTCCTGAAGGCAAATGCAATATGTATAACTGTTACAGTTGAAACTGTGATGATGGATTTATGTCTAATAATTTTTATTAACCTGTATAGTTAAGTATTTAGAAGTTTCACTATGCTGAATAAAATAACACATTTTTTAACTTGTTGGTCTTGTTAGTGTAGCTACCATTTAAAACCACTAACATTTCAAAATAGTCATGTTTTCAAAGGATTTATAACATAAAAGTTTGGAAGAAAATACTAGTTTAAGCTATATGAAATTATTTATTTTTTATTTGCATTTGTTTATTTTTGAAGTCTTTTGCTGCCATATTTGTGTTTATATCTGTATTTAACCCTTAATGACTGTTAACAAGTAAATTGCAAATGAAATTTCTGCTTAATTTTATCCAAATATACAAAATGTAAGAAAGATGCAGACCATATCCCTTAAAAAATTATGTTGGACAAAATAAGTTACACGACATACGAATAAAAAAAACCCTGAAGTTAACGAATTTTTTTTTCCGAAAATGTAAGTGTTAATGGGATTCACAAAGTCATCTTTGATGGGTTAATATTGAAACTTTGCATTATTGAGTACTTTTCGTTGGATTGTATTTTTAAGTTTATTTTGCGATATTTATTCGAACCTAATTTTTTGGAAAAACCTTTATTAATTCATAAGTTGTTCAACAGATAATTTTCATCAACTCTTATATTAGAATATTTGTTGTACGACGAGTCCCATTATATTGTAACACCATAGCCAAATACTACACGTTGTTAATGTTAAGCCTAATTCGCACCTGCAATTTTTCCTTTGCCAAAATAAAACAAAAAATTCACGTTGTACGAAGCTAAATATATGTGCATTCATTTATCAACTATTAGTAATTTTAGTAAAAAATGAATTATTTGTTTTATAATTCATTACACAATTGCCATGAATCTACGAGTTCTTATACATCCAGGTTCATTGACATTTGAGAAATATTTTTGTATGTTGCATTGCTATAGAAATTCGTGATCTATGAAAAATTCTCACACATATATGGTACATTGCAATGCTTGATGCTTTAGTATACATTTACATCACTTTAAAATGTAGACGACGTATTGTTATGTTGTGTTCCTATAGGCTTGCCTTAGATTTATATTACCTTATCATAAGCATATGATGTGTTTCCATAGACTTGCCATATGTGCATGGTACTTTACCATAAGCTCGATATAACCCTAAGGCAGTTATGGCACTTTACCATATAGACGACGCATGTTTATTATGTTCCATAAGCTTGCCATATATTTACATTGCCTTACCATAAGCTTATGGTGTGTTTCCATAGACTTGCCATAGGTGTATGGAACTTTACCATAAGCTTGCCATAGATTTACATTGCCTTACCATAAGCTTATGGTGTGTTTCCATAGACTTGCCATAGGTGTATGGAACTTTACCATAAGCTTGCCATAACCCTATGGCATATTCCCATAACCATGCCATAAATGTATGGTGTGTTTCCGTAAGTTTGCCATATGGATATGGTACATTTCCATAAGAGAACCATAGCTTATGGTACATTGCCTTACAAAATCTTATGGTTTCCAAAGGTTACCACAGGTTCCAATAAGTTTTTCTATGGCATTTTTTCCTAAGGCTCCGGTTTTATGGTGTAATCTTACCTTATGTATTATTTATGTAAGGTTATTCAGCTTTGATATAAGTGTACAATGTACATCATTTCATACTGAGCTACACAAAAAGTTTTACCGTGTTACCGTGTGAGGAAAGATTACTCACAGCACATGTGACAGATTAATACTGCATGTCATCCAGTAAAACTAGTGCTAAAGACATTTTGAGAATATTTCCTCAGCATAACCAGAAAAATTGTTTACTACCCAGAAACATAAAACTCGCATATTAGTCTAAAAAATCAAAATCATGCTGATGTAACTTCATAATATACTCGTGCGTAATTATGATCAACTATAAACAAAGTCTAATTCGTTTCTAAGTGAAAGTAAAAATAATAAAGATTATTTTTATTAAAACATTTTTTTTCCAAAGTAAGATGTTAGTTTTATGTAAGTTTAATGAAACTTAAACACCATAGTATCATGCTTGATGATTTAGGATTAGAGTTATGTTGTATCTTCGCATTAGACCTATGCGTGAGGTACTGGCTTTCGACGTGCGTTATAATTTAGAACCACAGTCAAAGGGACGAGCCGACTCTTGAGTAGCTCCTACGCAACTTTTAAGGGTGACGGCTTCGGGACTTTTAAAGCATATTTTATGAGCACTCATTCTACAAGTTGTTTTATAGTTGGAAATGTTTCCTGCACAAACCGTTTATAGTTAGGCATTATTTTCGCAATGTTACTTTCGACTGGGCTCCCCAGCCCCCTGATATTTAGGTATTACAAACTTTTTAATTTGTATGTCTTTATTAAAGCACGTTTAATATTTCAGACCTGATCTTAAATAGCACGGATAGTTTCATCTTTGTACTCAAAGTAAACAGTCGGGTCCACACGTATCGGATTTATGTCTTTTAGAAAAACGACAAGAACATGCATCTAGACACCAGACTCGTATTCGGGTTCCATTGTTTTAAGGCCTTTAAAATTAATTTTTGCTTCAACTAATCACGTCCTTAATCTAAATCTTATCAACCGCATCTTGTATTATACCTGAAAGTACAGCATAACGAGCATATTGCAACTACATATTATTATTATATTTTAAAATTTCGGATATTAAAATACTCGCTATTAACTGTTTTTGTGATTGTTTTACGAACTTATCCCAATGATAGTTTTGCATCTTAAATCCTTAACTATTTTTAATGGTTATGCTAGTATGCTAAACATATTAATGAGTATGGATAAGGTATGAATTATATGGATAGGGATATGATGCATACATGTGTATCCGTTATTACCTATTGATAATGACGGCATATTCCTAATTGTGTATCACGAGCTCAATTAGGGATGGATCAGTGCAGATTTAACATTCACAATAGTTGATCCTCATAGAGTGCAGCGGTGTTTATAAGAAACAACATATTAAATTTATTCTTAATTAGTAATTAGAACTTAATGATACATTTTTGTTTTACCTCCTTGATTTTGTTTCATATTCAATAATTTATTATTTATTTCGTGAACTATGCTCTTAATTGCATTTATAAAATTATTGAGCGGAAATATGGCGTATCGGCAAAAGCTAATTTTGCTGGTAAATCGTCTAAGCTTTCTTATTGCTTTTTATTATGGAAAAATAGATTATCTGTTTATTGTACACTGTTAAAAAATATGTGCTTGACTTCACCTTCAACTTCATGTGTGCTGCTTCCTAGTAGCTTCAAAGGCTGTATAGTAAAATGTTTCACCATATTTTTTGCATTTAGTTGCACTATTCAGATTTTAGAAACAAAAACCTGAAAAATAGTTCAACCAAATACTGAAAATATGGTGAAAGAATTCTTCCCACAGCCGTTGCAGCAACTGGAGATCATATTTTTGGTGAAACTAAGCGCAAAAATTTTAACAGTGTATTCGAACTGTTTTACCGATCAATTTATGATTTGCTTCAAATGCTACATCTTTAAATTTTGAATATTTCAAATTGTAAAATTCATGTTCATACACCACTTTTAAGCAAACTGTGCGATGCATAAATTTGAGTTAAAAAAAATAGACGAGCGTTTAATAATATCCTCCTAACATTTTGTGTGTCGTTTCCATGTTCAGAAATACTTTGTCTTTAACTTTTATTTATTACTCAGGCATTTTTCAGAAAAATAATTCTGCAAAAAAATTATCTGATTTTAAAAAAATGTCTGCATTAATAATTTGACACCCTACCAATTTTTACGTGTCGGCTAATTAAATATGCGTGTTCGACTCATAATCCAATTTATTCTAAATCATATTCTTTATTTAAAAACACATCCCATTTTTCTGTATGGAACAATCTTGAATATCGGAAAAAAGAGAGTTCGAGTTTTTCCCTAAGAAAAGATTGGTGGTCGCTTGAATGGAACAAAATCCCCCTAAGCCAAAATCTTCCCTGGAAAAGGGGTGGAAAAAGAGAATGAGTAAAAATCCCTGGATTTAATTCGGAAAAATCGACATTTTCAGAAGTGTAAGAACTTTTTTTTCAGCCAAGGTATTCATTCAATACATCCCCTAAATCCTAGCGTATAAATGAAAGAGGGTATAGGATAACACTACAAACAAAACACGATCTTAAGAAGGAAGAGCCCTCGGTTTTTGTTTTTCATCACCAGGGTTTCCATTTCGGCTGAAGTGAAGTATTTATGTATTTGTTTATACGTGTGGAAAATAAGTATTTGTTTTCTAAATGAATGTTAGAAGGGGGTAAGTTGGTAATAAAACCGAACTGATAAATGTATTTTTGAAAATAAGAAAGTGGAGGAATATTAGAAAAGGGAAGAGCGAAGGAAATATTTTTACCAGACAATAGTGCGCCATCTACTGGCGATTTAGTTAACCTTATATTTTTTTCTTCTACATTATATATATTTCTAGTTTAGTTTAATTTGTACCTTATTTAGTTTGTATTGAAAACAATTAATGCAACAATTATGATTCAGTCTCATTTATTTAATTATTTATTTCTCAAAAATAAATTAGAGAAAACTAACATCATTGGACAAGTTGTGTAGTTTCAAGAAGTTCAGAAAATCATCTATTTTAGGAACATTTCCTACAATTTAAGTTAAAATTAACTATCTTTCAAAATGTGTTCAAAGTTATTAGTTTTATATTCATATATACATGTTTTTAAATATTTTTATTGCATGCGTTAAAATTTCATGTTCCTTTATATACTCGTACCTTATGATCCAGTTAACATTTACGCTAAATATTGCCAGGTAATCCTATGAACTCTAGATTTTAGAAGCAAAAATAAAATAACCAATATTTGTTCTACCTTCTTGAATATAGTAGCTGCAATAATGTCGATGTGTAAAAATACTAAACATAGTCAAACATTTTGTTAAGAAAAAAGCTTATCATGACAAATATTTTTCGTCCTCAGAGGATTGAAAACATGTCTTTTTCCTTACGGAGGTGGAGAATAGACATTGTACCCAATCCAAAATGTGAACTTTAACGTGTACCTTACTCCGCCAAAATGAATTATTGACGTAACAAGTAGTTTTCTTTTAATGTCAGAAAACGAAAACTCTATTTTCCTAAATGTTAATTTGTAAAGATGATATATAGTTATAGGTTTGTATTGTGACATTTCTGAACGAATCTTAACCCCCAATACGAGATTTAAAATATTTACAAAACATTAACAGTAAAACTAATTCTACAAGTACAAACATTTATTAAAAAAATCTAATTGTTAACTTATCGCATTCAATAGTACTTTTTAAACAAGACATATTCACATTACATAATTAAATCATTTCGAAAGATTTATCTGATTAAAAACACATAAAAAGACGTCATTAAGACAATTTTAGGACATGATATTTTTTTCTTTCTCGACAGCTTACATAATTAAATCATTTCGAAAGATTTATCTGATTAAAAACACATAAAAAGACGTCATTAAGACAATTTTAGGACATGATATTTTTTTCTTTCTCGACAGCTTACATAATTAAATCATTTCGAAAGATTTATCTGATTAAAAACACATAAAAGACGTCATTAAGACAATTTTAGGACATGATATTTTTTCTTTCTCGACAGCTTACATAATTAAATCATTTCGAAAGATTTATCTGATTAAAAACACATAAAAAGACGTAAGCATTTAGACATGTATTTTTTCTCGCAGCTTACTAATAAATCTTTGAAGACTAGACCTTAAGATTTAGGACATGATATTTTTTTCTTTCTCGACAGCTTACATAATTAAATCATTTCAAATTGATCTGCTCATAAGACATAGATTATAACACTACATAATAAAGAATCTGTTAAACATATCATTAAGACATCGTTTTGGGATTAGGACATGATATTTTTTTTTTCTTTCTCGACAGCTTAAGTGTTAAAAACTGAAACTTACTATTCTAAACTTTAACGAATGTATTTAACTAACAATAAAATTGTGTAACATATATGTTAAGAAAGTCATTAATCTGTTAATATTTTGCTCTAAAGGTAATTTTTAAAGGCTAGGACAAATAATAAGTCAACTATGCAGAAAAAACAAGTAGGGTTGAAACAGAATCTGTCACTCAACCCGCTTCCACAAAACATTTGTGTTCAACAGGAATAAAAAGGCGCCAATCCCTATATTAATTCGTATATAAACATTTACATGCTAAATTTGGCTAGTTTCATTTATTTTATTTCAAAATTCAATAATTATTACTTCAATAATCATTATCGTTTGCAAAAATTAATTTATATTTCAAAGAATAAATATGTAATATTCCTCTCTTTTAAATCGAACCAAAACATTTCATATCAGCATACAAACACAGAATCTCTTAGTGAAATATATCTGACATCATTTCAAACTGATTGATGTCGCAAAAATAAATGTCTTTTAATTTATTATTTAAAAGAATTAAAGTTTCTTGTGGGATTGTTGCGGATGGCAATGGTGATTTAATTCTAATAAAAATGGCTTCTTATGCTCTTTAAATAAGAATTAAATTTTGCAGTTTTTTAACTAATTAAAGTACTTCGAATTCGAATTTCTTTTTCTAATTTCGATGCGCTGAATTTTTTGACGTGTCACACTTGCATGTAGCATTTGTAGTTTGGGCTATGAAAGTGGGTGACAGACAGACGGACTGAAAGATTATAATACCTTCCACTTTTTTAAGTTATAAACGTAGTGTGGAAGCTAAATGCACCCACACAATTTTATCTACTTCAACTAGCATGTATTTTAATCCCAAAAATGATGCTAAAAAAATCAAAGAAAACATTCTATAATACAAAAAATAATAATATAAAATATGATTTAATTGTATGGTGGACATAAACTATGAAGATGAGTATGTTATGCTTGACTCGCAAACTTTTAAATCGGTAGACCAAAAAGTGTTGGCTACTCTAAACTTTTAATCTATTCTTGTAAACTAAAGCCGCATATTTGTACACTAAGTTGGTGCTGTCATCTATGGAGCAAAATAAACATTATTTTAAAAATGATTCAGGAAAATCATTTGAAACACAGGGAAAGCCAGAATTTCATCGTATTTTTGAAATAGGACTCAAATAATGTCAACTAAAAAAATTAAGTAAATATATTCAACTGGATTTTAATGACTGGCTTCATATACTTCCATGTTTAAATTAAAAATTTTAAAACCGGTTGCAAGTTTTCTGAGGCAAAAGCCGATCAAGGCAAAAACTGCATAATACTAATTAAAAATATAATTAAAAAACGTTTAATGTTTGTAATTAAAATATATTTTATCAATATGTGACATGTTTTCTTTATAATCAATATACTAATTAAATCTTAGGATAAAATCAATACATACTCTTAGTATAATTGTTTCGTGACATATGATATAAAAATATAGTAATTATTTTATTTGTGTAATTTTTTTAATCTTAAATTATATAATAACATTTAGAATTATTGTTGCTAAAAATCTTTTATAAATTTTTCTTGCTTGCAAGTCGATGGAAAAAAAATATATTCGTATAATTTTTGATAAATTAATATTTTTATTTATTATTATACTTATATATTTGTTCATTTATTTACTTAAAAATAAATACCCGTTTATTGCGCGGGCTAAAAGAAAATACCACTCAAATTCTATTCAAGTAATTATTTGCCATTAAGTTAGGTCTTTGGTAATGCTTCTATTACATTTCACTTAATCCAAGTTCAAATGATCGAATCATGATTGTAAACTCGTGTTATTTAAAGTCATAATCTTATTTAAAATAGCCACAAAAGAGTATACATAGCTCATAAGAGTAATGTCCAGTCTCCCACGAGAAACCGAACATAAAACATAGAAAATCTTAGTTACAACCCACAGTAGTTCAAAATCGACTAAAAAAACCAAACTCCTAAGATATAAAATTCATTAACTGAAAGTACTGTAACCTTTACTATTATTTTCTCCTCTAACCAGGAATATCAAAAATTCATATTAAAATGTTTTGAAAAATATTATTTAAACGAATCAAAATATTTTAATCAAATAATACAAATTCCATTCCTTTTAAACAGTTTACGTGTTTTTCAAATGTATAAAAATGTAGATTTAAAATAAATCATGCATTAATTACATTAAGGAAAAATAAATATTTTCTTTTAAAAATATTACTTTTAAATTTATCGACAAAATGGTATCTTAATGGCAAACCATATCAATGATAAAGAAAATGAAAAGAAACAATTATCTACATTTATGTAAATTAAAAGCTATTTTAAATTGAATAAACTTTCGTTTTTATTTCATTTACTAATAATACCATCTTCTATATTTTGATGTATAAAATATGTTATAAATAGCGACCCCTAAAAGTTTCAGTTATTTTTGGGCACATTTTTTTTCAAACTTTGATCGTGGTTTTCTGCGGTTTTCAGAACGTCTTTATCTTTCAAATAATCACACATCACACCATCCTACCGATCTTGTAAGGTAAGGTGACGAAAAAGGCTCTATGTTTTTAATTTAAAATATACTTTTTATTTGATATTATAATACGACACTTAAAGTAAGTATAAAATATGTATTTTTTTATTTTTTGCATTAACGGTGTATATCGGAACAAAAAAAAAGGATACCATTTTGCACATCGATTATGCAAAACGAAGAGTAAAAGTAAATTATTAGGAATAAAAAGTTTATTCCAATGCATAACAAAAATAATGCTAGAATATTCGCAATAACGAAACCTACATTTATGGTATCGAAATATAAACGAATACGTTTAAGAAAATTCCGCAGAATGATTACGAATTCAAATATCAACTTTTAAAGATATTTTCCATTTTCCCTTTTTATCCCTAAAAGCAAAATCGAATGTAAACAAAATGAATAAGAAACGACGGCACATATTCAGTTAGACATTATTCACAAACTTTTTTTTACACAAATAGGATTCCTTTAAGAGCGAATGCAACGTAACTGATTTTTGTAAACAGCAGAGATATCGCACTGTGTGTCGAAAACTGACGTTTGTGTCATGCTAGCTCAATGGGAGATACGCCACTGTTCTTCATTCAATGCTATTCAAGGTATCGCTTTTCAATTCATAAAAATAGATGAAAACAACTTTGAAAGGAGCAACCAAAATTTCATAGAAAAGCAACATATATTTTATACAAAGCGATACGCTTCTTGGCGACAAATCATAGTTTGCTATTCGATGTAAAATATTTTATATTTTTAAGAAAGCATATCTGGAACTAATATACGATTGTTGAAAAATGGAAACGGTGATAGATATGTATTGAACTAGCGAAAGCGAAAAATCCTAAATTTACAAATACGATATATGTTTATTTCTAACTAATAAAAACTAGTAAAGATTATTTTGGGTTTGACGATTTTAGCAATAGTAAAACCATCTCCCATTTTCTGGCTAATAGAACGGGTTGATAAGAAGAGTTCAATTTGGAAATTATGAAGCAAATAGGTTAAAGTATTAATGAATGGATCTTTTTTGTATTTTTTTCTAATTAATTTCCCTTGTTGAAAACATTGTAATGTTTACTTTGCTTAGCTGGTTCTAGGAAAAGTAAATGTAAATTCGATTATAAAAAGTCTACAACAGTGAAAATAATAAAAAGGAAAAATATAAATTTTGCTTATTTTGTTCTAACCATGGAATTTAATAGACCATTGACGTATGGCTAAATAATAGTAAATATCAAACTACACGGTATTCTAACCGTTAAATATAAGTATGGTTAGTAAATACAAGTATGGTTGAAGAAAATGTAAACAGTGTGCAATTTTGTGTGATATCATGAGCTAATGCCATCGGGTTAGGATTCCACATATTTATTGATATAGTCAGTACCAGTGTACTCGGGGACGTACTCACATTATTAAGTTAATTTTTATTTACATTAATTTATAAATTTTTATTTAAGTTAAATTTTAGAAAAAAGTCCTGTTGCACGGGGGCTGAGGTTTTAACCTCTTCTTAAAATAATCGGGTGTCAAACCAACTCTCCTTGAAAGGGCGTCAGAAACATTACATGTAATTATATTAAAAACAAAAGCTCCACAAAATGCTAGCTTGAATATAATTGGACAAAAGTGTTGTGATGCGGAAAGTATTGCTGTATATACCAGTGTGGTGGGACCCGGATGGTCGAGTGGTTTGGACCATTACGCTAGCTGTCTGCGCGCTGTAATGGGTGCGGGTTCGATTACCGCCTTCTCCCTGGGTGTAATTTCCATTCTCTGTGACAGTAAAACATTATTTCTTTGTCTGTCTTACTTGACGAAGGCTTATATAAGTGAGTCTCTGATCAAACAACACAAGCCGGAATATATATGTACCTACCCACCCCTGCCCCTACCAGTGTGGTAGTTACCGTAATTTACAAAATTACGTAAAACAATCTTTCTGCCAGTTTATGCTGAGGTACTATACATTTTTACAATGCCGTGGCTATTGCTTACGAATATAGTAAAATACCAATTAAAAAATTTATGTTTCATTTTTTCTTCACTTTAATTTCTAACATTACATTGCTAGTGGCCCGTTAATCTCCATTCTTCATTTGTCATCACTCTACCAAGGAAAAAATAAAACTGTGTTAATATATATAAATAAATCATTTTCTAACAAAAAACCAGATTTGTTATTCTTTGCGAGTTTTCAAAGATCACTCGTTTCCACGTTTGACACCAGTTAAAAAATTGAGAGTTGAACAAATAAAAATGGTAATTTGCTGACTCGTTAAAAAACATATAAGAAAATATAAAACCTAATTATTTCTGTAAACACCTTAAAAACTATACATTGGAGTAGAAAGATTTTTTTTATGCTTTAGTTTCATTGTTGAATAAATTGCAGTTTTCTGTAAAGGAAATCAATAGTTTAAAAAGGCAAAGTGTTTCTCATGGGTTACAAAGCATATTAGCACTAGCTGTCACGCAACTAAAAAAAGCTTTAGCAATATACGTAATACAATGATCATGGATTAGAATCTTAAGCGTTTATATCATTAGCCATTTCAGCTTCACATCCACGTTCTTTGGAAAAGCCAGGAAAAGAGTTTCATGCATTCAAATTAAATTTATATTCACTTTCGAAAGAAATCGAGTATTTTAAAGGCAACATTACCCTAACTTTTCGGGTTCCTTAATGGTTGAGATCTGAATTTCAATTTCTAGGACGAAGTAGAAAAAAGGTAAGAAAACGATGCTTACTTGTTCGGCCATTTCCATCTAATGGACTATTACTACGAAAAACCGAAATTCGCCTGCTTTAGATTCTGCATATCGTTTTTTGCACGTGTTCGAATTTCTTTATGTTGTTTATTGTATTGGATTTGAATGGTATTTCTATGGCTGCTTATTCGATTTGTAGGCCTTTTGTAGCACCTACTTGATGCACAAAATAAAAGTGTACATTTATAATTTGGAAATTAAGTTTAATTGGAACAAATGTTATCTTAAATAAGATATCTACTCGGTTTAACAATTCAGAGCAGCATAATGTAACATTAAAATACCTTAATTAACATAAAAATGTATATACCATTTCCAGATGCAAATTCGAAACCAGTAAGGGAATATAAGAAGAATAAGAAGAATTTATAAGAAGGCAATAATATCATAAATCGGTAGTATTGAGTTCACTTGGTTGTAATTTTTTTTAGACATTACACATATTTTACTGTCTTTGAGTATTACCAAGATTTTATTTAAGTAGGTTTATTATTGATAAACGTAGATCGAATAATATAAATAATCGCATCCCCCCCAAAAAAAAATGGATAACGCCGAACTTTCTGACAGAAACTGTCGATGAGGAAATGTATAAAATATATTCAACTATAAGGGTGTGAGGTTTAGAATTACTTACATTTTGCAAAATAAAATACATTGTTTCAAAGTGAAATGTGATTTGTTATGTATGTTCTTTTTGAAGTGGCGTTGGCAGAATAAACTTAAGGGTCGTTTGGCGATATTCAAAACTATAACATTTGCAATGGTTTTTGTAGGGATAAGATATAAGTAACATCATGTGTCTTGAAACTTGTTATTTTCTTTGAAAAGGGTAGGTACGGCTTTAAAGATATAAAGCAAAAACAAACAAAATAAGAATAAATTGCATAATTATCTGTTTTTATCTCAGCTAAAAAAAAGTATTCAACTTATTTTGTTTATGTGGTAAAATATAGAAATAATTATTTGTGTTTTAGTATCTGGATACAGTATTATTTTAATACTGAAAGATAGATATACTCAAATGTTGGTTCAGTAATGGTACGAAGATGCTTGTAATAGTTAACTAAGTAGGGTTTCTAAGACCTTTATTTTTGAAGACATAATGGACCTCTAACTGCTTTGCTACAACTGTAGTTAACTTTGACAAAACTATTCATTTTATTCTTTTGAAAAATCGTGTTTCATCACGTGAATATGGAATAGAATGTATAAAAGGTGAATAACGATTCTCGCAATTCAGTTGACGAAGCAAAAAAGTTAATTTTCCTTATATAAAGTGATATAATCAATGACATTATTAGGTTACAAGTTAATGAGAAGAAAACAATTAAAAGATAATACAAGACAAGACAGGTCTTCAGTGTTAACAAAGGCCAGACATTGGATTGTTGTGAGAACAATACTAAACATTCCTAAGTTTTACAGGGAGAATATGTCCAAGATAGTGAGTTAGTTAGAGATTTAGGGACCTTTGGTGAGTAAGAATTTTAAGGGAAATCAGTGTGTTGAGGCAAGGAGGAAAGCTAAAGACTGCAATATAAAAAGTATTACTTATGGGATACAAAATCTTAAGATATTATTTTACAGCCGTACAGAAGATTGGGACAAAATACTAATTGACTTGTTTCAGGAGACGTAGTTCTATCCATCTTTTATTCCTGCATTTTCTTCGATCGGTGATCCGATTAGTGCTCTGTTCTCAGGTGACATTGAATCAATAATCGATGATTGAGAATGACTTATTTTTATTCAGAATTTTGGTCTGAAACATGACAATTGCAACAAAACTAAACAGAATGAAAAGGACAACGTCATCTGTTTTTTTTAAATTATATATTTTCTAAATTTCAAAGCATACATTTATATCGACTGACTATAATACTATTTAAAATTAAAAAAATAATATTCGAATGATTGGATATTATTTAAATAGCTTATGTTTTTTTGTTTAGATATATAGGATTGACTTATCCTCTTAAATGTTCTTTTAAAAGTACATTTTTTTTCAAGAATTGGACGTTGTCCAGAGGACGATAGTGTTATATGTGGATGCAATTGGATACTTTACTTCTTCTTTTAGGGAGATGAAGTGGAAAAAATACAAAATTTATCTCAATATATAATTTCTTTTCCAAGAAAACGAAAATGATCTTTTAAATAAATGTCCCGTATTTCCCCAAGGATTCAAGGTGATATCATTTGCGATTGTGAATGCATTTAAAGAGAAGGGTGAGATATTCGTTTTGAGTTGGAATTGGTGGATGTGAAAAACGAAATATATACGATTATTTTAAATTCAATTTCAGTTTTAAAATATCCAAGGAAAGTATACGTTTTTGATTCCGTGGGAAATATGCTATTATAAATCTGCTTGAAATTTTGCATTTTATGTTTTAATGAAATACACCCATAAAGACAACGGAATTTAAAAGTGTCTAGTTTGAAAACAATTTAAATACACAGCACATAATAATAAGCATCGTAAATATCTTATGAAAAATGAAGATGAATATACAAAGATGATTATTTTTTTAAATATATCTTCTAATTGTTTTCATAATTTAAATATCATTGGAATGTAATAAACATATAATAAACTTTTACAATTATCCTCCCGGTGGAAAGCTATAGCAAAGCTAACGATATATTTAAATAAATACAAATTTTAGTTTATGTTGGACAATCAGTACAAGGACATGATAATAAAAATATGGAAATAATCCAAAATCTACATATCAGGGGTTCTGAAACATTTTTTTTTAATGTTTACAAATACAAAATCAATAGTAACAAAAGGGAAGGGGGTTACATAAAGCAATTTTTATGGCTTGTTTTCTTGCTGTCGCCTTATAAAAATTCTAAAATAATTATTGTTTTCATTAAAAGATGTAGAACATCAAGCAACAATTCTAAAACCCCACAGAAACTGGCCATTGAGCCTGACATTAAATGCTAACCGCAAGTAACGAGATAGTCAAATTCAAGCTGTTATATCTCCAGTTCCCTAATTACATTTAAATGAGATAAAATCCGAGCTTGGAACCCACAATCACATGATTTGATCTGCGCCATTTCTCAACTGAGACATTTAGGAATCAGGTCATTGAAAATAAGCCTTTCGACCGTATTGATGCTTGTGAATAATTGAAAAATAAGATAATAAGATGTAAAATCATCAAAATTTTATGTTTAAATTGTGAAAGGTAAGCATAGAGAGATTGTTTAACAAACTAAATCATTGAAGACGATTGTGGAAAAAAATCAGGCAAAAATAAAATTTCAACTTAAGTTTATATAAATAAAGAGACCATAATCCTGAATAATTTATTAAGAAAAATTTAGTTATACGAAAAACGAATTTGAAAACACAATATTAACGTTTTTATTCGTAAATTAATGTGTTAATGGTATTCACAAAGTCGTCACTATATGGTTGAAAATCAAAGATCAAATTAAAAATCAACGAAAAATATATTGAATTAAAATTAATTCTTCCTAAAAAATTTATGATTTACGTTAACTAGTTCAGATGGGTCTAGTAAATATTTCAAGTGATTGACAAGGACAATGTTAGTTTTAAAAACAAATATGCAATTTGTTATATGGTTTGAGCAAAAAACTAAAAATGTTAAATCATTGAAAATTTACTTTAGAATCTAAAAAAAATAATTTCGCATCTGAACACTGTATAGAGAATTTTTTTCTTAAATTATTTTAAAGCAAATCTTTGAAACACACAGAGTACTGTTAGTTTTGCTCCATAATCAAAATGTTCTTAGAACTCTAGATAAACAGAATCTACCCTCTAAATCGATATAATGGAGGATAGTACTTTTGCAGTTACAGCTTACATGTGTATATAAAAAAAAAACATTGAGGAACTTAATTTAAATAATGTCAGAACAAAGTAAATGCATAAATTTATTATTTAAAATGGAATTCCTCCAGCTTTTCAGATTGTACCAGTCAAAATATTTGACTTACTTCATAAGAAAACGTAATACAAAACTCATTAAGTCTTGGCCAAATAAATTACACTTTTATATATTTAGAATTTTAAAAATAAAATATATGCGCAAGCCTATTTCTTGTTTTAATAAATATTCAAATGTCTAGGATAAGTCTGGTCACATTCCTTCTTATTATCGATCATTTATATTCTTTCGCCCGTTTGTAGCTTTCTTTGTGAAACTTAAAAATTGCCAACTCATGCATTTGGACAGATTCCAACTTTTTGACAGCCAAGCATTTTTGGTAATCTGGCAAATTAAAGAGTTTCAGCGAACTTTGAATGAACCGAGTTTGTTCATTGCAGAAATGTTAAATTTATTTATTTTTAGTTTGCGTGGATTTCAATTTCAAAAGTTTAGTGAAAGCTAAATAATATGGATTTTGTATAAAAAATATAAATTATATTTCCTTTAGGTCCTTACTAATGCGCTTTCTATCAACTAATATGTAATTCACATGTATTTTAAAAAATGATCAAAATAAAATATTTAAAATATGGATTTATTTTATAAAAATGTATATCGTGTTTCATTTCGGTCCTTATTTGTACACATTTTATAGTGCATAACGTACACCGATTTAATAAGTTTATTGAAAGTTAAATGGTGAAGTTCTGGATTCTTTTTCATAAAATACTATTATATTATGTTTGTTTTAGGTCAATAATTATAAAATTAAGTAAATTAATATGACACATGCATATGAAGATGTAGTTACAAATAACAAGCTTTCCTAAGCATAACTAAGATATAACTCCCGCTCCTTCCATTGGCGACCTATTCTAAAATAATTTACCAATATCCAAAGTCACACACCAATAAACGAACCGGGCGCTATATCTTAGTTTTACTTTCAAGAATGTGAGTTTTGCAACTACACCCTTTATACTATATGTAATTTTATGTTATATGAATTACGTTGACAATCGATTGTAATTTGAAATAAAATTAAAAATCCATGACAATGTATTAGATGTAAATGAAAATCATTCCGGCTTTCAGTTATAAGTTATTTTAATACTTTCAATTACTTGTCGAAAATGTATTTCATTTTCTTTAAAACAAATCTTATTCTAATTATTAAAGAGAAAACAAATAAAACACAATTTAGAATATTAATGAGTGCCAAAAGAACTTTTTAAATCATATTTTGAAAATTTGAAATAAAACGCGAATTGATGAAATCCAAAAAATGAACATAAAACTTCACTTTGTCTTTAAAAGAAATTTAAATATTGAATTTCAAAATATTCTATCTAAATTATAAGATCATTATAGTAATGGGATTTTGATTTTTTTTAAAGTCAGAGATTTTTAAAAGTTTGAAGAGTTTCATTAAATGGTGCATCATTAATTATATAAAGCCAGATATGAATAATAAATGTATATTACGATATTTACTTAGTGTGCTTTTTCTATTAAAGATATATTATTCTTTACTAAACGCAATGTGAACATCATGTGAAAATAAATTCAGATTTTAGAGAAACTGTTATTATTGGTTTCTCGTTCTTTGATGGAATGTTTTGTCAAATTAACGTAATGCATATTTGTAATTTTATTTTCATATTTATATGTATGCCATAAATTTTAGAAATTTAATTTTAGTTACTTTAGAAATTTAACGATTGTATTAGCAAAGTACTTTGTTAATGAAATATCTCTATTTATCTTTTTAATATAGTTCTAATATAAAGTGTTATTTAAAGTAATTAGAAAAGTTAGTTTTAAAATTGATGTGTACATAATCTAGCACTAAATTGATGAAAAAAATAAAGTTTAACCACCAATCTTGACATAGGTAATATATTTATTTGGTAATGATATATTGAGATTTTTTTTAATTTTTAATGACTCTCAATACTTATAGAATATACTAGTATAAAAATGTGTTAAGGATCTTCTTTCTTTTTAAAGTGTAGCATATTAAATTCCATTTATTTCAATAGATGGCGCCATGCAACATGTTTACTTGGATTCAAGGATGAGGAATTCAGAGTGTATTTATGGGGTCAAATATTTATTCTAAACGAAATTTATACTTTTTGTAGTGAGTATTTCCAAATCATCCAGTTCATAAATGATAATTTAAAAGACATTAACTAGGGTCAAGTGGGGTAAGTGTGATAGGTGGTAAGTGTGATAAACAGCCCTTGTAACTTTGGAAATCATTCTAAAAATCTGAAAGTTTGCAATATATAACATTAGACCACTTATACTTAAACTAAGAAGAAATATTGACTTTAAATAATAGTTTAAAGATAGTTTTGAGCTTTTGAATTTAAGTGCAACTGTTCGTTTTTTTTTTCAAATTCGAAAGGTTTTCTTCCAAATTCCATAAGTGTCATATTTTTATAAAAATCATGTTGTTTTTTCTTTCTCTGTTAGTAAAAAGAATAAAGGTAAAGATATAAAACTGTTTTGGTTTATTATTTCACATGTTGTAAAGTATGGAAGTACAATCACAGTTACCCCTCAAAATATCAGTTGTGGGTAACTGTGATAAGTGACATGGGGTAAGTGTGATAATCCAAAACACCCCATTTACCTTGTGCAAAACATACATAAATAAAAAAAATTATTATATTATTATTAAATTATAAATTATTATAAAAAAATGAATAAAAGGAAATGGCATTTCATTTCATAATATGCCAGATGATTTTGAATTAGAAATACCAAAAACTGACCTTTCTGCTGGATGCTACATTCTTGTTGCCTTTAAAAAACGCACGGTAAAGCACTTTTTGGGACAAGTTCAGTCTGAAAATGAGGTGAATCGAGAAATGATTACTGTAAAATTTGTTAAATATGATAGCATAACAAAGAAATTTTTCATGGCCAAATATAGATGACGTGTGAATAATTGATGAGGACGGTATTGTTTTGATCCTCCCATGTCCAAATATGGACCGAATAGAACGTCTGTATTTTTCGCAAGATTTTGAAAATTACAATCTGTAAAAAAAGCAGTCTAAATAATAATAAAAATTGAGTAGCACCATAGGTATTTTGATTTTAAAATTGTTTCTTTCTTTTACATCCTGTCTTAAGTTTATTATATCACAACATGAACCGAAAACGAAAATTCTCAATATTTTTGATTTTTCTTATCCGTATATTTCTAATAAGATGTAAAATGCTAATAAATTTATGTTTATATCAAATTGTTAAGAAAAATGTATTCTAGGTAATTTATATGGCTTGAAAACACTTATTGCAACTGAAATCACACTTACCCACATCAAAATCACACTTACCCCTATGTAAAGTAAGTGTGATAAAACAGCAATGGATTTTGAAATGCGAATTTTATTCACTTAAATTTGGAATTCAAACATATAAATTATTTCCTACATAGGTATGTTTCTCATAATATTTCACTACCAATTTTAGGATTTGGAATTTACTTGAAGCAGAGAACTAATTTTTTAAAGGAAAAATGTAGAAACCCTATCACACTTACCCCACTTGACCCTATATTGTCTGCATGATTATTTATTTAACACAAAAATATGAATATTTAAACAATGCTATCAGGATTTGAACTTCAGTTTCATAAAAATTTACTGAAAAACAATACTTAAAAAAGAAATGAATTAAAATATATATGTTAATGATTTAGTATATACATGTGCAAATAGTTTCAAAATTACTAAGCATTTTACTTCACCAATGAAGTGAAAGGACGTTATCATGTTTTATAACCATAAGTGTATTAGATCTAATTGCAAAGGCGTTAAAAGGTATCTAACTACTTTGAAAATCCCTAATTTTGAGAAAATACACGTTTTTAGACTATAAAATCCAATTATATTCTGATATTTAAAAGATATACTTTGTTATTTATATTTCTATTGATTTCTTTGTTATTTATAAGTCTATGATAGCATAACCGAATTGTGAAATAATTTAACAACGACAAATGTGTGTAATACGACTGTTAGTTTTAAACTTAACACATTAACGAATCCAACAAGATTTCACTGAAGGTTTGTATTTTCAATAAAAAAGTAAATTTAATATATGCTACTTTACAAAAAATTTAAAGTAGTATTGTAAAATTTCGTAACTAACAAATTTAAATTATAATGATTATCCATACATTATAGTTAAACTGCATTTTTCATTATAATATGCATCTAAATGTAATTATCTAAGATTAAAATAATTTCTACATTTTAGAGGATTACAAAATTTTCAATCAGAAATTATTTAAGACTTTTTAAATGATGTTTCACGGTAATGCGGACATTATTCATGCAGTCAATGAAACAACTTTTTTGGCCCCAAAAATTTTTTATTTTTCAGACTTTTTATGTTGTTATTTAATGGAAAATGCATTCTAAAATACTCAATAGTTCTCAGTCTTCAAGTTAATTAAAGTTTTACCAATGAAATATGTACACTGTTAAAAAAATTCGTACATGGTTTAGTGGTTCCTAGTAGCTGCAACGGATGTGTGGTCAAATGTTTCAGAATATTTTTAGTATTAAGTTAAACAATTTTCCAGTTTTAGTTTCCGAAATCTGAAAAATTGTTCAACCGAATTTCAAAAATATTGTGATACAATTCACAGCACAGCCGTTGCATCTACTAGAAATCTTTTTTTGATGAAACCACGTCAGACATTTTTAACAGTGTATATATATGAACAAATTAAAATTAGTTTTTAAGTAACTTACTGTAAGGAAAGCTTTCATTTATGAACTCAAAGAAATTCAAATATACATATACAAATCTTTATTTTGTTACAAAATTGCAATTTAATAAAAAGATAAATTGCGGATTAACCACGGTTAGATAAATCAAACTAATAAATCATGTTTGACGATTACTTCTTGTTTGACCATCAATCAATCAGTTCTTTTTAAATCACTACACAGATTCCTCGCAAACTATTTGAACGAATAAGAAAAATAAATCCCAATTCCTAAGAAATAAGTTCGGAGAGAAATAAAAATCAGTAATGTCCAAACATACTAAAAAAATCGCAAGGGAAACAACATCCTAAAATAAAAAAGAATACATAGAAGATAGAGGATTTCGGCGCTTTTCTATTTTTCCTACCAAACTGACCAGAAACTTTCCTTTTCCGAGAGCGTTTTTTACAAGTAGAAAAATATGGCAAAATAAAATGGAGAATGAGATACTGTATGGTAAAATGTGGGTTGCCCTGGGTTAGCTTTCAGGGGCAATGTTGGTTTCTTCTGAAAGGAAAATGTTTGAAGGGTAAGTATAAATATTGACAGAGGAAAATTGAAACACACAACTATACTAAAGCAAGCATGAGGATGGGGATACTGTTGGTTTGGTTTTGATTTTAGGTTGCATTTTTAAAGACTTATGGATCGATTTTATATTAAATATGTATTTCTGCGGATGTATTGTTATACCGTCAAGTTTCCTTTTACTTTAATAAATTTAAATGTTGCGGATTTTTATTGTGAAAATAAGGCTAAAACATTGTCATTTGAACACTTTCTCTATTTTTTAATATTAATCTTCAGATGAATTTAGTTCGTTCATTTTATTGCTTTGCAATCTACTTTCTGGCTTTACCATTGCTATTTGACCGAGACACACTGCCTAAAATCCTTGATCGGTTACATACACATCCGAAATGCGATTCGAAGTGATCAAAATGATTAAGGGAACGTCCTCCACACTCCCGTTTGGAGGTAAAATGTATGAAAATATAATTGACTTAAAACAACAACATATTAAAAACTAGGGTTTTTGTTTTATAAAATAAGTTTAATGCAACAATAAAGCTAAAAATATAACACATACAGTATCATTGAATACATATTATTCTACTATCAAAGTATTCAATAATTGTAACACCTCAAATCTAAACTCACAAAATATAGTCTGGATCCTCGTACGAAAATAATTGTAAATAATCTGGGTGTTTTTTTTTACTTATTTCTATATTCCCTTGGCCTTTTCTTCATTTCTCAAAACCTTGTCACGAGGACCATCATTGTTGCTAAGGTATCAACAAATTTGCCACGCAGTTCTTTTCAACAAATATCTCTCTTTTTTTTTCACACATTTTTTTTCAAAATGTGAGATGCAAAAAAGTGACGACTTTTTTTTTTCTCACTGCGTCGCCTCTTGGGACTTCTATAGCGAAGGTACGTGCACTGATTTATACATGAAACGGATTTTGTCAGTCCTACTTCAGATGAGGCGTTTCTATTATTTTTTAGGAACATATACTTTTTGTTTAAAATAACTTTTCTTTATTCCAAGTTCATTTTAAAAAAGTTAATTTTTTTCTTTCTGTAAATTAATGAGTTGTTACGGAAAATGTTTCAGACTGATGTCCTTAAGGGTACAAAACATTTATATACATATTCAATAATACTTATAAAAAGAATAATTTGTTTGTGTAACTGTATTTTTTAATCTAGCAGCTCACTAGCTCAGAAGCATAGCCAAAGCCAAAATTCAACTCTAATTTTTTTATACGCAGAGCGCAATTATAAATATGCGTGAATGAAAGGGTTAGGGTTTGTGGAGGTAATTTTCCATTTGAACAGTTTTTCTTAGTTTTATTTTTTTTGTTTGCCAATTGGTGGTATTCCCCACTTGACACCTTGACCCCTTACTTTGAGTGACATAACAAGTAGAGTCACCATGTCTGCGCATTGTAAGCAGGAGGTCAGAGTTCGAAGTTTCGCTACTGGTCTCTCATATGCGTAAAGGGAAGCGTTCGGGGCCAAGATCCATCGAATGAGGGGCTCGCCATCCCTTGATTGACTGGGGGACTTAGATGTCCTACATCACCGGCCACGTCTTTCTCTAGTGAACTCTGACTTCCGACCTCAGGTATATTCTCTGTAATCCATGCATGTCACCGTTTAGCTTTAGCACTCTTTCACTAAGGTGGGTCATCCCTCGCGAGTTTGTAATAACCTATAGCTATGTCTCTATTCTTAATAAATAATGATGATTCACTCACAATGGAGTCCTTTACTAATTAAGAAAAGCAATCCACTATACGACCATCTGGTATTGTTTTTATTATTTATTATTATTTTATTATATTAATTTTGCTGACATTTATAAAGAACGAAATTGGATGAACTTATTTATCATTTACAAATATTGTTCGATTTTATATACGCAAATTACTATTATGGAAAAATGTTTAACATGTTAATATGTATAAATTTAATTTTTTATGATAACGCTGCGCTTTATCCCCTCTCCCAAACAACAACTGTAAAATCCCAACGAGCATTGTCAAGTAAAGAAATTAAATTTACTACTAGGAATCCATACAATATCGGTCATAAAGATTAGTAGTGCCGACAATTGATTCACAGTGGCCTATTTCTTCAGGTTGGCGCTTTATAAATTTAAGTACTATTAGGTTTAATGTAGGATTGCAGTCAAATTAACAATTCCTAGAACTGAAAAATCCTACGCAGTACACACAAGTTACCTTATACAAAAAAAATTACTAACAGGTACGCCCAAAGTGACATCAAACATCAATGCCGCAGTTGCTGAACTGTGTCTGACTAATATAATCGACACATTTGCTATTTTCAACAAAAGTAAGCAATTTTGGATCCAACATAAGCCCTTCTGTTACGAAACTCTGCGAATGGGCTTGTTTAGCTCAAAGAAGTATCGGTCAACAAGTTTTGAAATGTATAAAATGCTTTTTAACCCTTAACAATCGGATAATTTTCAAGAAAATGTTCGTAAAAGTGCCTATTTTTTATGACTGAAAATTATATAACATTATCTGTATGAACAACACGTATATTCATGTTTAATTTTATTTCATTTTTGATTGACATTTTAAAAAAAATCTCAGGAAAACCAACATTCAGGGTTATTATGACCAAATGTTGCTTTTTCACGCTTTTTTTTTCAAGCAAAAAAAATGTTTTAAAAATGTGTGTTCTAAACATTTAGGAATGCCTTAATGTTTTAAACATTAAGGGATTTTTTTTTAAATGTGTGTTTTAAGCATTGAAAAACAAATTGATTCAAGTTGCGTTTAATTTGCGTATATAAATATTATTAATTGTTTACTTGTAAGGGAAATTTCAAAGCATGAGGTTTACAGACCAACACTCTACTACTACAATATATATACCTTTTACTACAATTACTACTAAACACTGCAATCCGCAATTATTACGGGAAGAGAAATATAGTACGAAAGGGTTTAACTGGTTGTTGTATCCTCAACATCAATCCTCCCAACATTTTCGTACACGTTTTTCGAAACTCTTGATGCCCACCCTTCTCCAGCCCCGCTTCAGCTATTTTTTCTCGTATACTTTTTTCGACAGAGTATGTGTTTGTTTTGATGCTCGGTGCGTATTTATTGAGAGGAACTAGAAAATGGCTGTCGCATTTTTTTTTAAAATAGAAGGTGTAGATATATCGATATTTTTTTCTCTTTTTTAGAAAAAGTTGAGTGTCGAAAGCATGCAGCTTCATTGTTGATATGGTCGGAGAATAGTAAGTAGGCTATGTTGAATTTTGCAATCGACGCGAGTTTTGTAGAGGAAAGAAACTACCTTTTAAACTAAGTTGGAGTAATGGGTCGAGTGTGAGCTAAAAGTTTTTTTTTAGAAAAAAACTTTGGTTACACTTCTTCAAAAGAACGTAATTTAGGTTTTGCATTCATAATTATAATACATTTATAACAATAAGCATTCAAAAAGAAACAAAAATAAATTATTTATATGAAAAATGTAAACAAATTACTTTGTATATTTATTATATATCATTTAAATTTATAATTCGACATAAATGTAGGAATTTGATCTAAGATGCTATTTTTCTTACAATTTCAATTGAACAATTTGAAATGTTTTTCACAAATTTACGAAAATATTAAAATTATATTTATATTTTTATTGCTTTCTTTTCATCTTTCATTTTCTTATATTTAATGTAATTCTGAAACGTTAACAAGTAAGTAAATAAAAATTATCCAGTTTACAAGATTTTTAATAAGGGTTTGAAAACAGTTACCACAATACACAATTAAAAATACTGCAAAACTCTAATAATTATTCAGTCATTTCTACCTAGTATTGAACAATTCAGTCTTCAGTTTTCTAATTATATTATCTATAGTCCGATAAATCAAGTAAATTTGTTAGTCATAAACTGAGACTGAATGATATTTCAGTACATATATTATTTAATGATGTTACTGAATATATCAATATCGATTCTCCTTAAGACTCTCAAAGGAAATATCAATAGCAGTTCTCATTATTCCGATTTCGTTTCTTGCAGGTCTGCGTAAACTCGAGAATATATTAGATAATAGAATAGATCCTTCCTTTAACTCTTCACACCTTTGCCGTTTCCCAAAGCGCAGTTATGCCGATTGCACGAACACTCGTGGTAATCGTCAAGAGTTTCCGCGATTACCTCAACGAGCGCGGATGTGAAATAAAGTAACACATAACTCCTAACTAAGTGTTGCAAAGTATAATCAGAAACCTATGTTGCATATCTATAAACAATCGGCTCAGTGGCTGAGAGGTATTACGTGCCCGCCTCATAAGCCCAAGATGGAGCTCCTACTGAGTCGTCATATTTGCTTGATGGGAAAATCGTGAGAACGCATGTCATGTGATTATGTGACATGTAAAGGTCCCATGAGTACCCATTTGGCTTGGGGTTATCTCGGCAAAATTAAATCTCGGCATACCTTAACATCCACAGAGAGCTTAGATTCATTGTAATCTGAGCGTCAAAATTAGACGCCAAGAGAGTGCCACAAAAAAAATGGCTCTCAGTTCTGGGGAAAATGTCAAATATCACACCGTGGATCTGAGTTCGTCGTTGGTCTTGTAGTGCCATATAGCATTGTTACATATAGCAAGTGCCATATAGCATTGTTAGCATTGGTGTATATATTATAGTTTAAAATAATACTGCTTATATGCCGTTATACAGATCATCGTTATTCTGTGGTGCAGTGCAATTCTGATAATATTTTTCTAAGGGTATAATTATCATCATTAGAATTATCATTATTAGACTTTTTAATTTTTTATATATTGTTACTTATAAACACTTATGTGAAAACAAGTAGATGTAGTTATTCGTACACTAACCACCAATGGTTTATATTATATACCTAATAAAGCAAAGAAAACAAAATGAAAATTCATTTTTCCAAGCTAGATTGGTAATTGTTATAATTAATTCCTTAGGAAAATTGTGTAAATGTTAAGCGAAAAGAAAATAATAAGTTAAAGACAATAAGTATTTTGACGGTAACTGATGCAATTAATGTAAATGATAAAAAAAATAGAATTCACCCAATTCAGTTTGAAAAATAACAAATATGTAAGAGCGAGTGTTTGAATAGAACCATGCACAATATGTCTAATACATTTCTCTTTGCGTAGCAGCTTGTGCGCAACTGCTTTTCGATACCGAACGCAGCAGTGTCGATTTCGCAAAGGATTTCCCAGCTCTTCTGTAATTACCAAAGGAACTTGTTAAACCAATTAATCGGGGGACTGCCAAGGACATCGCCCGAGTACGGATTTAATTTTGTTTCCGGCCCGATTGCCGATTATCCCGGCAATTTACCGGTCGCTAATTACCGGCACCTTTTCCCGAATTCTCCCGACATCTGACGCGTTTGGTGGAAACGGAGTACGGTACCCCTTTGAAGTAGGATAGCTTACCTTTGGTTTGAGATAATTGTAACTGGCAGACTTGTTGGAAATAGTTTTTTTAGGTTGGCTAGGTTTTTATGCCAATAGTCCATCTTTAGATGTTTTGTCAAAATAAGTATAAAATTTGTTTCAAAACAATTAAAGTGTAAATGTTAGCTATTTAGACATATATACAAAGTTTTAGAGAAGCGAAGGCAATTTATAAACTATCTTTGAAACTATTAAATTAAGTTTAAATTCGTGAAGCATTTTAGAGCGATTTACCGGACCGTTATAAATGCTAGGTCTCGTCATTAGAGGAGGTAACATCCGTTCCTCGTGTGATAAAAAAGTTAAGTGATGAGTGTTGACCGAAGCACAGTTCGGTTGTAGGATGCGTTTAGGGATACAGGAATGGGGCAGTTCATTGTTCTGCAGTAGATTACAGGCAAATTATCGTTGATTTATAATTACAGTACAATAAAAGGAAATTATTTTTTTAAATTCAATATACCTTAGTGGCTTTCCGATTGGAGTTATTTTTTGCAAGCTTAACAATCTCTTAAATAAGATGGTCATTTTATGGTGGTTCTCGCTACCACTATAAATTTGAGAGTCACTCATAGGGTCATTCTAGGCTTAATACTAATAACAAATTTCATGAAATTCGTGTAAATAAGATATAATTTTGTCAAACTAGTGTAAAGATATATTGGGATGTCGGTATCCCGGGCAGAGGTCATACCGTAAGATTAATGAAACGAAGTGGGCGGGTTGTTGTTGTTTTGTGCCATTGGCAATTAAAATCATTAAACAACTAAATTTTCTACTGATTACACGATTTTAATTTAACCATCAGGTGTCACAGTAGACATTATGAAGAAATATTGTTCTTTTAAATGAAAATAATTCTTTCCGTCTTTATTAACTTATCATTTCTGAAATAATAATTTTATTTTTAAAATTATTTAAAATTGCAAATTTAAGTACACGTTAGGTTGTTTGAACTTTGAGTGTGGTTCGGAGTGATTTTAAGTAGTAGTTGATATTTGTTGTTGTGGTCTTTAAAAATTAAAACTAATGGGCATTTTCAATTGTGATATTTTCCATTGTGATATTTCAGAGTGAGAAGAAATTTTATTTGTAAAACCGTTTTAAAAACTGTTGATCATTAAATATAATATAAATATAAAAATTGCATTACATTCTAGTGGTATTTTTCTAATATAATCAGCCATATATTCTATTCTTATTAGCAGCTTATTATCAGCCATATATTCTATTCTTATTAGCAGCTTATTATAAGCCATATATTATACTTTTATTCTCTTATGAGAAATCCAAATTGTATTTTTTTGCAAAAAGATTTTCTTGATGCAACGCCATGTAAGAGGAAGAAAATTATACGAACTAATTTAATTTGAAGCTCAAATGAGATTAAACCAAACGAATTATTGTGAATCTAAACAAACTTAATTATTTATTGTTTTTATAACCTAGTTTAGTTAAAATATCAAGATTTCAAAATTACTATCTCAAATAGTTCAGTATTTTACATTATTTATATGAAACATTTGCATTCGATACTTTTATTTCAAGTTACGTAATATATTGAGCACTATTTATTCCTATGATATATACTATAATTTCATTTTCTTAGAGTGAGGTTACCTCCATTCAACGCCTTGTAGGAAGGGGAAAATGAGACAAAATACTTTTTAGAACGAAGCCCACTATGAGGTTCCCAAGAGTGTTGTACGGATTCTGTTGACAAGAACTTCTAATGAATAATTCAGTGTTTACTGTCTAAGATTATGGTTGTTTGTGTCAACTTACTAAATTGTTATTTTTGTGCAAGAGTAGCAATAAATTAGCAAAAATAAATCAGAAAAATATACTTAAAAATAAAGTAATAAAAAATTCAATGTAATAATATAGTAAATTAAAAAATGTACTTAAAAATAAAGTATATTGGGCACACAATTTTCAATTAATATCATGTTTTATCTATGATCGTATGATCGTTTAAATCATGTTTTTTTTATTCATTACAAAAATCTTAATATTACAAACAAGTTGTTTTTCAGTGAGTTTGTAGTCTATGCAATTTATAAATTTAAATTAACCTGTTAAAGTTAAAAGGACTCATGTCTATTTAGTAATTCACTTATATAGGCCAATGGGGAGAATTTTGCTTAAATTCAAATTGAAGAGGCATTAATTTAATCATATATTTTATTTATAAGAATACCACTTCAATCTCTATCTCCAATAAACTACTTGCCTATTAAAATATTTGTTTCCTAGCACATTTGAGATTTAGGGTTTTTTAAACCATCTTTTTTTATCTCTAATTTAGAAAGATATATGATAAAAAAATGTTTAATCTAAAAAACCAAGAAAAAACAGAAATCAAAACTTATAGCCATGTTATACACCTATTTTTAAATAGACATGTACTCACTTCTTTAGCGAATTCCAGTATCTTGTATTTGATATTTTATTTTATCGTCATTAAATTTTTTTTTTACCATCACATAGTCATAAAAAAATCAGAATCTCTGTAATAAATCCATTTTCTAATGGAATATTTTTTGGCAATAATGGCAAAATCGGTTGGGGATTCTGTTTATGATTAATTTCGTCGCTTCGAAGACGTGTTTATGACGTCGTTATACGTGAGAACCTCGTTCAATCCAGGATATGATAATTATCAAAACTTTTCAGATTGCTCGTGGCAACACCCAACATCAATAAATGGATTGAAGTCTTAAGAATATATTTCTTGTTAACGAAATTGAATTTCTGAAAGGTAACAATGCATTATTCATAAACATGTTTAATTATATTCAACGTCAAATTACGTTAATAGAAAATATGCAGAGAAATTTTACTTTCTTAAATGTATATTTATATTATTAAAATGTAACGTGTTTGTGTAAAAGATAATAATTACTAGATAATATAATGTAAAAGTTTTTTCTTAGTGCTTTCCAATTTAAATTTGAAAGAATATTTCTGCTTTAATTTTTTTCTTAGACGAATAACATGGCTTAAGATTTTATAAAAATACATTATTTTCTTCAGAAAGATAACGTTTTTTTTAATTACAGAAGACATAAAAAACTTATAGTTATATTTTCGTTACATTTTTTATAGTAAGTTTCATTAATTGAATATACGATTTTTTCTGAAAATTATTATTTTAGGTGTTTAATGCAATATGTAAAAAGAAGTTTCAGATTAAGAGCTTTGTTGTAAAACTAAAAAAAAAAATATTTAAGAATTCAAACCAAATGTCAGTATTAAGTTTCAAGTTTAAATCGCAAGCCGTTTGCAATTTATTCCATAAAACAACGAAGCTTGACACATATATTTTACATGCTTCAATACAATTACAAAGTAAAAAAATATATATAATAAATTCATATATTCTAACCAAAACTTCTACTTTTCTGTTTAATCTCGTCTACTTACATTAGCCTGCATTAATTTTTAAATGTGTAATTTTTCTCCATCAATTACTATCATCAGAATTTATTATCAGAATTTTTAATTGGATATTGGATTACGGGTCTCAGAACCTCTACTACTTGAAAACATTTTTTTAATAAATTTAATGCATTTTGTAAAATTTGTTTACTTTGAATAGTTTTATTTTAAACTAAAAAAATGATTAACGAATTCAAAACAAATGTCAAGCTTAAAATAAACTTTTAAATCAAAAGTATCATGTAATTTATTCCCTAAAATAACAAAACTTTTAACACATATATTTTACATGCTTCAATACAATTACAAAGTAGAAAAAAATATAATACATTCATATACTCTAACCATCTTCTGTTCAATTTTTTTTTATCTCGTCTACTTACATTATTATGCCTTAATTTATAAATGTTTAATTTCTCAAAAAAAATTACTATCATCAGAATTTATTTTAATATTTTTTTAATTGGATTACGGGTCTCAGAACCTCTACCACTTAAACGCAATTTTTAATAAAAATTTAATGTATTGTGTAAAATTATTTTATGATGAGTAGTTTTATTGTATAAATAAAAAAATGATTTACGAAATTAAACGAAATGTCAAGCTTAAAACACATGATTAAATCAAGAGCCGCATGTCATTTATTACATAAATTAAAGAAACTTGACACATATATTTCACATGTTTCAATACAATTACAAAGTATAAAAAATATAATAAATTCTAACCAAAATATCTTCTAACTAAAACTTCTACTTTTCTGTTTAATCTCGTCTACGGACATTAGTCTGCATTAATTTTAACAGTGTAATTTTTCCAGAAAGATTACTATCATCAGAATTTATTATCATAGTTTTTAATTGGATTACGGGTCTCAGAACCTCTACCACTTGAACACGGATATGTCTTATCATTCGAAGAAAAGTGGCCTTAAAACATTTGAAGAGCTTAATAGAAGAACGTGCTAAGTGACAAAAAGCTGAAAACGAGAAAAATGAGCATTAAAGTTTTTCGTTTGCACTCAGATCTGTCGAAACCGGTACTTGTAAACCATAAAAAAATATACTAAACTGAAAGCCGAAGAAAAAGTGGAAAATTATTATCGTTAAAGAAGTTAGTAATATGTTTATTGAAACAAATATATTTAGTTTTTTAAAATGTCACTTGCACGTTCTTCCACTAAGCTCTTATTTGGGTTCCAAATAGCATTTACCTCATTTTTCCGTGTAAAGGAAAATATAGTCACGCTTGGATAAAAAATTGTAACGCTAAAGTGGAACTACATTAAGACAAGTGCAAGTTGATTAAGGTTTGTTGGGGATCTTATAAAGGGAATTTATTTTTCTTTGTTCTGTGCTGTTCCAAGTATATATATATATAGGACGTAATTTTCAATTAACAAAAGCACGTATGCTTCTCGAAGAGTAAACGCGGTACTTTTGTTCCAGAATTTTTGTTTTTTGGGATCGGGAGCGGGGACTGGAAATTATTAAGAAAATTTAATTATCCGCAATTAAATTTAATTCATTTTGTCGGCCCTTTTTATTTGCGTAGTGTTTTGGAAATTTTGTAAGTGTTTCAACGCGAATCAAATTAGATGGGTAATCAATATTCTTGGCTTTGGAGATGTTGCAAATTACATTGCAGTTAATTCTTCTTTGTAATTTAATAATGAAAGAAAAAAATAGTGTTCAGTAGCAAAAATAATTGAATATTTGAAAGGAAATTATTAAGGAAAATATTCGGACCTATTCAGGAGAACAATGATTGGAGAATTCTTTACAACTATGAAATTTACAGAAAATTTGGCAAATTTGGCGGGACCGACATTGTGAGAACTATATATAAAAGCATCCCGGATTAGGTGGCTGGGCCATCTGTACAGATGTCCCGATGATTTCCCCACCAAAAAAGTGACTTTTCCAAAATAGAAGGTACTTGTCGTAGAGGACGACCACCCACACGATGGTTAGACGATGTTGAAAGGGACCTCAATCTAATAGGAGTCAACCGATGGAGAGCTATTGCGTCTAATAGAGCCAACTGGAGGAGGGTCAGCGAGTCAGCCTTGGCCTGCAAAAGGCTGTTGAGCTCATGAAGAAGAAGAAGCACAAATAATATTATATCGTCAATTATAAAGTATATTAAGTTTCATCATACTAAATTTTAGTTTTGGTTATTTATAATTATTGACAACTTTGTTTTTGTACGCAACAATGTATGCAGTTTGATATTGAAAATAGAGGGGTTTACAGATTGAAATAGAGGGTCAATTAAAGGGTTTAAATTATATTTAAAATTCATTGCGTAATCCATTTATGGTTCAATATCGGAACATCTTTAACATAATTGCAAATTAAAAAAGATTTATTTATGACAAAGTGATAGAGTGATAGTCAGCACACTGATAATTATATAGTTACATCACACTATAAAAATTTGGTGTAACGTTCGGGCATAAACTAGTAAAAGTATCCAGCGATTTGCTAACTCCAGTTTTATGTATTAACGATACACAACAAATTGGGAGTAAGATTACACCAAATAGGATTAAACCTGAAGCTTATTCATCTTTAGAGATTGAAGGTTACTGTAATTCATTAAACTGTATTCATCAAAATACAGCATACTGCCACAAGCTTTATTGAATAAGTTTAATATTTTTTTACGACGAATAACGAATAAAAAAGCACTTGTGATGGCCACAGAGGTAATGGGGTAATTTTTGAATGGCACCTAAGTGAGGAAAGGAGATTTTGTGCAGTTTACAGTAGTAACAATATGAAAATAAAAAAATATGATTTAAAACAATAATGACACTTAGACGTAAAATAATAATAAATATATATATTTTATTTCAGACAGGAAGACCATTAGCATTGATGTTAAATGTTATAGTAGCAAATGAATGATTGATACTCCAATCATAAACTAAAGGTTAATCCAATAATCATACGTGATATTGCTTCTTTCATGGTCAGAAAGTGCCACATGTCCCCATCTATAATGAATTTTTGATACAGCCTAGCTACATATTAAAGAAAACAGAAAACTAGATAATATAAGGAATTTTATGATTTGAAACAATAAATATACTTTAACAATATTTAAAATAGTTTACTTCTTATAAGACTTCTTACAATCGCATTGATAGCAAATATATGAATTGATTGCTCCAATCAGAAACTTTAGAGGATCCAATTTCATACGTGATATTGCTTATTCCATGGTCAGAAAGTGCCACATATCCCTATCTCTGATGAGTTTTTCACTACAGCCTAACTGTATATTGAGGAAACCAGATAAAACTAATAATTAAACAATAATGATACTTTTACATGGAATAAAAAATAGTTTCTTTTACTTCTTACAGGAACACCACTTTCATTGATGAAAAAACTCGTGTTAGCAAATGTATGATTGATAACTCCAATCAGAAACTTAAGGAGGATTCCATAACAGTACGTGATATTGCTTCTTCCATGGTCAGGAACTGCAGCATGTCCCTATCTCTGATGATTTGCGTTGCAGCCTAAGTTCATCTAGAAAACAGTAACTTGATGAAATACTGAACTTTGTTATTCAAAACAATAATGATACTTAAACGTAGAATATTAAATATTTTATTTTACTTCTTACGCGACTACCAATCGCATATTTGTGCCAAATTGTCTATTAGCGAATGCATGATTGATTCCAGAAACTTTAGGGGATCCCATAATCAAACGTGATATATATGCTTCTTCCTAGTTCAGAAAGTTCAGCATGTAACCATCTGTGATGATAGTTTTCTACAGCCTAACTGCATATTGAGGAAAACAGTAACCAGATAAAAGTATGAATTTTATGACTTAAAACAATAATGATCCTGAAAACATACAATGATTAATAATTTCTTTTGTTCTTACATGAAGACCTCTCCCATTGATGCCAAATCTACTTTTAGCAAATATATGATTGATTACTCTAATCAGAAACTTAAGGAGGATTCCATAATCGTACGTGACATTGCTTCGTCCATGGTCAGGAACTGCAGCATGTCCCCATCTCTGATGATTTTCGCTGCAGCCTAAGTGCATATTAAAGAAAACAAGTTCGATCGGACCTTGCTGACATCACTTAATCTCGCTGACAATGTCCACAGCTTCTTTCATGTTTTATTTATCGGGCGATCGTGTAGCGGTAAATTCTTTTTCCTTTGCGCCATACTTAGGGCAGAAAAAAAGCCATCACGGGCATTTGTGTTGTGTTCCGGAGATTAGTATAAAGCTACACGAAATGCGTAAAAACATATTTGGTACGTGTATTGGATCACATAAGATAATGTGATAATGTGTTGCAAATAAAAATCGGTTGTTATGACGTCGTATGGAAGAATAGTATAGTTTCTCTCATAGAATTGCCCTTGCATAGATCGTAATCTATTTACCATATAATAACCACGAAAAAACAATTATTTCAAACACTAAATCCCTTAAAACACACAAAATTTAAAGCTTTAAAAAGTTTTTTTTTTGCCACGAAGTTGTATTTAAATATTTAAAAGTGAATTGTTTTATTGTGTTATTATTCTGATGTAAAGAGTCCGACACTAAATAATGTTAAAATTTACGATTTTGTGTTTACACTTTTAAAACGTAATTAATATTCTTCTTAAAAAATGATTTTTTTTCCTTTACAGTTCCTAAAACTTCTCTGAAACACTGGTTATACACTATTAAATACGTTTTTATGCCTTAATATAATCCTATATTACTTTTGGTACTAAAAAATAATATTTTTATTAAAACAAACATTGTTATCTTAACTTGTATGGGAAAAAATAATATGCGCCGTTACTGTAGCCCTTCCTGTTTTCACAGAACAGAAAATGGTTGTTAAGTCCCGAAGAGGTTGAATCTCTCTTTTAAAAACAGGAACGATTACAGACACATTTATAATAACTTTATTGATGAGACAAACAACCATACATTTACAACCAGACTTAGAACTCTGTTTTTGTACGTATTGGTTTGTATTCAGACACGCTATCGACTGTGCCAGGTCGGCAGAAAAGAACCCCTTTGAAATTCTTCGAATGCTTTTACTTACTTAATTTAACTTTCATAAGATTCAAGACTCATAATTTAACGTAGATTGTACATAGATATTTTTATCTAACAAAAATCAGAATGAATAATTCCTCAAAAGTATCTTTTTATATCTTCCTATAACTAAAATCTTTCATCAAAAATTCAAACTGTAGCAATAAGTTACGTTTTTTATTTATTAAAAAACGATACTTTCCAGGCGTGAATCATTTGTCAATCCATAACCACAGAAAGTTTCCAACGAAAATCAATGGCCTTTTTCCAAAACTCTAATTTGGCCTTTCTATCTAAACAAAAATCCGATATTCCGCAATATGAACCGAGGCATTCTTTCCTTTCTTCTCGTCTCCTGTGCTCGGGAAAATCATTATTATTCTGAAAAACAAAAAGCGCCAGAAAAATTCAAGCAAAATCTTCCTACAATCACCGGTAGGAAACAATTATACGATGCTGATTTCGACGAACAATGAGAGATAAAGCAGAGTTGGTGAACCAGACGTAAATAGGGATGTTAGAAAATTTAACGTCAATTTTACCATTCTGTTGTTGGTAATGAACTATATTATTTTTTTTGTACAATTATATTCAAAAAGTTAACAATTTCTGGATTTAAAGATGGGTGTATTAGATTTTTTTATCAGTTTTAAATATTATTTACAAAATCTTAATTCCTAAAAAAATTTTGCCTTAAGTTCACAATAAAAAAACATTTTTGCCACTGTTCTGAAAGCAATATGAGTGTATAAAAGGGCAAAAATATGCGTTACAATTAGAATATTTGTGTATATAAACATATATTTAAATATCTGCGTAAAATGTAGTTTCAATTAACATGTATATCTTTAGATTCATTTATGGAGTTTTGAGAATTAAATATGCAGTTGGATTTAAATACAGGAGTTTAGCTTCTTCAAAGTTAGATAGATTATTTCTAACCTCGAAAAGCGATAGCAATCTCGAGATTCAGATATCGAAGTAGTTAAATGTGTCGAAAGTTAAAATTGTTTCGTTAGAATGGCTAAAATGTACAACGTTATATGCATTAATATTTTTAAGTGCTTCAATCAACCTAATAGTAATTATGTCCTTGAACTCTTATTTATATATTCTCCGCCATTTAAATGTACGGTAAGGGACAAATTCAAACAATTGTTCTGAAAAATCCTCCTTCAGTCAATTCATCCCAATTTTTGCAACAATAACAGAATAACAGATAAACTAGTAAATCAAATTAACGGAATTCGTACAACCCAAAAAACGAAAAGAGCATAAACCCTGCAAAACATTTAACCTGAAAAGATTCTAAAGCGTGAGATAGTTACGCTTAAATGAATTGATTCATAGTTACATAATCTAATTTATTTAATGGAATAGTACTGTTTTCCAAATGAAGAACAATTTATTCTATTTCATATATTTTTCTTATTTTTTTTAATTATTTGTGTTTCCAAGTAAGCAACTTTTTTTTTTTGCTTCGTTATAAATTTTGACTCAAATAAATGTTGGTTATCTTTTTTTGTAGTTTTATTTTTGGCAACGCCGCAGATTAAATAAAATTACTTGTGTCCGGAATAGTGTGACTTTTACTAACTGAATTAGCAAGATATGGTGGTTTTATTGCTGTCATTGAATCCTTATAAAGACAAAGGTAATTAAATAATTGATGTTATTGTTTTCAATTCCCCGATGGGCTGTGTGTTTAAAGACAATGATAAAAATAAAGTTTATAATAATATGATACTTACAGCATTTGATTTATCAGTGAGTATTAAAATATTATTTATTTGATGGTGGTTATGTTTTCTTTTAATTTCATGCGAGAAATCATTAAATAACACTTAAGTTATTAAGAACTGCTTATTTCCGCACTTACAAATGTGGATAATTATCCAATTAAAAATGCTTTAAACAATTCTTTAACTTAAAAGTTCCCAGTGTCAATTAATTAATTTTAGTAATTTTATTCTTAACGAACTGCAGCATCATAAAGTTTGTTTTGATTTCAAATTAATTTTTCAAATCTAATTTGCAAGTTAATGCTTATAATGTATCTTTGAGATGCTGATTTTTTTTAGAATTTAGTATAACTGTATTGGTTATTAAAATTTGCAGCATAGTGCATACGGAAAGGTTTTCCATGTTAAGTTACTAGGGGCAAAATATCACTTTTCAACGTGTAATATGTTTAAAGAATAATTATACATAAAATTATTTTTAAAAAATACCTTGCAATAAAGTAACAGTCTTTCAGAATCCTATTACCTCGCTAGTTTCAGATTGGCACGTATTTTATTATGTCTTCCTTCATATTCCATTCCCACTAAAAAAATGCTTTCAACTGCAGTAACTTTGATCTTTTGATCATGCATAATAGTTAAGGGAACCGGGAGCCCAACGACGCTTCAAAATATCGAATTTTTATTTTAACTTTTAATCACTAAAATGTACATTTATGCAAAAGTGGATATAATACAGACATTAATATAAAGGTTGTAGTTGGAGAAGGTGTTAGTTAATTCCAACATATTTTTGTTGCCAGCTTCAAATGTAAAAAATTCCAAAACAACATTTTTCAGCCATTAGGTAAACTTTTCTCTTTTTCTATTGTATTTGGAGGCTTGAAATTTTCCAAGATTTTGTATGTATGTTTAATAACAAAGTAAACCCCCAATTGTTTTTATAAAAATGTTTAAAAAAATAATATTAAGTGCAAAAATACGCTTTTTTTTTCATTTAGAAAAGGTGCAAAAATTGTATTTAGAGCAATAACTTCAGAGTTTTAAAGAATCATAATAAATTTGAAGTTTATTGCGTTTAATGGACATTTTAATTTATATAAAAATATTTTAAGATTCACGCAATGGTTGTGCTGGAAAGTGTACCTTAATTAAAAGTTATCAAGAAAACTCGATATTTAGAACCATCGTTGACTTCCTGGTTTCCTCAAAAGTAACTTTGTCATCAGCAATTGAAAAAAAGTGTGTTTTAATAGATGATTTTTCCTATGACAATTAAAACGAAATTTTAAGATTGACGATAGGTTTTAACAGATAAATCCAAGCTATTTATCTGTGCAATTATACCTATAAACGTTTTTAACAGCTTTTATCTTTTCAATATTATAACTCAACATGACTTACAATGGGTCATGGTAACAATCTAACCATGATATACGTGATATTTTAAACTAAACTATTAACTTCGCGAACACACCCCACACACTCAATGAAACTAAAGTGATTAATAATTACTCCACCAACCCAAAATAATTTTAAATGGAGGGATTTTTACCCCACTCATTAACACTTTCCTTCCTGAAACTTCACGCCAGCTGCCTCGGTATTGTTCACCTAGATAGGATATTAAGGAAGATTTCGAAATACTGAGCTGTTAATTTTCACCGACTATCAGTATTTTTTTTTTACAAAATAAAAGCCTAAGGAATCTGAAAAACTTTATTACATCGTCACAGATATATAGTTTTTAGTATTGTATGCTATGATTATATTATAAATTTTCTAATAATTATATTATGAGTCATGAAAAGGTAGTCAATCCATTTGATTCTCTACGGATGTTCTCATTATTCCTCTAAAATTATTTAGCCATGAAAACTTCCTTATCTAAACAAGCACTTTTTATATGAACCCAATTTACAGCACATGCCTAAATATTATTATTATTGATTTTGTTAATTTAAAAGCTGAAATTACGTGGTTTTTATTAACAGAATACGAACACTTTTAGGTTAGGTTGACCTACCGTAACACTAGAGCTACACGAAGGATATTGACGACGGGCATCATAAATTTTAACCACAGTCAAATGACGAGCAGATACCTGAATAGGCATCCAGCGTATTTTTTAAGAGCGTCATCGTACGCGAGGGGTCGGCGGACTTAGGAGCATATTTAACGTGCAACACTCCCTCTACAGGGTGTTAATCATCGGATAATTTAGCTGTATATACTTTATGGGTCAGCAGTATTTTTTTTTGGGGGGGGGGGTGGCAATGGCTGTTCCGAATCTGAGCCTTTCTTATGCAAGGAAAGCGCTGTACTGACTGGGCTCCCTAGTACAATCGAGCTTATAGTTTCCCTGACAAAACTTTAATAAATCTTTTGATTATATCATATACAGTTAATGATCTTGTTGTCTTTTCTATGGATAGAGACTTTTGAAGTTCAATCATCGCCTTGCTCGTTCCACACAGCCTCAGCAATCTGAAGGCAGTTCTCCGAATAAACATCCTCGAAGGAAGAGTCACTTATTTGCTGAATACTCGCCGAGTTGGCCAGGTAAGATTAGACGTGTTCGGGACTTAGATCTGTATAGACACAGCTTTTGAAGCTGGGTAATGTTCAGGTTCCACCCGGCTGAATTTTCATTCCTAAAAGGGGTCCATTTCTAAGTCTTATTACACAGTTTATGATAAAACTATTTTATACATGAAGTAAACGTTTTTAAAATGTAACTCAATGGCTCTCATTCTGACTTCAGCCAAACCCTTTAAATGCCTTTAAACGTTATTCTCTTCCGCCCAGGTTCCCATATACTGATTAAAGAGCTTCCCTAAGTTATCGAAGTATGTCTCTGAGGGGGGAATGTCAATAAATCTCTTTGCCGATAAGTGTATATCGATTTTCGGGTACCACTTCTCTTTCACTAGCAACGGAAAGACTTTAGGAACATTTTTCTTTTATGTTACGCCCATTTTTCTTTGTTTTTTATTATCCGAATTCTTCTTTTTAAGGGTACTTTTACTCGGTAGAGACAATTTCGGAGCTGTAAATTCCTCTTGAATTCTCCAGGTTGAATTGTAATTTCACCCGTATTGCCCGCGTTACCTTTCGGGAATCTATGGTTAGTGAGGGTTAAAAATAAAATGGCAAACTATTTCGTTTCGTGATTAAACTGTAGTATAAGTTCATTGTCTACAGTTTTATTTTTTTCTATCAGTTTTTCTTTGGTCCAGTATCACTGTAAAACCCATTTCATTTAATATCATAGTATGGTGGTAAAAGTGTTGCCATTACCATGTGCTGTGAATTTACTTTATAATGTAAAATGTATTATGTGGTTCCAGCTAAAACGTTTGCTCCTTGGATGCACACAGCTTCTCTGTCAAAACGCTATGAAAGGAAAATGTGAATTTGCGTACGCCGTGAAAGCATCAATATCCTGTAAATAAAAAAACATTGAAACACTGTTGTGTAAAAAGTAGCTGCAAACTGTGCTGTATTTTTACAGAATATTTTTAAATTGCCAAACGAAAAAACAACAACATTGTATTATTATTCATAAAAAACAATAAAAACTGTAAAGCAATAATACCTAAACCATTTATGTTTAATCCATAATTAATTATTATTGCAAATTAGAGAATAATAACCAAACAAAATTATAATAATGTGGGTTCATTAAGTTTTTCTTCCAAAATAAATTTCTTGAAAAGTTCAAGCAGATTTAAAAATGTGTATTTTTTTGTGGATTTTCAATATCTCCTAAGAAAATAAGATTTAAACAAATTTAAACAATCGTCAGTAATGCGAGAGAGATTTCAAAATATTAGGTTTAGGCCTAATATATAATAAACATTTGGAAAAAAATTCAAATTGAGTAATAACCAAAGCTATTGAGTGTGATATACATTTTGGAATAGTGGAACTTCCCCCATTCGTAACGAATTATAATATTGACGATACTCTCTCTACTCCTAGAAATCGGATTTCCCTAGCTTAACTATGTTTGTCCCCAGACTTGTCCTATTACTAGATCCTATTAGTCAGATATACCATTCCTCCATTTATGATGATCAAAGCAGATAAACAATTTTCTACCACCACGACAGTAAACAAAGTTACCGCGCCGTCGTGTTTCTTTCCTCCTCAAACAAATTCCCCATGCCTTTACAAATAGCAAATCTAATTTGTCATCGTAATTAAACTCGCTAATGTGGGAAATTAGAAGCATCAGCAGGTTCAAGCTCCCTTATCCGGATCATCTTCCACATGAACTGCAAATTACATTTGGTTCAGTTCGGACGAAAATACAACGACTCGTCGTTTTTTAAAAGTCAGTGAGGTTAATAACCTAAGCTAATAACTCAGGATATCAGATCTTAAACACTTGTTCGCAAATAGGGAGAGCTCTCGTAATGCGATACCTAATTCTCTGCCCCCAAAAGCGCCCCTAAACTGTGGGAAGAACCCACTTGTAAAATTACTCACTGTAGAAAAACAGTCGCTTAAAGATGAAACTGATACAAAAAATATCAAACTTGGATTTTTTTGGTGTAATTAGAGAAATTTCAATGTAGTTGACCTATGAATTCGTAAGCTTTCGGGATATAATGGGGTTTTTATTATTTATTTTTATAAAATTATTTTTTGTGAACTTTTTTTTTTGGAAGTTATTAGTTGCGCGGAAAGATGAAATTAAGACTTTAGAGCTGTTGCGCTTTTGACTGATGGTTTCAAGTATGTGAAAAGTGGTAGCTATTATGTCGACAATGGGTTCGCTACAATTTGAGTGAAGTATCTACTTAAGATAAGCGTGCCAATAAACGTTTGCAAAATACCTAATGATGCGATAGATACATAATTTCTGTATTTTGAGACGTTTTTAACACAAACATTTAATTATGTTTCTTATAAAATTGAGCAATTAGAAAAAACTAAGATTTTTTTTATAATTTGATGAAAAATACCCCAATTAAGTTGAATACGGTGTAAAATTTCTCTTCTGGGGTGGTCTTTATTGTCTTTGGCTGAAATGGTAAAACAAACCCTTCTTTGTGAACTGTAAGTTTAAGTGCTTTAATAAAATAGATAGTATCCTAATGAAAATCAGTAATGAATATGAGTGTTTTCTAAAACGCCACGAACTGAAGGGTCAATTGCAAAATTCTCATTCTCCAAAGTATAACTGAGATATAAAGTCTGCTATTTTCATTAGCGACTTTGTCCAATTCAATATACGATAGTCCAAAATTGACAATGAAGGAAATATCTTAGTTATCTCTCTATCTTAGTAAAAGATTAGAGAATCTGAGATTTTACAACTAGATCCTTCAATTAACTTTTTCTACGTTATTGGCTTCAATTAGAAAATAATTACACTAAATTTTATTTTCATTATGAATTGTTTATTGTACAATTCACCAAATTCGTTTACTATTGGAAAAAAGAAATAATTTGATAAAACTTAATTGGAGAATATTGCCAAATCGTTGTTCCGATAATGTTATTATGCTTCAATTAAAAAAATAAGTGAGAAAAAAACTCTACTTACTACTGTTTTAAACATATGTAAATCTACTAAATCCTTATAGAAGAAATATATAAACATATTTAAGTTTATTTTATAAGATTTCAACCGGGAAATACATTTTAAGTGTGTGTTATTGTAACGTTTTCAAATTTCAAATCCATATGGCCCTTTTTTTATCCAACTTCTTTTTTTAATTAACCGAATGATATATGATTAATATTTTTCAAATGAATTTCATAATTTCATAAAATCTCTTAACCATTTTACAAAAAGAAAAATATTCTACCAGATGTACTTATAAAAAAGAAAAATAATTGTTTTTCACACACACATTAATATAAATGAGTTTATTATATTCATTATTTTCTATTCCAAATTTAGGGAATTGTGACATTATTACTTTTTTAATAGCTTGGGATGTAACAATTAACAAAACATTTTGTTGCTATTAAAATGTGTTTGTTTTTATAATTTTTACTTTACTTAAAGAAAATTTAATTTCTTCGTAAAAAACTTTATTGTTATTCAAATACGTTAATATCGCAAAATTTTTCTACCAATTTGATTACATAAAATTAATAAATGACATAAGGTTTTTATATTTCTGCATTAAGGAATTATGTAAATCTTTTTGCTGTTGTGTTGTGTCCGTGGATATCCCTCAGAATATGATTACCAGAGCCTCCCCTCTTTTTTTTTTAAATGGTTATTTTATATTTTATATGATATTTAATCTCTTAAAATCCAAAAAAATATTATTTTATTCTTTAAATACTAATATTTCTTTAAAAATCATTACACTTGAAAAAAATATATTTTGCAATTGATGAATGTATTCATTTTTTTACCACGCACTATTATGATTTAGCTTTTTTTGACTAACAAATGAAGGCAATTGCTCCCTTGACAAATTTTTTGCTTCCTTTTTTTTCACATCTATCACCCTCCATGTTTGTTTCCCCTCCCTCGCACATATTCACAGTATGTGGCACGGCCCCACAATTTACTTGCATTTTTTTCTTCTTCACTCCCCGTGGATGACAAAAACAAGGATGTTAAAGCACGTATAAGATTACTATTTATACATGGTTTTATTAAGTTATGATCTTACTGGGAATATTAGTTTCATAAGGATTGTTTTATTCGACTGTCATTTTTAAGAAAATGGTTTCAATGTTTGAATTAAAACTTCTGTACTAATTTGTTTGGATAAGCCTAGCAATATAGAAATATTTCTTTATAATTTATCTATCCTTCATTAATATTTAATAAATTTATAACACAATTTTTGAATATTATTTGCAATATAATAGGCAACACAAATAATGCAAATTAAATATAGCTCGTTAATTTAAAGCTAAGAATTTGAGATATTAAATGATCAAGTTTAATGTATAATCACTTTTAAACAAAAGTTAATTGTATATTTTTGGGTAGCTGCTGAAAAACTGTATTTTAAACTAACGCATGTGTGTTTTTGGGTGTTCAAGATGTCAATTTAGATTTGAACTTTACTTGACCAAGGACTCTCATAACTGGACTTAATAACTACATTTAATTGATCTGTCAGTTATGTCACAGCTTAACTTGACTAATACGTATTAGTATTAAGGGGATCGTAATACTAATATATATTAGTAGTACGATTACTTATTTTCAACTCCGTATAATCCCTAAGCAAGGAACAAAGCTTTTTAAACACATTTTTCAATTTTACAGAAAAAAAATCATTGCATGGTTACATCAAAAATTAGTTATTTGAGCTCTAAATCAAGAGTGTAAAAATATAAAATACTACTTCAAGGTAAAGTTTTCGAAAACGCATACTTGAAATCCAAATTGTTTAATTACCTTTAGGTCTTGTAAAGGTATATTTAGTAATTTTCACACGATTAATATGACACTTTATTAAGGATTTAGTTTTGATTCTAAGAAAAAAACTTTAAATTCTTAGAAATATTTCACTGAAAAATTAATTTTTAATAAAGACAAATTGAACTACAATAAAAAATTTCACAGTAAAAATGATGAAAAAACAACATTAAAAACTAATAATTGCTCTTTTAAAATAAGTAATTTTATATTTTCTTGAACACCCCCTAAACCCTCCTAACTTCGTTAGTAGCCGTATTTTTCTTCTCGCTCTGTTGATTGAAGAACATACCAATAATAACTTCCACCCCCACACTAGGGGAAGAAAAAATGTAGAAAAAAATGTTCCCCGTCACCTAAAGAACCACTGGGGTGTCTCATGTAACTGGAAGTAGTTCTTACTTTTGGAGTAGCACATATTACACCTTACGTGGAAAAGTGAAATTACAGATACACTTGACTGTGAGAATTGAAATTTCTATAAAACTGAACATTGAGCAAATAAGAATTGATTAATGTAAGGAATAATTCGATTTATATAATGTTTGGTTAATAACTAGCAGGTCTACCCCATTTCAACCCATGGAATTTTAAGAGTAGGTACCAAAAAATTTCGACGAACTCTCATATCTTAATCCAGTACAGTTTAATATTTAATCTCTACAATGTATGTCTATGTGGTAAAGAGTGGTTTGCTATTATATTTAGCATGACGTAAAATATATAGTTTAGAAATTCATTTAAAATTAATGTGAGTGACTCAGACGCACAAACAATTCACCGGACTGCTGGGTCCCCAGCAACGCGCATAACTTTAAAAAAAATTAATTTTGCTAATTGCTAAAATTTAAATTATGGAATATTCCTTTATAATTATCTGCTACAGAAATATAATTTTAAAAATAAATAAATGTGTGAGAATTAAGCTTTCAGTTAAAGATTTGAATCTAAACTCACGCAGTAAAAATAGGTTTACACTTCAGCCAATTAGCTTATCTCTCAGAGGGTTGATAAAAGTTAATGTGTAAAATAAAAGCAAATGTATCTATAAATTCATTAAAATAATTATTATTCCCAAAACTTAATCGCAGAATTAAACTTTTGTTTGCTTATTAGTTTATAATAAAGGAGTTTGTAGTAGTTTTTGGAAACTTGGAAATTTCCCTACTCTTATCAAACAAATAAATAAATAGCATAGTTACGAACTTCATGTGCATTTAAATGACTTAAAGATATTTTAGATATTCAATTAATAAATAACATAAAAACACGATTTTCCCCAAAAATAGGATAATTTAATACGATTAGCATTTTACGCATTCAAGACGATTACCTTTTAATGCAAGCATTTACATTTTTACGGAAAACATCCTTCTTATGATTATCCCAATTCCCAAAGTTTCCATTTCTGTTTCCATTCAAGGCATGCCATTTACTTTGAAAACACCGTCCCTCGTGGGTCTCCTCATAGCGCACTACTTTCTTCCGCATTTGTTATTCTGTTAATCGCTTGTCTTTGCCCACCAGTCCGTGACGCGGTTCTTGATTCAATACGCCTTTTATTTTTCCAATGCTAAAAGATATAACGATCTTGCGCGTGACTAACCCCTCAACTGTTTTGTTTTAGAGATATTCAAGGCAGTATAACCATCACATTGGTACTTGTTTTTTGAATGTGAAAATAACGGTATTATATGATAATAGAAAAATATACAAACCTAAGGTTAATCAAGGAATCAAATGCAATAGCTGATAATCGAAATTCTCAGAAAAGCGGCATATTGACAAGATTGAAAAGAAACAAAATTGCGCAACTGAGGAATCCCAGAATCATTCTTAAGAATACGCAACCACAAATTTAAGTTATAACATAATTTTAGGGCATTTTATTGTCCATATTCTGGTCCTCGTTAGTGTCTAAAATTTAAATCATAGAAACTAGGCAATTGTGAAATTTAAAAAGCACATATATTGATGCATTGCCAAAACTCAACGATCCACACTATGCTTCATATTTGCAATTTTAAGTTTTGGTCTTATTGCAAGCCCATCTGCAAAAAAAAATTCTTAAAAATTGTTTAATTTAAATAATAATCAGAAATATACATTTAATGTTCCTTAAAAATAACACTAATGTTTAATCCTGTGTTGGGTTAAGTTTCATCAAACGTTCCCGAAAGTACCCTCATGGAGGGGTATTTTTCAAGTATCTCAATTCGGGAAAGATACTTGTTTAGAAAAAATCCCATTTTTATCTCAGTTTTAATGGTTTTGTTTCCGCAATATGTGTTTATCAGCCGACATGTTTGATTTTCGGAAGTCAGCCACACAGGGTTCCTTGTTTGTTTTTTTTATAGAAGAAAGCGAAAGATCTGATGCGCAGATATCGATAAAATTTATTGACAAAGGGCGTGTTATTGGAAGCCATTTTTCTTTCTTACGATTTCTTGTTTGGTTTTTTTTCCGGTTCTACTCGCACGTCGTTTTATAAATCTTAAAAAAGATATTGTAAACTGTACACGTACGTTTTGAAAAATCATTTTCTTTTCTCAATAAAGCTTGGGAATCTTCGAAAATGCGCAGCTTTTATGAACAATTTTAAACACAAATTTGGAATAAAGAATTTATTTATGATGTGTGCATCCAGGAGATTTTGGATGGAGCAGGAAAAATGTGAGAAAAAATAAATTTTACCTTTATAATTATACATTTCTAGTTGTGCAGCGTTCCACTATTTCGGAACTATTTAACTGTGTTATCTCACCTATCTCTAATTATAAAGTTTTTTTTTCCATTATTGCACTGGTCCCACGACAACGACAATAACATTTACTTCTAATTTAATTTATTTAAACTATTTTATGATGCTGCTTATTTCAAAAATATATAATTTAATTTCTTTTACTGTGAACCCTGTAAGAAAAGAAAATTATAGGGAATAATCGAAATTAGGCGTTTTGTTGAGTTCTGCATTGAATAAAAATTGTATGTGTTATGGATGTATATTTTCATGTATAAACAAATATTTCATAAACAAAATTTTTGCACCAAATTTTTTATTAGTTTTCTATTTATAATTAAAAATTTAAGACGAACATTTTTGCATAAATTTATTACATATTAGACACATTTTGAAATGTTTTACACAATTTATTATGTTACATAAATTGAAAAGAAAAACAAATTTACAAAGAAAATACAACAAATACAAAATAAACTGAGGGAATAACATAAGAAAACGATGTTAAAGTACATTGTCTGTTGGTACGCATATGCGTTTGGAAAAACTATGTAATTTTGCATCAAGTTAAGTTTTTAAAATGTTAACTATAACTCAAATATCTGCAAGCGGGATGACAAACATTAAAATTTCAATAATTTGTAAGGAAATCCATTTTATATTTAATTTATATCTGGGGAGTATAGAAAAATAATTACGAAAAAGAAATCTGAAATTGTTTTCACCATGGGATTATTAATAATTTAAAATTTACTTAATGATTAATGTTGTTATTGTAGCGTAAACTAATTTCAAGTTTTCCATTCATTTATTCTATTGAAATAAAATAATTTGACTTATTTGAATTAAATAATGTTCTATTTTTTCATTTATTCAATAAAAATACTTCAAATAATTCTTTTCAATAACGTATTTCAAAAACAGCTACTAATAATACTAAGATTCTTAAACATCAAAGGAAAATACATATTAAATACAATAAATACCATAATAAGAAACACATTTGAAAACACACATACGAAAAATAATACCGATAACACATTAATAACACTTAAAAATGATATGATATAAATACAATAGAAATTCAAGTGCTGTATGAAAAAAAATCTAGTCAATTGGGTGTGTACACAATGAATTTATGATACATGACACGAAACTGGAACAAAAAAAAACACCCATCTAACTCAATACTTTAAATTTTCTATATTCTAAGGGATTGTGATTACAGATACCAGGGCACAAAATCTGAAAGAAACACATAAACAGAAATAAATAACATTTTAGTTAATCAATATCTGGTATAACACATAGTAAAACCTAAAAACCGTAAATAAAGAAACAATGACCATAACGGAAATATTGCAATTATAACACCAGATTTTCAGACTACGTAAAAATAAAAGTAAAATTTTCATCAATATAATTCTAGCTGTGTTTATTTAAGTTCGACAAAAAAAATCCCTTTTAATAATTGTAACAAAAGAGCTCACTACGTCTCTACCATTAATATAGGGGGAATTAATTATTATGCATAGTAAAATGAGTATAAAGCATTATAAAAAAATATAATTAATAGACTATCCGTATTCAACTCTACTTCAAATATATTTTATTCTAAATATACCCCTAAATTTTAAAATATTATTTAAGACAATAATTAATTGAAATTTTAAAGTTAATAGACAGTTAGAGGTAATTTTTTTTTTAAATCAATACTTCACCCAAAGTGTCAAATCTGATTTTAGAATTAATCAATTTTCAATAAAATAGTATTTATTACTCACCTTACCTGAGATTTCTTGTCACAAATAATACATTAAAAACAAATTCTTAAGGTGCTCAAAACACATAAAACAAAGAACAATATGCAATAGGAAGGCTTGAGTCTGAAAAAACCAAAAACATATTATTAGTATTTTAACTATAAATAAATATTACTATCAGAATACTTCACGTAATAAGATAGTACATTAAAAATAAGTTAATCCTTTTAATTCTTTGTTGTTTTATTAAATATACTTCGGTTTGTATGCAGTGTTTTAATATACGTTTCTTTTTTAAATTACAAAATCTTACAATAACGATTTATATATCATTGTCCATATCTTACATGTGTGCCTTTGTCTCACAGAAAGACAACGTACATATTTGGAAATTGACAAAACTTTTATGAATGTTAACAAATATACAGAAGGATATTTTACGTAAATTTAAGAATTGTTCTGTTTTCTTACGAAATCGTTTTTCTTACAAATTAAAGAAATTTTTTAACGTAGTTAATTTTAATATTAATTAACTTACATTAAATGTTGCTAAATATTCTCAATTTCTAGAAAAAAAACCACTTGTAAACAAATATTATCCGTTGTTAAATTTCGTATTCAGAGCACAAGTAGTGTGTTTCAAAATAGTATATAATGTATTCCCATTACTATACTAATAATTATTTCATTGCAAATGCGAAATACTTTTTATTTTTTTAAGAAAAATGTTGAGCCTATTTTCCAAAGCCTAAACTTTTAATTAATGAAACTCATTTAAAGCATACATTTTAAAAATAAAATAATCAGATAAGCCATATTTTCTATAAAATGAATCCTCGAATGATTAAACAAGTCTTAAAGTATAGTACTTTAATAGAGAATGGGACAGTGTCTCATAATTTACGATTTCACATAAGCCCACTTTTTAATGTGATACAGAAAAAATCCCTCCATTTTGCGTGTTTGGAAATAATTATTAGTTCTTTGCTTAGTCCCTTGATGCATTAAGAATGTAATCTCGAAAAGATAAAATTTTTGATATTTTTCCCAATGGACACAAGGGAATATCTTAAATATTTAATTAACTTTCTACAGATAAAAAAAGAAAGCAATTCGAAATTAAAATATTTATCATTTTAATCAAAGAGTAAAGGGTTGATTGGTTTTCATTGTGGATGCTTAAACAAAAGATCTGACTTATCAAATATTAAAAAAAAATATTTAACTATTTGTTGATATAGGATCAAAGTGAAATATCGAAGGTATATAAAAACTGCAATTCTTCTGAAAATCTGATGGATCGCAGGTTGTTATAAATGTTCTTATGTGTGCATATCATCAAGTATTTCGTATTTGCTTATTATTTAATGATTTCAAAAGTCAAACCTAATTGATAACTCTTGGTTATTTTTAGGTTTGATTATGTCAAAAATTGTTTGTGGAGATTGTTAGAATTAAAAAATTTTACTATTTGTATCGAATGTTATGGAATTTGTAAAATGGCTGTAAGTTTTTGACTGAAGCTTAAAGCATTGAAAAGATACAAAAAAATGGGCTCATATGAAATGTAATATAATTTATTATCTGAAAACGCATGAGATGAATTAGTACAAATCGAAAAGGTAAAATGCTTATTCATATATTTATTTTTACGTGGCATCAGAATATAAATATATTATTGTGGTAAACAAACATTTTCATTTCCAACGAATTGTGTTTTAACCAGTAACTCCAGAAAACCATAGATTGATTTTATTTGGATTAACTTCATACTAGATGCATATATTAACTGTTATTAGGTATTAGTTATAAAAACTGCTTGATCATCCATGATTGACACTTTTTTTTATCAAGTGTATGGACATTTAAGTAGAATGTTTAATGCCAATACATTTAAACTGAAACTTAAAATGGCTCTGTAATTTTAAATAAAAATAATAAATAATAGTTTTTAATAAAAATAAATTTTTTAATAAAAACTCCTAAAATAAATATTTTTCCTAAACTCTGAAAAAAACACTTCCAACCCCCTTTTTAAATAAAAACTCATGCTCAAAAATTATATTACGTGAAATAAAAAAAAACCTTTCAAGAAGTTAAAATATTTCCTGAAATTCCATATCCATCAACAGAAAAGGGGGAGCAAAGGGGTTAAATCTAGAGTAAAAAATATGTCTAGAGACGAAGAAAAAAAATCTACCTCCAAAAGTGGTTTCTGTCAAAGTGCCACTTTGAAACATCTTTACTGACTGCGTTATTGATATATTGCGAAGCCTGATGCAAGCTTAAAGGGTCATATAGCATGAGTCCGGGATAAGGGATTGGATACGGGGAATCAATGTGGGATTGTTTCAGAATCACTATAAAATGGGTATTTTATCGTTGACCTACATATTTTATGTCAAAGAAAGTACCGTGGAGTAGGTAAGTTTCTTTTAATAAATGTTGAACTGCGGTTGGTTGCATATAAGTAGCATAGACCAAAAAAATACTCAAATACTCTGGGATTTTTTTTATTTAAAAACAAAAATATGGTATACGCGAAAATAAGAAGTTTTGTTAGTTAAAATATAACATTTAATCTAGCAATTTAAAATCATTTAATCATTATTTTAATATTGAATAACAATTGGATTCGTTTATTTAAAATAATTTAAATTTTTACAATAGTTTTATAAACTAGTTTTAAAGAACAAAATAAATAAATTATTTTTAATGAACAAAATGAAGAAATCAACTTTGTCGACAATTATTTACGTGATTTTTATTTCTGGTCATCTTAAAAGTGTGTTAGAGTACATTAAGATAATGTATTTTTTATAATAAATTTTTATGAAAATTCATAATTTCTTAAGCATACAATCAATAGAAAACATTGCTACACATTTCAAATTATTTTATAGTATTTTTAACGATAACTCTAAATAATATTTAGTTTTTTTTCATTTATAAATAAAACTATTTTATTTTAGTAACTCAAGTAAGAAAAAAAAAGCTTCCCATAAGTAACAACTATCCAACTATAGAATATTGTTTTAAGCTGGTATCAATAATTAAAAACTTCTCATTTCAACAACCAACAGCAATTTAAGCAACAACCTTATAGATATGAAATGCATTTCTGCACAAAAACTAAAACCATTCAACGATTCTTATTTAGCAATATTATCTGCCCACAAAAGTAATTCTCGCCTTCTTGCCATGACCAGCTGCCCTCCCCTATCTAATTCAGGCAGCAAAATCAAAAAAAAGGCATCACCGGTCAGTAAGAGCTTTTCGGAAATGACTAGCCATCAGGAAATACCAGAACACCGAATAGCCGCTGTTGGTAGGGAACTATGGCTCCAGTACTAGATACTAAAGTACTGGTCCTTTTTGAATAACACTTAACTGTTTTTGGAATTTTTGGTAATCACTGTGTATACTGTTCTTTACAACAAAATGTGTTTTAAGGCGAAATACTCTATCCGTGCTTATGAGGTTCGTGAGGAGAATATAAATATATAATTAATCTGAACTCAAAAGACAAATATCTAAAAGTTGGAATTATTAAATTATTGATAAAGAAGTATTCATAACATTCTTCACAAGAACTCCATACTGAAATTAATTTAGGATTGCTTTATAGCAAAAAATAAGTTGTTTACAAACAGCTGAGAAGCCAACAAACTATAGACAGCCACAAACATAGTTTTTCTTAAGTAAGTCCATGAAGTCGAAATTCATGATTTTAAATGTAAAGTAGTTTAAAAATCAGAAAAATTTAAATTAGAAAATTACGTGTTTTTGATTACAAGATATGTTTTTGAGTGTTAACATATATTTACTGACGTACGAATATTTGCTTCTTTACTTATGATATTTTTTATTAAAATAATTTATCATTATTTTTTTCTCAGATATGATTTGTTTGTTTTTAATTTAATGCATCAATTGTATACTTAATATTTTAATTCTAGTGCTCTTCATTCTCAATAGTATAGAGTTAACAGTGATGACAAATGAAATAAAAAAAATCTATGAGCATTGCATTAGAGCATTGCATCTATGAGAATTTTTACATTCTAAAAATAACAGGTAATCAGGATCATGATTATAATTTTTCACATCTTCAGCCATTCCAACAGCTGTCCGAAGCATGCAGTTAGGGCACAAAGCAGAACATTATTCGGTGTTTTTATCGTAAACGATGCATCGAGAAAGAAATAAAAGACCTAAGCTGAGACAAAAAATGTATCCACGAGGAATATCGAAGGATCTATGCTTATTGGGGATGGATATAAAGGCGATTTGTAGTTGAAATAAAAACAGAATTGCAAGGCCAATGATGTTTCTGGAAATGCTCATTGAGTAAATAAAAGTCACAAACTTCGTTGTGGAACTCCGATAAGCATGATAAATAAATGAAAACAAGGAACTATTATTTCATGAGTTTGCAAATGATATGAAAATAAACCTTATGATTTTAAATGTTTATGTTGTTGAGTTATTTACGTTTAGTTTTCTTTAATTTACTTATAAGTTATTTGGGATTTTTTTTTATTATAATACGATATTTTTATTAAGCAATAACAATTCACAGAAGCATTTACCATTGTAATTGTTACCTGTTAATGGGGGACTGGGACATAATTCCGACAGACAAAATCCCGACAAGCCAAAATCCCGAAAGCCGAAATCCCGACAAGCCAAAACCCCGAATAGGTCGAAATCCCGAATGGGTCAAAATCCCGACAAGGTCGAAATCCCGAATGGGTCGAAATCCCGAAAATATATTTTTTGTCCATTTCTCGATTTTTAAAAAAAAAAATTAGATTGTTTATTTAAATGAAATATAAACTGTTTGTTGTTATAAAAAATACTATTGTCTGTTTTCTGTTTATTAAAATTGTGCCATTATAAAAAATTTGTTTCTTATTGTTTCATTATTTTATGGAGTCTTTAATTATGGCTTTTCCATAGTAATGTATGGTTTTATTTTATTTTTTATTAAATGAATCATTCTTTTTTTTGTTACTTGGTGGGACTATTTAGTCTTAAAAAAATGAATGTTGTCAATTCTTATTTCTGCTTCCTTAATTAATCTGTTGTGAGATAAGTGTGTACTGGAATTAGTATTAGTTAAACTTCGTTTCGTTTAACGTTTTCGTAAGTCTTTTAGTTTGGCGCCGCTATCGCTCTACTTGGCTGGTTCAGGGGTGTAGTCGTAAACTAAACAGTGAGAGGGGACGCAGTTAGAAATCGCTAAAAAATTGGGGGGGTTGGAGGGAGAAGATAGGTGACTTACATTTTTTTTAAAAAATTTATTCCTCTAAGCGAAGGGCAAAAAAGGGGATGACAGATGATGTATACATCGAAATTTACTCATTTTGTATTTTTGGTAATAAATACTTGAAGGGATAAAATGTAATGTTATTGATTTTATGAAACTAAATGTACACAATTTAATATATTAGTTAATGTATGTAACTGTAATAAAAAATCAAAACTGATTGTAGCCATTTTTTATGTATTGATTGCTGTAGCCGAGGGGAGACCGGGGCTAGTTTACAATGTTTTCTTCTTTTTGAATGTATATTTTTCCCTTTTATTTGTTTTGAAGAAAATAAGATATCATTGCCTTCCTCATATGGTTATCTACTGCTACTTTTTTATGGTTATCTACTACTACTATATTTGCTACTTTTTATAAAAGTAGATACACATTTTAGCAGCGAGGGTTTTTTAAATTAGGTGTGAATGTAAGCATAAAAATTACTCTATGTTGAAAAAATCAAAACAACAGCTGTAACGAAAATATAACGATACCAACTGAACGAAGATTCTTGTTAGTGAAATCGACAGTGTTGATTCATAAATTAAGCAAACAGGGCGCCCCCCAAATGGTTCATTTCTAATGCAAGACATGGTGGAAAACTTACCCCATGGAGAACCAACCCCGGTCTCCCCTATTTAGTAAGAGATTAAAAAAAATATCCAAAAAGGTTTTTTTTAGAACTTGCTATTACGCTATCTCATAAGTTAAACTTTTTAATTTTTCATTATTAATTAAATAAAATTATTTGATGATTATCATTCATTGTTAACAAGCAACTAAGTGTTTTAATTTATGTATTTCTTGATGAATATTAATTAATTTTAGTTAAATTTCAATTAGTTGATCATTCTGATTAGACTTATATGATTCACTTTAATCTTCAGGATTTCCCTGAAATAACACTCCAAAGAATGATTTAAACTTAAAGCGGAAAAAATTAATTATTCTATAAAATGTTATGCATATAACTAAAATTTATTATAAAACATCAAAATATTTCGAAAAAAAAGGAAGCATTTAAGAGTGGTTTGTACTATTTTGTGACTAAAATTCAAATCTGTTCATTTTTCATTCTTTTTTTAATAAAGATGCTCTTTTTATTCCCCAGGGGGCACTTTGAGAACTATATCTGCTAATTACATATAAATATATTTTTTTAAGTTGTAATTTCATATCCCTTACCGAAATAAATGTCTCTCAGTTAAAAAATAATAATAATCGATTTACGAAAACAAAATACGTGGCAAAGAAATTTCTAACTCATAAGTGTTTTTTTAACTAAAACTAACAAATATATATATATATAGGTAAACCCCCTACCCCATTCCATTATAACAATTAACAAAAATAATTATTAGTTTTCACCAATTAATACAAAGTAACATTTAATAACAAATTGACAAATATTATTAAAGGCAATTAATAATAATTTATAATATACAAATTTTTATGTTTACCGTCCAGTAGCAACATCAGTGGAATAGGTCAATTACCGTTCAATGACAGTTATTAAGAAATAATTTCTTTTATATATAAATTTTAACTTTGCTGGACTACTATGGTTGACCAACACCAGGGGCAAACAAAAACAGCAGAACCCCCCCCCCCCCCAGGCGGAAAAAACAGTTTAAGTTACTTTTTTCTAGGGTTGCCTTAAATACTTACGTGCGTAGATAAAGGTACCCTCCTCTTTACAATAGCAGACTTTCGTCAACATTCATCTCATTCTGTGAATTAGTTTCACCCCCAAAGCTATATCTACTGTACTATTGACAAATGACACACCCCTCATTGTTGACAAGTAAACGACATTCATTGTAAAATTCAAACGTGTCTGAAGGCGATACTTGATGTGCCCTTTAATGGCACGCATAGGTTTTCTTCTTCAACATTTGAATAATGCAATTACACTGTTAAAAATGAAACTCTCAAAAATGAGTATTGGATGTTCTCATTTTATTGTAAGAATAATATTCTCAAAAACAAATACTTTGAAACCTTAAATTTGAAATCACACATGTTCTTAAAATTCGATATATGGATGGTTCAAAATACAAGTGAACCAAGTCCACTATGAACTTGGTTCACTTGTATTCTGAGCTCTCCATTTACTTATGTAGCAAAATAAGTGGAGAGCTCAAAATACAAGTGAACCAAGTTGATAGTGGACTTAGTTCACATGTATTCTGAACCCTCCATATATTTAGAAGTTCACAACACAACAACTTCAAATAGCCTCAACACCCCCTCGATATTGGCTTTGGGATGACACAGTTGGATTATGCTCCGTATCGGGCCGTTAGTGGATCCACAAATCATGGGTTCGAGCCCGCTCGTCGCGAAATATGACCCAAACTGTTAACCCAAGGACGTGATTTCAGTGCTGCCATCTACGGCTCCAGTTCTCTCGGTTCGGAGCTATTAGGAATCTATGATTGTCTCAAAAATGAGAACAATAATCTCAAATTTGAGAACCCACTTTTAGCAGTGTACAATGTTTGGTGTTTTATTTCCATTTCTTGCTGATTTAATCCAAAATAAATCGTGATTTTGACGATACAAAAAAAAAAATAATCACACGTGCTTTATTAAATATTCGAACTCAGCCTAAAAAACACAATTAACTTACTGCATTACCTATTATAAGAACAATTATATTCATCTAGACCACGCCACATAATGAATAAGTCCGAATTATAAAACGAAAACACTAAAAAAACATAAACAATAGACTATTAAATATACTTCGATTAATTATATGTGATTTCCGTACAAAAATGTATTTCGATTTTTCGGCTTTCGTTATACTGGCTCGTCGGGTTTCGGCTGTCGGGATTGTGTCCGGAACCCGTTAAAGGTTAGGGAGAAATTCGAAAAAAATTGCGTCTATAATTACAATCGACAAAAATATACTTATTTATTTACACAAAAACATATCATTTCTCCATTATGAACAACGTTAAAATGAAATGGTAAAGTAAAAAATTCATTGCACTGCTCCAAAGTAAATAAACTTGCAACGGAATATCACCAGAACATCAGATAATGACGTTGGTAGAATATCAAGACAATAACCATTTACGTTCAAATCATTGTATTGATTTGACAAACATGCAATTGACATTTGAAATAAATGATATTTAAAATACTTTCTAGTAAATCGGGTTTGAAAATAGGATGTGTAAATAAGAGTTATAGGTACAGAAAAAAAAAATCTTCAGTCCACGCTAGCTTTCTTCTCAATAATTAATGCATTTCTATAACATAGATATACCTCAGCGAAGGAGAAAACCGTGCAAAGAATTATTATTACAAATACCTAAATTTTAACGATTGATTTGTTAATCTATTTTTTGAGTAAATATTCATTGCTAACTGTTAATAATATATAAGGAGTATAATAATATATATTTATTCACAACAAAATTTATTTTAAACCTAACTAGACTATATATGCGCTTTGGGGGCTAGCTATTAAAATGAAAAAAGTATTAATATGAATTTAAAAGAAAAATACCTAATTTTTTAAAATTATTGAAACATTGATGTTGCAAAATTTAATCCGACTTCTTCCGACTGTTCTTCATTCCAACAAACATTGTTTATTTTCAAACAACAAAGGTACTATCAAAATGAAGACAGGTAAATAGAGACGTGCAATTATGTTATGAGTTTTTATACGAAGAAGCATTTTGAACTAAAGCTATAGTTACGTGATTTTCAAACTAAATAATCAAATTGAAACATGCTCATTCTCGTAAAAATAATGATTAGTATTGTTTTTTCATCATAACCAATAAGAAAAAAGCAATATAGTATTACACATCTCGCGTTACCGGAAGGATAAGCGTTCGTATATCAACAAACTGGCAATAAGTCCGTAATGAGAAACGCTAGCGGACATTATATTTCTTCAGAAATATTAGTTTTAGTATCGTATTGAGATTATTTGAACCCAAAAATTATTGCTCAGGCATTTCATGTCATTAGAGTATAATATGATAATCATAGGCTCAGTTAAGAACAATATCGACTTAAACTTAGGGGTAGCTGTTTTAGTTGTATCAATTGTATGCATTAACAGAAAAAAATGCTTATTTTGTTGAAGCTTAAAAATATATTCTTGCAAGTATTTTTTTAATATACATATATGACAATGTTTAGTAAATTTAACGTGTACTATTTATCTCCATCAGACAGTTTAATTTTCCTGATTCATAAACGCTACTAATTTGTTACTTATACCATATTCAAAAATAAATTATATGCACTATAACTTTCCCTTGGCGCGTAGTTAGCATAAATTTTAATGATACACTATATTATATATAAACTTTAGAACTTATTAGTGTAAAACTGCAGCCTATTCTTAAATTATTTTCATTTAGTTATACAGTTTTGGAGATGCGAAAGTTCAAAACAATTTTAAGTATACTTTAGTAATTCATTAAGGGCTCATTACATTCATTGCTCTAAGATGTAAGTTTAGGGCGTATATTTAATTCTTTAAACAAATCTATAAATATATATGTTAATGGTATATTTCTGTTTAAAAATGAAATAGTGAAAACATTCATTAATAACAAAATACTTATTCATAAACATTAAAAGAACTCATTTTTAAAATTTAATGAAAAAAACTTGTAAGACATTTTGTAGTATACTTTTTAAAGAGTAAATACCGTATAAAATGTACCCTTTATTTAAAAAACCCTAATTTTTTAATATTTTAATTATCAAAAATTTATTTTATATGCATAAGATAATATATACCAATACAATTCTTTTTTTTCTTTTCTAGCCAAATGTTATGTATTGTGCAGTGTGGATTATGTATCATTTTTATGTCATTTCGCGAACAATAACTATCAAGGGATTGCATATGTAATTGGAAAAGAATTCAAGGTATAAAATTCGGTTATATAAAAAAATGCATTCACGCAATTATTCTTCAGTCCTTATCAACTTAGTTCTTTAACGCGTAATTTTTTATTGTGTTATTATATATATTTTTTAATCTTACAAATAGTATTTTTTTAATCTTTGTTGCGTCATGGTTTTGAATTGCTTCATGAATTAGAAATATGTAAAAAATGCATTAATAAAAGAAGGAGGCCATTGTGTTGAGTGTTAAATTTTTAAGGACCTTTTTACTGTTATTCTTTGTTTGAATATGTTGGTGTAACAAATGGGAATTTAATTGTCATCAGTTGGGGTAATGAAAAAAATGCTGAGTTGATGTTAATTTGAAGGCATTCAAATTAATATAGTCATAATTTTTTTTAAAAATAAAATATAAAAAAACTTTATAAATAACCAAACTCTAAATAAAAATGAAATGACAATTTAACTTAATAAAAGACTTCTATTGACACTTAATTTTCAACATTCTAAGCTTGAGTTGTCAACAAAGTGAATTAACTCTAATTTCAAGTTTTTCGTTAAAAAAAACGTATTTCGAGCTTTTGTCACCAATTTTTTTTAATTCGCTTCAATAGGAATACACTTCATATCAATTATACAAAAAAGTGATTTATTTCGAATACTTTTATTTTCAAAAGGAAATATTTTAAACCATAAGCCGGTTAAACTTAAGTTTAAAATGTACATTAGAAACAAAATTCCTAGAATTAAAAAGGGTAATCAGAGCACTAAATCATAAAAGAACTAAAATCTCTGGCTTAACTTAGACCGTGGTTAACGCAAATTTTATGTAGTGTGATGGGTGTTTAAAATTTCAGAGCCGTCTTTTTCTAAGCTTTAAAAAAATTATTTAAGAAATACTTTTTACTTAACTTTTTAAATATGATTCCCTTATTTCCATTTAATATACAGATTTACAAATGGATAAGAATGTTAACACCCCGTATTCTGAAAAGAGGTGTGCAATGTGCATAAATGTAGTAGTTTTAGTTAGAGTAGTTTAGAGTTGTCTTCTCTTGATATTTTGCATTGGAAAATAAATATTTTTATTCTGTTCTAATAGCTTTTAAAATTCTACTAGTCTAAAAATATTCAATGTCCATTGAGAATGAGATATCTTAAGGGATTAATCCGCTCTCTTACTAAAGTCTATTATAAATACATAATTTTCTATGTTCAAATATCGCACTTTAAGCGAAAAGCACTTTAAGCGTATCTCGCTTAAGAACACAAATACATTAAGAACACATCCTTTTTTTGTCTACAATGATACAATTGGTTAGTGCTCGGAAAAGTGGTTTACTGGCAAATATTAATTTTTAAGGAGAATCGTCTGAAGTTGTGATTTTTAATTGCACTTCATTACACACGGCTACAGAAAGGAATAAAAATGGTTTCCAGTATTTTAGAGAACTGAATTTAGTTTTATTTGGATAAAGTTTCGAAATACATGCTTAGTGTATCCCAACTGTTACAATAATCAATTTAAAAGTTACTTCAATCCCCAGATCTTCAAAATTCCAAATTACTCAGTATTTTTAACTAGAAAAGTCATAATCTTCCAATAATCTAACTTTTCTTATACACTACCTTCTGCAGGACTCCAGACATGTGTGTGTCAACCGAGAAGCGTGTCACCTCGATCTGAATACTGCCGCCATGAAGCACAGGACGAACTGAAAGACGGCCATTGTATTGAAGGATGAGGCGAAGTGTGAGGACTTAGACGTGGACGCTGCGTCGTTTTGGACAGCGGCATGCTTCTCGCCTGTGAACAGAGCGTTAACATGGCAAAGTGAACAATCTAGATTCTTTTGTCTTAAATAGTTATAAAACATATTACAACGTTAATTTTTTTCCTGGTTTTACTATAATAATGGTTCTTTGTAGCTGCAATGGCTTTGTGGTGAAATGTTCACCATACTTTCGGTATTCAATTGACATATTTTCATGTTTTGGAAACAAACACCTGAGAAATAGTTCAACCGAATACCGAAAATATGGAGAAACATTTCACCACACAGAAATTGCACCTAATAGAAAAAATACATATGGTGATATTCCAGTTTCGTTAACATTTCTCTCAAGCTCATATATTGCTATTTGTCAACTGCTTTAAGATTATGAAAATAAAAATAAACAACAACAAAAAAATATCTCATTGAACCTCATGATAATATTTTTAATCTTTATTAACTTTTACCAAATTTATTCTTACCTTGAAGGACATGAACGAAAATACTGGCCACATTCGCATTCGACGGACTGCACGAGTAGTTGCCTGTATCAGAAGGTTCGGCCTTCTTGATCTTCAGCCTGCTGATGGCCGTGTTGTTGCCAGCCTTCTGCAGAGCAATACTGACCCTCTGCGGTGAAAAGTTGATCATCCTTGCGTCGTGGTACCAGAAGACATACGCTGGAGGTTCTGGACAGTCAGTGATGATGCACGTTAGGTTGATCTCGCTGCCGACACTCACGTAGAAATTGCTGCTTCCAAGGATTTCGGTTTTGGGCACTGGGAAAATTTAAATAAGTTTGTGAAGAATAACGTGGGTATTTTATTTATTGGCTTGGATGTAATTTAATATCGTTCAAAGACGAAGTGTTTGGGTAAAACTCTTCATTGGGCAGTTTTCGTAGCAATTGAAATTTCAATTGCAATGCATACTATTGCATAAAACTAAGTCATTTCTAAGTTTTACATATTGACATGCACCTTATGCCAAAAATGGGCAATAGCAGATTTTTTCAGTCTATCCTAGGTAATATTAAAATGTCTGCTTAGACTTTTAGGTCCGATCAGGCCGTGTCCATTTTCATTTCTGTAGCTTAGGCGGTAAGTGCCAATTACTAGCGATTGCTCATGTCGCTTAGCTAGTTCGACAATTAACCTGTAATTTAGATAAACTTAAAAATGTAGTTTATTCAAAATTATCGCCTCCTTTAAAGGCATATATGTGTTTCAAAGTTGAAAACAAAAGCATTTGTGTAAAATGTTTGCATGTTCTCAAGGTAAACTTCTTATTGACTGGGATTCGAGCAATATGACAGATTATTTATAATTATTGAAATAGATTAAAAAAATCCCCAAAACGTTGTAAAGTTACTATTATATAATTACAGAAAATAAATACTGGTTACTTAAAAAAACGAAACCTGTTTTTTACTGTTACCCATAATATTAGTTAGAGTTGTTTTTTTTAACTTACAAATATTTTCACTTTTACAAAATTTAGCTGTGTACCTACCCTAACTTTTAAACTTGAAATAATATACATTACTTCGTTCAACAATATTCAACCATCGATTTAAAGTACAATAAAATAGTCCAAGAAGAAAAAAAAATCGATAAAATGATTTGAATATTACTACCTGTAAACTTAAATTATGTATGCATCAAGCAATCCATTATGCAACTGATTAGATAACAATACACTATCACGCTACGCAATTATTCGGTACGTGCGGTGTGTATGGGGTGATAATTTTGCCACTAATATGCGATCCATGTACCGTGCTGATTGTATCTATCTACTCCATCATAGCGACATAAAAGCAGGATAATTATGAAATACAAGTAAGTGGATTATAACGTTTTTCAACTGAACTGTCTGTAACAGGACCACTGAATATAGATAACTTGCACACGACATTTAATTGCGCTACAGGAGCCACGATTATATTATGCTAATCATTTGAGAAGTCCTAGATGTAACGCAGCCAATGGTTAAAATTCTAATGGTTGTATGTAGAATAATTATATGGTCAAATGTTTGAAGAATGTAATTAAACTATCCCACTGCAAATTTAATATGCTTACTGCTTACGGCATTGCTAGCTTCTATGAGTATTATTGTATACATATGTCGTTCTCGGTAAAAATTTTGTTTAATACATTGTGTTCCAAAATTGACCGGTTATGGAAAGGATGCAATTCTGAAATATTTATCCAACCCCTCCAAAAACTAGTACACAGCCAATTGGTCACGCATTTTGATCGTGGTTACAACCTTGAACTAGGGCAGCACATGAATGCTTTGACGAATGGATGCATTCGTTTTGAGTTTGGTTTGGTTGAATTGACGAATCCTCTAGAAATTTTACAGTTTGCAGACTCTGCTACATCACAGTTTCTAAAACTACAAAAAAATATTAGTAACTACTAAAATGGAATTTTTGTGTTTGGATTTCAATTTAAACGATTTGGTGGGTTTCAAATTTGAGCAGATATTTGAAAAATTCAATAAACACTAAACGTTTGGCGATGGAAATGTACAGTTTGTCGAAATGTGTATGAGTTGACACGGGAAAACAGTAAGCATTCTGGTGGACAGTTGGTGAAATTTTTAACAACTGACATACATGTGTTTGTATAACTGTATCTGTAGATTATTCGAGAGTTTAATAAAATAACGCAGACTGTGAGATCGCCATTCTGTAAGTCGCCTTTCTGCTGAAAGCATGTGCTGTTCACTAATCGCCAGCTTGCTGTGAAAATATGGTTTATTCTTTAGAAGAGAGGATTTTTCTGGTATTGTAATTTCACCGCCTAGAACACAACGTTCCTGCAGCAAGGCGAAGTTTTCCACATAAGTTTAATGTTACCAAAGGACCAAAAACCGATACAATAACGGAACTGTTTGCGAAATTTCAACGAACTGGGAACGTGAATGATGAGAAAGCTGGAAATGTCGGGAGACCGCGTTTGACAACAACCGCTGCCAATACTCAGCTGGTGGAAAGTGTAATACAAAAGCAGCCTTGTGTATCCGTTCGCTGTGTTGCAGCTACGGTTCAAATCAAGCCAACGTCGACGAATCGTCTCCTGCGCCAGAGCTTACAAGTGTTTCCATACAAAATTCAAACTCGGCAACCTCTCACCGCTGCTTCAACTGATTCACGGGAGATATTCGCCTACGATATGGTGCAAATGATTGATGTTGGTGATATAAATGTAGACAACATTTGGTTTTCGGATGAAGCCTACTTTCAGCTGGATGTGGCTACGTTAGTAAACAGAACTGACGCGTATGGGGAACAGAAGACCCCCATGTTGCAGTTCCATCGTCTCTGCATCAACCAAAGTAATGGTTTGGACCACCATTTCTTCCAAATGACTCATTGGCCCATTTTTCAGAACCGGAACTATTACTGCCCTCCGGTACCTGGAAATTCTTCGTGAATTTGTGGCGTTCAATATGTCTTAGATGACGCTGCAAGCATCTCGTGGTTCATGCAAGACGGTACCCGACCCCATCGCCCGGCCGACGTGTTTAATTTCTTGAGCGAACATTTCAATGACCGTGTGGTTGGACTATCGTGTGGTTGGACTGCGTTGGACTATCCCACACAAACAGGAAGTGGTATGGATTGCCCTCCTTATTCGCCAGACTTGACCCCCTGTGATTTCTTTCTGTGGAGATATTTAAAATATCAAGTTTACCGTCGCAATCACGAAACAATTGATGAACTAAAACAATACTTCTCTGCTGCATGTGACGCCATCCCACCAGCAATTTTCAAACGGGCGGCTGGTAATTTTGCTCTAAGACTGCGTCATTGCTGCTGATGGCGGATATGTGGAAAATATCGTAGTATAAGTAAACTCGTAAGTTTCCCCATCCTTTATTTCCGTGTGTTGGCTATTTTATATGCAAACACATGTACAAATTTTAAAGGGTCGATTCTTATTATAGGATCGACCTGTACAAAAAAAAATAGCAGAACCACTACACCTGCATGCACTTTTAAGCAATACAAACCCTTCTTCTTTGTGTTGTTTACAAATTTTCTGTCCTATTATTAATATAAATAAGCAAATTACAATAATTGTTATGTATCGACTGATGGTCAACATCAAGTTTTGTAACAATAATGTGCCACAACCTATCAAAATGAACAGCCTCCTAAAAAAGATATCCTAAAAACTTGTTGAACCTGTAATTTTAATCAGATGTAAATTCAACCAAACCAAACTAAAAATACTACATCCTTGTGTAGCACAAATACAAGCTTACATGCACGACCGAAAGTGCGGCCAATTATTTGGCCGTTTTTTATTGGCGGGGGCCGAGTAAAAATTTCAGAATTGCATCCTTTCCATTTCCGGTCAATTTTGGAACACCCTGTAAGTAACTAATGTTAATAATGGACCATTATCAGTATCCAAAATCTACAAAAGTAAACAACATAAGGGGGAAAAAGTCAATCAAGTAAGTTAAAAAGGAGAAAATAACATTATAAATGAAACTTAAAATATATTTATATGAAAAAAAAAATTCATGTAAAGTAAGACCTTTACGAAGAAATTTCATAAAATACTTATATATTTACCAATGACTTTAAGATACACGTAATGACTAGCTGGTGGATCTGAACTGACTTGGCATTCATACAACCCTTCATCAGACAGCTGGGGGTACTTAATTTGTAGTGTCCAATCTGTTGAGTATTCATTATAAATTGTTTGGAATCTTGTGTCGCTTGTATAAGTGTACAGTCCCACTGTTAAAAGGTGAAAGTCCCTTAACCTTATCCACGAAACCTGCAGACAAAGGTAATGATATAATTACTATGCTAAATGGGAATTTATTGGTATAATATTTTTTGATTACATATTATTAATTAGAATAACTTAAATAATAACTTCTATCAGATAATGAGATTAGTATTTGAAATGTTAAGAATATAATCCTTTATCACAGCATGTTTTAATAAGTGCAATGAACAATTAGTTTGCTACATAAATAAAAATTTGAGTGAAACTGTAAAGAAAATATATGTTTGCAATTTTTTTTAAAGGAAAAATAAGAATTAGAGTAGATAAAAGATTTATGTTGGAGTAACAGCAATACAAGTGCAGCTGACCCATTGTTATTGAGAAACAATTAAAAAAATAATAATGTAATCGTAAAGATAGTTGTGTTTCTGAAATAAAATTATCAGTATTAATACATGCCATTACTGCTGACACATATTAAAAGTAAATAATAGCAGAAACTCAATAAAATTTTATAGTAATTATCACTACATGATGTTTTTGTTAATACAGTCCAAAACTTAAAAAAATCAGCACAGTATATAATAGATGGTTATTAATGGTTAGAAAATTCTCACTTAAAACAACACATGCATATATAAAATCAATGTTAGCAGTTTTTAAAAATGCAATGGAGACTACTAAAATACATCCTCATCAACATCATCAAGTACAATACATAATGAAAAGTATATTTACTACACAACCTATCTAACTATGATGCATTGTCAGTAACATTCTCAATCGCGGATATTATAGATTTAAAAGGATCATTAAACAAAAAGTAGCCATGCAAAAGAATGAATGGCAAGCAACAACAAAGAGAGAAAACTAATCACAATGGCCAACACAGGTGGGCGGATGAATGGGCAGAATATTCCATTCTTTGTAAATCTTATTCAGAAATACTATATCAACAATGCCGGGAATTTCCGACGCTAAACAGACATTTATGTAGCGAAGAAAATGCAGCCTGAAGATAAATATTGAAGAGCCAATGGATGGTAAAATAATAAACTGTTATTTTTATCAGTGATTTTTTTATGTACAATAATAATCTTTTATTAGTCTTTAGAGGAAGGGTTTAGTAGCAAAACTCACATTCTCCAAAGTATAAGTAAGATATAGGGCCCGCCATTTCTGTGGAAATTTTGCCGAGTTGCATTTATCATTATCAATAGTTTCCAATGAACAAAACGGTCCTTATATTTTAATTTTCTTTTAGAAAATAATAGTTTCGAAAGCAGGGTCTTGTTATGTACTATAAAGAGAAGAAACTAAATATTTGCGATTCAGATAATAAAGTACAATATTAACGAGTTATTACTTGTACATAAAAAGCGAAAACAGATGTTATATTGAAAACATTGCTCCCTAATCATTAAAATATATTTTTAAATAAGTCAATAAGCAATACAAAATATACTTTTTTCCTGCTTTGATCTGTAGAACTTATATAATATGCCCGAAACAATTGTTGGTGAAATATTAAAACAGTGTAATACGTTAAATATTTTGACGAACTCGAATAAAGAGATATTTATTGTTGTGTATATGTTTTGAAGAAGCGTGCCCAGACACACAATATTTTTATATGGTACAGTTTTAAGGCAAAATACGATATAAATAATAAAAATATCAATTAAAAAATTGTTTAAAAATTATGAGCACTTTAAAACAGTTAAATTTCAAGTCATTGGTGTCAAAATAAATACTAGTGTTTTTCATATGTATTCACAAGTTAATGAATATTATTTTTTTGTATACGATAATGAATCCCAAAGCGTTTTTTTTTTAATTATTAATACTTTATTTTACCATCTGCGTAGAAGTATGTAAGTTGGGATACTAATTGCTTTGGAAAAAATATCAGTATGACATCAATTAATTAAAAAAAGTTAAATATTATTCTTAAAACAGTTTAAATATAACTATCTCTATCAGAAACCAACAACTATCCCTAAATAATCTAAACGCCTTATAGCTGCTTTCAGCCAGTCAAAAAGCACACACAGGCGACGCAGCGTTAGACCGGCCTTTTATGTCCCCCATCTGTATATGACGGATGAATTATAGGGAATAGGGTAGTGTGCTATCATTCACAGATGTTTCTTTATCTGTCTCGCGGATTATTGTAGGCGGATGGGACGCACACTTTTATTCAAGGATCAGAGAGCAAATGTCCGCTCGGAATGCGGGAAGAGTTACAGTGCCATTTTCAGAAGGAGAGATTGTAGTGATTGTTTGGCTTATTAAATCCATAAAATGAGTTATTATGTATTCGAAGGAAACTAATATGTTGAATAATTCATTTTCTTTGTTTGTTAGTAAATAACATGTAAAACGCATATTTCAGAAATGTACGTTATTTTTATTATTTTTATTTTTTAATATGTGCAAATATAGACAATATTTAATAATCAATAATTTTTTAAGATATTTGTTATGAATTGAATTTTATGATTACACTGTTGGTAAATCATACATGGAAGAAATCAAACAATATGCAAATTACAGACATTTTTTTTTTTTAAAATTTGATATCAGAGTAACATTGTTTCGTTTTCATTCGGAAAATCAATTTTTTTATTCGACACTACTTAAATATTGTCCGATGCAAATCGATGATTTTTTTCAACTAGTTATTATAAACCTTAAGGGAAAACTAATTAAAACTAATTAAAAACATGTAACTCCAACCCTCCATAAAACACATACCAGTAAAAACACCAGCCATGCAACCATTTCGAAGATTCTTAAGCCTAAACGGAGGAACCCATCCCTGCAATGGCGTGTAAAAACAGATCCTGGTTAATTTATTTTTATTTGCTTATAAATCCGAGCCCATCTAACCAAAAACGTCGTTAAGAAGTCACAGCAAATGCGGTTTCCTGAGTGCGGAGATTAGAAGAGCCCGTCCCTTGGGCCTAATCTGGGACTAATGCGGATTAACGGAGTTCGTTTGCTAATAGATATTTATCGAAGTACTTTTGCTGCTATCCGAGATCGCTGCTATCTAAGATGAAACGTGTTGCGCTTCCAAGCGGTTCTTGGAACTGATATCCGGGCGTGTAATTAATTGTGATAGTCCCAATAAATTATTTTAATTATTTGTGATGGTTTTTGTAAATAAAATACGAAGGACGTTTTTGGTTTTGTGTTTGGATTAGGAATTATTAATTAGTATTTCGTGTCTCAATATTTTTTTTTCTAAATTGAAGGGCTTATTGGAAGAACGTGCTAAGTGACAAAAAGGTGAAAGCGAGAAAATGAGCGTTAAAGTTTTTCGTTTGCCTTTAGATACGTTAAAAACGACACTTACAAAAGGTAAAAAATGTACTTAAATTGATGTTTATGAAAAGGGAGAACCTTGGGATCCTTAAACGAGGGAATAAAATGTTCATAGACACAAGTCTAATTTTTTTTCCAAAATGTCACCTGGTCCAAAATATCACGTTCTTCCACTATGCTCTTAAATTGAAACTATTAATAATTTAAGGATTTTCTTATACTTAATTTAGGATTCACGCAACACACATAAGTAGATTCTGAGGTGTTTTGTATTTAGTGTATAGTGTAGGAAAAAAAATGCAACAACAGTCATTTGGATTACGGATCAGTTGAATGGTAAATGCATTTCATTTGCAAGATTCAAGAATTCGTATAAAGTTACGAATGCTATTCTTTGTCTGATTCTGTATTTTATTTCAGAAACTTAAGCTCTTTATCCTAAGAAACAAGAGTGAGCTGGAAGAAACCGTATTCCTAGCAGAATTCTGTTTCAATTGAGACAGCAAAGACAATTCATTGAATCGACATTTAATCAAGAGCTTGCAATTTCTGAAATCTACTTAAAGCGAACAGCTGAAGTGTAGTCTGTATTGAGCCATTATATTTTCAAAATATTGTATCCAGGTAAATACTTTGAGATCAAATAAGCTTAAAGTGCCTTTAATTTCCAAATAATAGACATGCATTGGTATATTGATTTATAATTAAACGTAACATTTAGCAAGCTCTTTCGATAAATTTACCATCCTTTGAATATTATTGAAGAGCCTTCGTAGTGAATTTAGTTAGTTTACCGTTCAATATTATGCAATTTCCTTTAAAAGCGAATTTATTGATATCCTGATTTGGAAGAGTTGTAACTAGACATATTGTATATGAAAAATAAAAACCATAATGGTGGTCTAAGATAATTATAAAATATAATTATTTCTGTAGTGTTTTTTCCCGAATAAATTCCACGTTATTATTTCAGAGAACAATGACTAATATTATTCATAATAATATCTATATATGGTTCATCAGAAGGTATAATCTTCTTTTTAGCATCATTTGGCCTTGATAGGCAATTATTTACTAAAATTTTGCCCAAACTGAGTGACTTTTTTGACAATAAAGTCGGGTTAACAACCTAAGGGCAATAAGTGCTGACCGATTTTATCCATAACATGCTATACAGACTAGTATCGAACTCGAATCGGTATTCTGGAAGTGAGATAAACTAACCATTACACCGATGCTTTTTTGTGTCTCTACGAATTTGGTTCATAAACTGTTCGAAAAAAATTGGTACTTCCAAGTTTATCCAACCTACCTATCCTAGGCTCATGTAATAGGAAGTCTAAAGTTCGTATTACAAGAGCTTTGTGGTGTGTTTCAATAGTTAATTCATTGTGTATTATTAACATTGTTAATGGATATTATTATTGGTGTATTTGTTGGTGCTGTTTAAATAGGAGGAATTTGTGTATTTTGTCGGTATATTGAAACAATTGTCAAAGACAAATAGTGTGTTATACTACTAAGTGTAGTCTTTGGAATATAATATCAGTCTAAATGATGTTAGGAAATATATTTTGTAAAATGTACTTGTGGGAGGACTGTATTATATATAAATATTTTTAGAGAATATTTAGCAAGTATTACACGTAGAATTTTAAAAACAGTATTTAAAAAACAAACAAAAAAACACAGAAGAAACAGCATGTTTAAAAGTAGTAAGTTTTTGCAAGAAATGTATTTATTTCTAAACCCATGCAATTAAACACAGATAAATAATTTTCCTAAAAATGAATGCCTATATATTCATTTCAATAATGCCAATTTGGATTAGTAGGGAACTTACTAATTGACTAAACATGTATGCAATCAAATCAAAATGTTTCTTCAAATGACTGTGATTTAGAAACAAAATACAATCAGAAATAAATATATAAAAATAGAATGTTGTTTACTGCAATAATTTTGCACATCGGTGGAATTCATGATATTTCTTTGTATTAATTCAGCAGTGGTATTCCCATTAGCCTTTTTTACTTAACGATTTTTTTATATATATATTAGCTTCCACACTACGTTTATAACGTAAAAAGTGGAAGGTATTATAATCGTTCAGTCTGTCTGTCACCCACTTTCACAGAACGAACCGCCAGTTGCACAAACAAGTGGGATACGTCATTTTGAAGCAAAAAATCAGGTTAGGCTACATCCCAAATTTCATAAAATTTTAATTAAAAGTATATTTAATATTTAAAAAACTAAAAATTTAATTCACATTGAAATAACATGCAAATTCCATTTTTATTCAATATTTTCACTGTTGCCATTTCGTCAAACGTACGAGAAACTTTATTTAAAATAAAAATAATACCCTTGAAAAAATATATATTTATATGATATAATTTGGATTTTGATAAATATCACAAAGAGTTCTTTTGATTGGTTTAATATATATGTATGATAAGATGCATGAGATTCTACTTTGAATAAAAAATAAGCAAAGTTCGAATTTATTTTAAAGCATCAATTTTACTAATTATTATTATTCTCTTTTCGAAAAAAGTTATGAATATGGGAAATTTGGCGACTAAAAGATTTTTCTTACAAAAAGTGCATCATTATTCAACATTAATTTCAAAACAATTCAGCAAACGATAATGGGTATTATTAATTGTGAAGAAGATGAAATAGTAATTTGGTATAGCACTGCAGCCCTGTTTGGCGAATTTTTTTCAGAGGTGTATAAATAGTGCGTTTTTTGTTGAGCACAAATACTGTGTGGCAGCAGTTTAAGTGAAAGTTTCTGTAACAAACCTACTTGTTTTATATTGATCACTTAAAAACTTTCACTTTTAAGCCTTTTCAACAAATGAAAACTTTTAAACAGCCACCCCAAGCCGAATTTATTCGTTGGCAAACAGAAGATAACCCGAGTAAATAAAAAAATAGTCAATCTTGGCGGCCAATCACATTTCTCTGTCTTTTCTAGAGAAAAGGTATGCCGTTGTATTTCGCTGAGTGTCGTTCACATTTTGGTTAGAGAAGATCACAAGTCCAAAAGCGGAACTGAGATGTTAAAGAGATGTCTTTATTACATGTTTTACTTATTCTTTAAATAAGTAACAATTTTGACCAGTTCGTTACACTTTTTGTGTGGTTCTATTTAGCTAAGCCGAAACGTTTTAAATAATTAGGCAATTTTTATTAGTGGTCTAATTAAACTGTTAATGTTTTCTACAATTAAGGTTGCTTAGAAACCTTGAATATTCGTGTTTCGTTTTTACTCATCATTATAAACGATAAAATGTCATGTGGTATATGATAATTTTCTACGTGGTTTTTTACACGTCTTTATAACTTAAAATTAATAGCCTGTTACTGATCATCACTACTTGTTTTAATATTCACCTTCTTTAAATCAACTCGATATACTAAATAACTAGATAAGGGTACATTGTTTAAGATAAAAAAAGGGCTATTTACAGTATAAAGGATTGATCAGTAGAATAATTTGCATTTACATAACACTTTTTATGTTAAACAAATCCAGATCCCTTCTGTATAGCCCAATGGTGCTCGTTAATATACTTCACCACTTGCCACATATCTAAGTTTTGCACATTTAAACTAACATATTTGTTATTTTACTTTTTTACATATAATTATATCTATTTTTAGCTCTTCACTCTAGAAGCTAATCCCTAAACATATATTTTTAGTTGTACATATTTTACGAAACACAATAAAAAAATTAAATGTAGGATTATAAGTATTTTTTGAGAGTAATTTTGAAAAGTTGCGTTTAATATTTGCACGACAGTTTCATAAAATTTGAAAATAGTTCATTTTAACAAGGCTTTAGGCGAAAATGTCTTTAATATTTACAGTTGATAAAACTTTGCAAGACTATCAAAAAGAGCTTAACACCATCGTTCTACTTAATTTTTATAGAATAAACAACAGATTCCTGCACTCAAAGGCTGAAAAGTAGAAGAAAACCCAAGACAATTTTTTAAAATAAAGTCGTGAAGTTCTACCAAAGCCCATGCATATGTGGATACCTGGAGTGAAGAAGTTATAGTAAAAACATGAACCTAGAACATCTTATTTTCAAAGATAACTCTTGTCGTACATCTCTATAAGAGCATCCTTTCAGCGTGGAGACAAAAGGGTAGAAATAAAAATAAAAGGGTACGAAAAAAGTCCCATTTACTTGACACAGGAGTCCGATGTCGAACATTCTTGCTCTTTTTTACTCCTCGAGAATTGCCAGTAGATGTTTGAAAATAAAAGAAAATAGGGAAACGGTAGATGGGTGTTTGAATATGTCACACTATAGCTGAATGATGAACCATTGTTGCCGGATTATATTACAAAAACTTGCGATTTTTTAGCTGCATGGGGAAAACTGTTTTCTTCAAAAATTTCCCTCAATGAAGTTTCTTCGGAGGCATGTTAAGCATCAACAAAATTACTTCTTGTAGCTACATTTATAAGAGGTTGTAGCTACATTTGTATTAGGTATGGCTCTACTTTTTTTTAACTTAAAGATTTCGCATTCGAATAGCGCCTAAGTCATAACAGGTTCTCATTTTAAAATTGCGAATTTTTAATAGACCAAACCTACTGAAACATAACCTGTAATTTAGCGTATTTAATAACGAATATTACCGCAATTTTACTTTTTTTGTTAACTCAGCAGCCAGTTTAAAACCACGAATTTTGCAGTTCTATTTCAAAGACAAAATATCAGTGCTCTCTTATTCAGAGACACTTGTTAGGTTTAATTATTGTTTAGAAATTATGTGATGTGTTAGAGAATTTGACTGTTACTGTAAGGGTTAATACCGTTACCATTGTGTTCTGTGAAATAATGCTGCTACAATCAGTAGGCTACAAAAATAAAATTGAATGGTTTGGACAATCACGCATGGGCTTTTCTTCTCACATAAACCATTTCACATGTCGATGAAACAAAGATAAAATTACTTTAACTCAAATATCGAAACCAAGAATTTCTGTAAGAAAAATATTCAACAAAGGGTCATAGATTATGATTTATTATCTAAGAGTTTTTAAAACAAACCCATTGTATTGTGTAAGTTTCCGTTTTTGTGCGGAAATAAGTTGTTAATGGCATTCACAAAGTTGTCGTTAATGGGTTAAAACACTGTAATATTTTGACATTTTTCTTTGAATGCAATGACTTAAAATTTATAGAAATCAATCGTAAAAACAATGCATTTTTAGGCAAAATCAACATATTTTAAGAGACTAAGCATTTTTAAAAATGGCTAGGTGTATAATAAAGCATTATATTTATATGATGATTTAGAATATTTAATTAAAATATTTTTGTAATAATTGTTTTATATTTCCTCGTTAAATCGTATTGGTAGTATGTTGCTTAATTTTGACCATGCTTCTAGAGTTTTACGTATTTAGGTGTATATTACTGTACTGAACAATCTTTTGGTATAATTTTGACTAAATATAATTTATGCATCATTTGCATGCTAAAATAAGATGATTCAAAGCCAACTATATCACAAGGCAATCTTTGAACAATTTCCGAAATCGCCCCAAATCAAACAATATGCGCAATTTTGGATCAACCTCTCTCGAATCCAATCCCATGCAATTTGTGCTCAAACAATTTTCACCGAAAACAAAAGAACCAGAAAAAAAGCCTACTAGAGACGATGAAAACTAAAACGGTCTCAGTATTTTTTCATCCCATCCCTCTTTCCCTTAAACGAGGAAGGTGTTATAACCTGAGCCTTCAAAAACAGCAGAAAAGTCGAGTGTGGAAAACAATATATGGAATATCATTTGTTAAGGTCGTAAAACGCGAGGGGGGTTCATTTTCACACAACGGGAGGCGCCGGGATAGTGTTCAAAAACAATCAAACTGTCAGAAGTGGAGGCACCGCCGAGGTGCTAGGGAGATCTCTCTGGAAGGAAGAATTTGAGATGTTGAAGATGCACTCATAAGAGAGAAGAGTTTCTATCTACGTGTTATTTATTTAGCAAGTTTGAATTATCGTCGCACTAGAGCTACACGGGAGCAATTAGCGACGGGTGACCCACAGTCTAGTGATGAGCCGACACCTGAGTAGGCAACCAACGCAATCGTTTAGGGCGACATCGTACGCAGCGCTGGTACTTTGAAGCATATTTAACGTGCACTCCTGATTCGTCGGGATTTTTTGGATGCGCGGGCCGTTTATAGGTCGCCATTTATTTGGGCGATGCCCGGTCCAGAACGAGGGACCTTAGACGCCTTAACCGACTGAGATCCCCAGCTCCTCTGTTATTTATTTAGAGGGAAGCGAGCCTATTGGGGGAAATAAATAAGTAAACTGATGTTCTGAGTCCTTTTCAAGTTCTTAGTTACAAATATAATTAATAGGAAACAAAAATAAATGACCGTATATATGTAAAGTTTTAGGAGAAAAGATTATTCATAATCGATATAATTTGTTTCAAACCAATTTATTTTAAAATATTATATCTTGCATCGATGTAAATTAATCACAATTTAGGTCGGAAAGTGGCAATCATTAAACATACATTTTCAATAGAGTAGTAATAAATTTTATATTTGCCATCTGCCTTAGAAAATTGACGGATTTACTGATTTCATTTAATTTTGACTAATTTATGACATTTCAAAAATTATATATTGGTAGAGATTTTAACTCAAAAAATATTTTGACAGTTATGTTTTTCATATGCAGTTTTGTAGAGTACGCAGGATTTTTTTTAGTGACTTAGGTAGAAATAACTTATTTATCAAGAAATTGGTGAGGTGGAGATGTAGAGTTTGTACATGAGTAAGAGTACACAAACAACCGAAATATTAGTAACATTTGACGTTACTAAAAGCTATCTAATTATTTTCTGCAATGTCAGGTTAAACAAATATTGAATCAGAATGCTTAGTTGAAAAATTATTCCAGTTGAATTAAAACAACGAAAGATTATTCTTATTGCTACACCTTACACTATCAACCTTCATTTACTTGAGAGTGTATGTATATAATGTTCATTGGGCAGTGTCTGAATGGTTATATACAGACACTACCAACGCTCTGATATAACGGAATGGTTATATACAGACATTAAAAAATAACAATAGCAATGACAAACTATTAAAAGTATAGAACACCGTAAATGAATCTGTAAGAAGAAGAGAACGGGATGCTTTTGGGAAGAATGCGTTTTCGGCTCTTCGACCAAAATAGGTTGAGTTTTTATAGTCGGGCTCCGTCAGTAAATACGTTTGATGGGATGAGCGAGAAAGAAGGAATAGTAGTTGAGTGACCTGGAGTATTCTTGTGGCATTTTTAGCGATCTCAAGTTCGGAATTTACTATGAGGGAAATTTATTGGGTTTGTTTTGATCAACGCAAAGCTTGTGTTTGCTATTTTTTTTGTTTTAAGTCATTTAGAAATAAATGATTTGATAGATTTGCACATCGAAAGAATTTTAAATTGAATGTACCCTTTTAAAAATTTTCATTACCTGCATATTTCTAAAGTTCCTTTTCACTTATGTTATTTAGTTTGCTATGTATGTACCATTTCAAATAAATAAATTGACATAGAATAAGAAAACCTTCAATGTAAACTGTTATTTGATATACGACGAATTGAAACTAATTTCAAATAAAAAAAATAATAGTTTCTTTTTGTTGTAATTTTAAAAGCATCAGGTTTCTAACAACTAATTTCATGGTTGCTACTCCTTTGGGTGACACGATGTGGTTCTAGGTGGGGGGCCAAAAACGATTTTCTCTGTACCGCAAACCACAACGACAAAAAATACAGTGTATTATTTACATTCATCATCACCACCCACTACAACCCAATGCTTCAACCTATTTACTGCATTCAGCCAGTGGTTAGTTAATTCCGACTTCAGCGTCTTCCCATGTTAACCGCAAGTGACCTTGTGAATGTTACCCACCATTACGAGTAATGGGAACTGATGTAATGAATGCTCTTTCCGGTTCAAGAGGGCCCTGTGAATTAAATGACGATCAGACCATAGAGTCTAATAAAAAGCCTTACATCGAGCATATGCCTAGTTAATGATTGTACTGTCAATATTAAACCAAATTTACTGGGTCTCTTGCATGTTGGTTGTCGGTTTTTATTATTAGTATTTGTATTCTAATATGATTAAATTTTTCTTAAGATCTTGTGAATTTCGAATTTAAGTTTCATGAATCATTAATTCAGTCAAGTAGGAATAATAAAAATTCATTGAATGTAAGTATACAAAATCAACAGCGAGTGAAAGTAAAAACATGTGTTTTCGTAAAGGTGAAATTTGCACAAAAAAGTAACCTCAGAAGACAAGCAGAACTCATATAGCATCGAAAAAAAGAATCGTAATTAGCAAGGATAAAACTATGTATGAATGTAGAATACTATAGTTATTTAAAAGAAACAGTATTTAAGATGTTTTATTTAAAAAGGCTGTTTTAAACACAAAAAAGAAGCTTACTTTGATACCTCTTAATTTTATAACTCCTCAATCAACACAATCAGTTTGTGCAAATCATAGTTTATGTTGAAACTACTAATTTATTTGTTATTTAATTTAATACGTTTTCACAAAAAATATTTAAATGTACCATTGCACAGATGAATACAACGTTAAAAACAACAAAGTTTAAAATTAAAATCGAGGAAAATATCATAACAAACACCAAACAATGAAACTAATATTTATAATCACACAAAATCAAATTAAAAAACCTTTCATTAAACTACGTCATGAATTTTTAAAATATATATATATAGTTTTGTACAAAAGAAAAACACACAAACCTATTAATCTCATCATTGTAAACCAAACTAATTTATATTACTTTGTCTTTGATACAAACACACTACATGCTAAAGTGGGATCACCAGCTAAGCCAGCTAGGAACTTCTTCTTAGAAGGGGTGTACGGTGGCTGGTAAATTGGAGTTGCCCCTCGCCTTCCAATGGAATTAACGGGCGGCCCTTCACTTCTTACGCACCAAGAATTGGATCCACAAAGTCATTAATGTGACTGGATACTTGATGGTGGTTAAAACTGGCGGGCTGCTTTTGGGGCGAGTTTTATTGGTGTATTGTGTTGTGCTTGAATTGCGGTTTGATGTAATTTAATTGAACATAAAAAATAATGAATGACAATTTTTGTTTAATATGTTACTTGACATTATTTTTTTGGGGAATTTTATTATTTTCGAAAGCTAAATATGTTTTGATAATTTCATTTATGATAATAAAATACCTAGATGTATTTCAAAACTTCATAAAATAATTCATTTTACATTTGAAATCAGGAACTATAAAAATTATGTATTCCAATTGTTTCAAATTGTACAAAACTAGGAATGTGAAACAAAACACGACTTTCAAATGCCACTTAATGATATTTGTTAGGCTAGAATTCATTAAGTAATATCTTTGCCACCTAAAAACTTATACGGTGGCTAAACATTGAAGATGCGCGATTTTATGTAAAATCATACTGTGACGTTCGGCAGATACTGGGAACTGTCAAACCAAAATTCAAGTATATATATATATATATATATATTAGTTCGTGCTGTAGAGATGTTTCAGGTAGTCAGAATGACAAACAGACGAGTTAAAGTAAAAAGAACCACCTTTTTCATTGGATGCAGCCCCTTCTAAAACGTGTAGAACAGACCAAAACGCCATTTCGGATTTTCGGCTCTATCGCAATACTTTCGTTATCTCATATTTTAAAAAAAGTAATTGAAAGTAAAAATCAACTTGTAACTAAACTAACTATAATACATTTGAAGAATAAGACTCATACTTTTTATCACGATTTAATTTATTTCTTTAAAAATGTAAGTAATGGTAAAAATAATCTATGTTTAATTAAAACACGACTATTAATTTTGATATACTTTTTGTAAAGTTTTAAAGAAATTATCAATTATTTACATTTGGTACTTATATTAAAAAATGCCATAGAAAAATAACTTTTTTATTCCACAAAAATTATCCTCTGAACATTAATTATAAAAAGGAGTAGACAGAGGAATTTTCATTGGATTACATTGTTAACAAGAATAGTGATAATTAAGATCATTTTCATAGCATCTATTTATGTTTTTTACTCTATGCAATTTTTTTCTTCGGTTTTGGAGGTAATAAAAATGATTCAAATAATTAATATCTTAAAAAAACTGCCATTGTTTTAACCAATTTAGTCATGAAACTCTTTTAAAGGAAATTAGTAAAGAAAAAAACATGCTATTGAGCAACATGATGAGTTTAGCCACCGTTGAAATCCTTTAAAAAAAGTAGAATGTTGTTTACCAAATTATTATTTTCTAACGATCGCGTCCATGGTAAAATACGGTTAATTCCATAGAAAAATTTTCGTGGCCATATTTGGACCTTATTTATTCAGTGTTTGTATTGTTAATATTTTACATATTATTTTAGGAATCATATGTAGTATAACATTACTATAATGTGTGGTCATAGTAATAAGCAAGCTTGCATAAACGCATTTAAATAAAGAAAATACATTTAAATAACGAAGCGTGCTAGTCGTAAGAGTAATAAAAGACTGGGCGGTGTGCTGTTGTATATGGAAATATGGAAAAAAGGAACATTATGGGAATAATATGAATACATTATTTCAATATTGTAATGGCTGCTTTGTTGCGTATACTTATAGTTAATACATTCATTTCTAATTGCTCACTAAAATAATTTTTAAAGGATACAAGTAATACACAAATGTACTTTAACATGAAAATTACCAATCTTAAAATTAATTCCGACCGTCAGTTCGTCAGTTGTTTCCTAGCTTAGTTAAACAGAAAAATGCAAGTGTTCATCTGTAAAGGTTAATATTGTAAAATATTAAGCCGGTTTTGCTTTTCGTTTTGTTTTGTTATACATTATCCCAAAATCTGCACAATCCAATATCAGTCATAACCAATTCTTTATATGTTTATAGTTAAAATTTCAATTGTTATCTACAAAGAATTTACTAGAGAATGATTTGAACCTCAGTCTGAGTCCTTAGCCAGATCTTATCAAAGAAAATGCAGACTATAGCACAACAATTAGGGGGCCCTTTATAGAAAAGTTGTGTTGATGCCCGTGATGATGGTGCTAGTTGACCAATGTTTTATATTTTTTTCTATCATTTTGTCAACTTCCTTATAACATCGATAAAACCCAATCACGTTAGGTCCATCTCTTTGTCCGAGTCGAAGCCAAGCTAAAAACAAAGTAGGTTCTCAGACATTTAAATCTACTGAAATTTCAGGGTCTCCTACAGCATACAGCTCATATAACAAAATTTAGGCCTTAGGCCGGGCCATAGCGAGCCTTATGGTGGATCAGGTCCTACCTATAGCCATCTTCTTCACTGACCACACATAAGCTATCAGCATAAAACACAATTTTTTAAATATAAATTATCTAATTTTCAACACAGGGTATAGTATGTTAAATTAGTATAGGAATAAGTAAGCATTCCACTGGGGAACATGCTGTTTTACCTGACGTTGCAGACCACCCACCGTTTTGTCTTCGAGCTTATCGACGATGCAGTGCAGGTAGGTCGTCTGACCGACCTGGGTAGTGACGTTGCGAGTGGTCACTGGTTCCACCACGAACTTGCCATCAAGTAAGTGGGAGGGTTGGACGACGGACAGACCGGAGTGCTCGGAAAAAGCGTATGTGGGCTTGGAGTATTTGGTCTGTAAGGGTAGCTTGTCTAGCAGTGTCTGTTTTGATGTAACACCTGAAATGAAATACATAAAATTAGCTTTGGATATTTTTGTTTAAATAACGAAGATAAATGTAGAGGGATACACATTTGAAAAAATATTATTTATAATTTAAGTGTTCATTCAGTTTATTGCATTATGTATAGCATATCTTAAGTAAGAATGCCACAAGAAACTGTTTTGAAAAACAAAAGTAAGAACCAAAACCGAAACATACCAACGGTTTGTTACTACTTTTTAAATTAACTAAAATATATATTATATCTGAAATGAATTGTGGAAATATGGACACAACATTGTCTTTCTAGGGGAAAAAAATTGTTTCCTCTAACCCCTAAATACCGGAAAGTGGATGAACACTTAATTTTGACGTTAATTAACTAATTTTACGTTTCGACATTGAGATGTATCATTAAATAAATTATAAAAGTTTAAAATAATTGAATACAAAATTGTAAGTTAAATAGCTGATAAATTTATCCTACAAAGATATTTCTTAAATTTTGTCATCAAAAGAGTGGTGCGTCTGGCATATCTCCAAAAGTTTTCCCGTTAACCCCTACCCACTTCCCCAAACAATGCTAATTATTTGTCTATCAATTTGCTGTTAAACTGATTTTCTAGCAACAAGAAATACTCTTCAGTGAATCAGAAACTATCCATCTTCTAGTGGTGCCAAAATAAAAAGAGAAACAAAAATGTATGTTTACCTCTTTAAAAATTTTCCTTATCAGTGTGTACTAAAAAACTTCTCTCCGTACCGGATGCTTAGTGTGAGTCCATTACTCACAGAGAACACTTTGGTTCTTGAAGAAAGTAGAGAATCCACTATCTTAAAAATAACTTTTTTAGACCGATGCTCATTGAAGGACGAAAACGCGAGGGACATTCATGGTGTTTTTAAAAGTTAGTCACAAGAGAGGTTTTTTTTTAATTGAAATAGTTTTTTAAACAATATCATTGCAAAACATTGAAATGGAAGTAAATTCAAAACTACAAATACATGTAATTTTTTTTGACACCCAATATTTCATTTAAACTAAGATGCCAGACCGTTTAAGAATCATTCTCACTCAACCTCCATAAATATAAAATTATATTGTAGTTATGACGATTTTAAAAAAACGCGTTTATTTTTTGCGTTGTATATCTTCTCAATCTTAAAAAGAATGCAAAATTGTACCCCTTGTCAGTCAAACAAAACCAATTATTCGAGTATAAAACACTACAATTAAAATTAAAAGCACACCGATAATTTTAGTTAATTACACTATTAAATTTAAAAGAAACAAGTGGTTTTAGGTACGTTAAGGAAATGAAGGTTTGTATAAAACTAATTACTGAGTAAGTTTGTTGTACTTAATGTTTTCTCAGAGACTAAAGTGTATACTGAATCAAAGAAAAAAGTTTAAATTTGAAGACCAGCTTGATGTTGATTGTAGTTTATAGTTCATATAGTTTACTCAAAATTCTTGCTTTTAAAATGTTTTTTTTTATCTATTATTTGATGGAATGAGATAGGTTTTTCTCCTAAGTAACGTTTCGAGCGACGCCTTTGAAAGAATGTCTTAGGAATTTTAAGGGAGACAGGGGAGGTTTATTATAAGGTGACAGACGCCTTCATGCTTTTTGCATGGGATATCTTTTTTTAGAAGATGTCAGCATTGAATACATTGTTGTGGTTTTATACTTACGAAGTGTGGAAATGCGTAGTGAATGAACGCGTTCTATTTTTTTCACTGTGTAGTCCTGTTGTGCTGAACAATGAAGTAATGTTTAAATTAAAAAATAAGAAGTAAATATTAAAAAAAAATATTTAAATGCTTTTAGCAGCCGATTTGACAATTAATAATGTTGGGGTAAAAGTTTTACTAATGTAATAGGTAGAATGTTTTAGTCGGTAATTGTGGATATAATGTTTGGGAAATAGATCTTTACTGAAATATAAGTATAACCATGGGTTGTAACGAAGATGTTCTATGATTGTTTGTTGGATCGCATAGGGGACATTGCTCTATAAAACTGCGTAATGGTATTTTGTGGCGAACTCTGAATATGAGATAACTCTGGACTAACCGTAACTTGAAGCAACGAACTGTCGGTTGTGTTCCTACGTTGTATGTTTTATAAAATTCCTACTAACTACAAAAGCAATTGGTAGTTAAATAGTATGTTTCAATGTGTAGGAAAGAAAATGCAGAATATGAAGCAAGTTGCCTGTGGCTTTATAAAAACATCTTGTTTTAATAATTATAGCTTCAAACCAATAACTCAATGGTTTATCTTTATGTTTCTTTTTTTCTATAGCAGACCTTACAATATTTAACAGTTGTCGAACTCATTCAAACCATTTTGTGTAAAAAAGAATGTATTTTTATCAAACCCCACATGGATTGATATCCCCAACACTGCAGAACACAGGGTAAAAAGTACAGATGTGTCCCAAGGCGCCACATCATCATCTTCCTATGAAACTAGAAAATCCAAAGCAGCAGACATCCCACAGTTCGCGGAAGATTGAAGTATTTCCAAAGTTCATGGCAAAAACGTCACTATTCCAAACATAATAAGATAACTTTCCCGAACCAGGTCAGGTTTAAATAATATTTTAGAGTATGTAGGAAATCACCGGGCAAATTAAGAAACTAAGTTACCTATGGGTACAGAACAAACACTATGGTTTTAGTAATTTTACCTTTAAACTAATAATTAATGGTTAATCTTTATCTCACATGGTTTTTATAACAGACCCCACAGCATTCAACAGTTGAAGCTTATGTTGAACACAGTTACATCATTTTAGGAAAAAAAAGAACGTATTGTCTCAAATACTGCATGAAAGAAATCTAACATTTCACAGTGATTGACGCCGACCATTACATTGATATCCTCGACCCTTCAGAACACCGGGAAAGAAAAAATAAAGCAGATGTGTCCCAAGGCGCCACATCATCATCTTCCTATGCAGCTAGAAAATCCGAAGCAGACATCCCACAGTACGCGGAGAATTGAAGTATTTCCCATTAAGTTTAACATGGCAGAAGCGTCACTCTTCCCAAACCGAGTAAGATAACTGCAAACAACCAACGATCTTGAAGTACGTCGGTTTGGAGCACATAAACACACTTGTGAAGTCAGCCTGCGACTTCGTTATGTTCTTATTTTTTTGTGTGTCTCCAACAAACGCAGGCTGCTTCAGTGTCGAAGTCTCAAGTGGATTTGTGTTCTTCGTTTGTCGTTATCTGGTTTGGGGAAGTGCATCGGGATGGAGATTCCTTTGGGGTCGGATAAATAAAAACTTTGCGTTGGCTTTCACCTGTTTTCTATTTGTAATGATAATTGAATCTTTTTGATTTCTTACGTAAAAGTAAAAAACAATATCCATGTCATATTTACTTTCCTCGTTTATTACTTTTTTATAACGTTTCTGTTTATAAGTTTTATTTTTGTTTTTGCCTTGGATGCCTTTTGATAATAAAATTTTTAAAAAATGTAAACAATGCTTAAAAACCGTCATTTACGTCTTCAGGAGAGTAAAAATTATTGGTAAGCTGTTAAAATGAGTGTTTTATTATCCAATATATTTTGTTCTTTTTGCACCAAAGCAAATAATTTGAACATAACTCCCAATACTCAAACCACAGAGGGAAAAAAAGAATAACCATACTCAACATAGTGTAACAAAAGTATCGAAGCCAAAATTTTAAGCACTAACTAAAACCCCCCAAAACATCTGAACGCTTAATTGTTTATAATATGTTTATTATATGTTATATAAGAGAAGTGCAAGAAAAGTAACTAATCTTTCATCAAGTTAATTCACGATTTCATTTTTTTTATTATTTTTGCTTTAGAGTTACATCATTCCATTTACATTATTAAACTCTTCTAACATATTACTGGCCAAGTAAAATAAAAGTCATCTCAATTAAAAACAAAGAAAACATATAACTGTTTAGAAAAATAAACAACTCTACCATATCTTTACTTTCGAAAACGGAAGAGAGGGAGTTGCATTGTTGATACGTTTTGAAGAGGGACGTACTCCAACAATGATTTGACGTTTATAAACGTGGGGGAGGAGAAAATGTTGTTATCTGTCATTAATCGGAAAATATGAAGATGGAAGTTGGGTTTTTATGCTTCGTGATTTTCTGAGGTTGATCAAAGTATATTTTTGTCAAGTGAGTTGTTTTTGTAATAGAAAGTGGCGTTATATACTAAGTTGCTTAATTTAATACTCAGTTTTTAGAGTAATGGTGTGTGTGGAAGCATTTGGTAGAAAAATAAGATTGTTATTATACTTTTTCTGTATGTTTTATAATGATGTAGGGGATAGACGGATAAGACAGGATAACGGATTATTTTATTAGTTTGATACATACATGATGTTAAGAAATTGTTCTCTAACTACACGTAAAATAGTTTTGCATGCATTTCCATTTAGGAAAACATTAATCCAAGAAAATATTGCATTTTTTATTTATAACTTCATTACCACATACAAGTACAGTATAATTTCAACAAGAAAAGTTACCCCACTATTATTCCTCAAATAATATAAAACGCATTTTAATAACTATTAGATAAAACTAAAACTAAGTATAATCCCATTGCATATAATATTTATAGTTATACTTATCAAATAAATTTATAAACTTACATATGTGTGTAAAAATATTGAATAGTACATAAGATCAAATTTTACTGAAATAAAAAATTTAACTTGCTTCTGATAAAGTCGAAAATAAAATAAGTTTTTTTTTCCAAAAATAATAACTTTATATCGTTTTAATGTATTTAAAGTTCATTAAACGTGCGGTTGTATTTACAAAAAAGTTTTTTTGTTATGAATTACGGTTTTTTCCTTAGTATTACATTGCTGTTTAAGATACGGGTAAATTTTGTAAGATAATGAGAACAACAATAAATAACAACTTTAAAACAACATTAATACTAAAACCAAGAAGTACGTTATACAGTCCTTCAGTTTTTACATAGTAAACCAAACGAATACTTAAAACGCAAAATGTATGCTTGCCGTTATATCCGCTGTGAATTTTAACACTGAAAAATAGAACAAAATATTCCTGAAAAAGGATATAAGCCGCATTTTAAAAATACAGCTTTTTAGAAAATGCCCAAAATAAAGGTATTCGGTTTCACATTTACACTTGCGAAAAGTTCTTAAACGAAAGAAAAAAAACATTTAAATACCTCATTTCTGTTCTTTAAAATAGTACAAACCACCTTTTTTTCCATCAGTTTTTTTTTCTTTTCTTATACATAGCTAGTCTTTCAACCATTAAACACGTTCATTTTAAAGAACATCGTTTTGAAACTTTAGTATGTAGGGATTAGTAACGATGTAAAATTGATTAATAATAAGTGGCGGTTCTTTACAATTTAAATTTGCATACTATTTATTGACTGTAAATATCATAATATTATCGAACTATTCAGAGCTTCTCTGCAATAAGTTGATCCATCCCTTTTTACTTGTGAAAAATGCACTTTAATTGAATATTTTTGTTCTTACTTATTCCCTAACAAACGGATAATTTTCACGAAAACGGTCACAATAACACTTATTTTTCAGCCCTGATTTTTTAAAAAAAAAATGTATGAATTAAGTATATATTCATGCTTTACTTTTCCTTTGTTTTTAGCTTAAACTAAAACAAAATAGTTAATCTTTTTGGTCTTTTAATTGGTATTTTTAAGTTAGTTTTATAACCTCATTGGCGTGTTACTACTGAACACTCCATTAGCGTTTTAATTGGTGGATTTAAGTTAGTTTTAATCGTATTGGCGAGTCTACCGAACACTTCAGCCCGAAAATATCTCGCGAGCCAGAAATAGTGGGAAAAACCTTACACCGTCATTTTCACGGAAGGAGAAGGAAGGGGTGAATGCAAGCATTGTACGATGAATAACGGGTACTATATAACATCGTTTTAATTTTACTTCTTCCCAACTACTTTCTAAACCTTTCAGGTCCTCTTCAAGTGAAAAGGAAGGAAATGATTAAAACCTCTTAAAAAAGAAAAGCGTCAAGCGCATAAAACGGCGTAATATCCTCATGGATATGTTAAGAAAATAGCTACACAGGACTAGGCGATATGAGTTCCCATATAAAATGCTTTTAACTTGAGGGTGTAGTTTTACGCATCACCTCCCGCTTATTGTTATTGTGAAATTCTTTTTTACGAGTTTTTTTCCCGGTTTGAACTCACCATTTGAAATGCTATGTCAAAGCATTTCCATAAAAATACTTTTAAAATAAAAGCGCACTTATGTTAAAAATACTTTTTCATTCAATTTCTACTTTATTGGATTTGACGTTCCCTTTCTGAAGATAAATAAATTGCCTAAGGATTATTATATTTTCCGGAATATTTAACATGGGAAATGAAGTGATAATCATATTTTATAAATATGGAAATGACATTAGTTCGGTATAATATCTAGATTAAAATAACTTTAACTGCAGTTTTTTATTCCTCTATCCCATTTTTGAATAAAATAAAAATGTAATCCCTTATCACGGTATATTTAATATGTTTTGGATTTAAACAAATTCTAAAAGTGTTTCATAAAGTTAATTTAGGAGAAAACCATAATTGATTTTTAAATTTCACCGTTTATCTTCAGAATAATAATACAATATTTAGCTTTGTTAACTTTTATTACAATTTAAAAACTTAACTTGAAATGAAATATCATTTATATTTTATTTCTTAAAGAAAACTAATAAGAAATTCTGAAACTGAAGTTGAGTTTTTACTTGATGTATAACACTTGAAAAAATAATACAACATGGTTAAAAAGTATTTTTAATAACATTTTGAATAAAATAATGTTTTGAATGTTTTTTTTAAGTAATTAAACTAAAAGTAACCATAAGAGAGTTTTTGTGTTAAAGAACCAGTTACCATTTCTATGACTATTTTTTCAATATTAACAGTTCTTAAAACTATTATTTGCATTATACACTCAATGCGAAGGTGTTGAAAAACCAACTGAGTTGAGATAAATAAAAAAATCTGTAAAAAATTGATTATTTATTCATTTCAATAAATTATTTCTTAAATGATCAAAAAAAGGTATTTTGAGTGAGAGGTTTTAAATTAACAATATCCGCTGATACAATTTCATTTTTAACACCCTCTTAAAAATGTATAATCCTTTGGTTTAAAAATTCAACTAGAAAAGTTTCTACTATTATCTTCATATCCAATACTAAATTAACTAAAATTCACTCCACAGAAAGGAAAAACATGAATTCTTGAAAATTTGCATGTTTTTTGCTCTTTATCAAACATGTGTAAACTTCCTAATTTCTTTTATTTTTATAATTAATTTCGAGATAGATTCAAATGAAAATTAATTGCGAAGCTAATTTAATCTTAAGATATAAGTTATCGTTACAAAGTTCTTTTTTTCCCCTTGGACAAAGCGAAGATTAGATGATAAGCAATTTTTCTGCTTCAAAATTACATTTTTTTTTGTGAGATTTGCATTTTAATGAACATTGTTATTTTTCCTAGAGCATAATTTTCGATAATTATCATATTCTAGATTTTTTATATTTTTTAATGATTAGTAGCCGATGATTTTGCAGCTTCAGAAAAGACTTCATCAGCGAAGCGTGGTTATCAAAGATTGTGCGTTTAAAAAAATCTGAAAATAATAAATATAAACTTCAAAGACTCACTATATTTAAATACGATAGCTCTTGTATCTTTTCTACAAAATCTGGGGAAAATACTTTATTTTAAGTTGAAATTATATGTTTTTACATTCTTTGAGGAAACATTGTTTTGAAGGTTTAAGTTTAATTTTTTTATGATAATAGCATGAATTTCACCATTTTGAGCGCTCAATATTTTTTAATGTAGTTATAAGTTAAAAAGTTTATGGTCATTAAAATATCTTTTTTACTTTTTCTTTTAAACAAAAATGTGTTTAAACCTTAATTACAATTATGTTTCTTTTATTATACACATTTATATTTTAAGTTGAGCTGTTCATTGAGAAAAACAAGATTACGGAAAAAAAATTTCTCTTGCATTTTTTTCTTAAAATAGAATAACGGTACAAATTTATTCTAATTAATACTAAAACCGATTTTCTTTGTGTTATTATTAAATACTTCTGTTATTCTTCAAGAATAAAAATGTTAATTTAATATTTAATAACTACGTTTTCCAGCTTGTTTTAACCTGTTTTATACCTTTTTTTAACGAATTTAATATTTTTATACTGATTTCAATGTTACAATCTGTGACTAAGAAAAATAATTCCTAAAACCAAATGATTTAAGACAATGTATCTTGAAGCAGTAAGAGCTATTATTAGTTACCGTAATTCAGTAAGATCTTCATACAATATTATTACAGTCGTAAATTCATAGCACTAGTAATTTAATAAACTTTCACTAGTCTCCTGACATAAATTTTACTCTAATCGAGTATTCTATCTGCTGAATAGTTAAAATGTTAATAGTTTCACTTTAAATTTATGATACAATTGTCAGTCGTGTAAATGTTGGTTTCGATGTTCGATGGTTATGCTTCTAGTTTAAAAACATCAAAAGCGTTCTAAAAATTAACAGGCGTTATTGGCTGTGTTAAAGCTCCTAAAGGAGGCTAGAAATTGGCAGCAGGAAACGATTACCTTACCTTACTTTAAAACCTCAAGGGAAAACTCATTTTTAGCCAATACTTTGAAAAAAAGAAATTATTTTAACTAAAATAACTCCTTTACAGCTTTTATAAAGAATGTTTTTTTTAATAAAGGCATAAATACTATAAATCCGAGTTGTAAAAATATAATTTCCAACGGGTAAGTAAAATTTTTATAGATTTCGATGTTTTTTCAGAACTAAACTAATACTTTTACACTTTTAATGCTGATAGTTGTACTATTTTTGAATTAAAATATGGTAAATAAATGATATGTATACTTTAGGATATTATCAACTTGTGATATAAGTTTTTTAATAATATTTATAGATAAAAAAAATGTTGGGTAAGTAAAACTTTTGGCCGGAAAAGTATTTTTTAAGAAATCGTCCAATTAGACAAGTAAAAAATTAGCAAATTTTTGTAACCCTGCTATGGGCAAGGGTCAAAACAGATTAATTAAATAACAACCTATGCACGGTAAAAACGGGGTAAGTTTAGCTCAAAAGCCAAAAGTAAATACCCTTTCTTATCCTTTTCTTATCATATTGTGTTAGTACCATTAAAAGAGAACATAAGAAATGTACGTTGAATTAAGGAATCGAAAAGACTAACTCTACATTTCCCGAATAAAACATAATTTGTGTGCTTATCTAAAATAAAAAAAATAGTTTTCGAAAAGAGCGGTTCGTAGTATTTACAAACTCGTAATTTTAAGTTTAAAAATAAAACACATGCTAAGATGTTTACATGAGGTTTTAAAACTCTATTACTTACATCTAAGTCAAATTTTAATAGTCTCATATAGCAAAACTCCAAAATAAAAATAATAAAAAGTAATTGCGTTTGATAAAGATCAAGTTTTGTCTGTGGCTGGTATTAATAACTAATTTAAGTGGCTTTATCATTTATATAAGTTGCATATAACAAAACATTTTTTTTGCTATGTTACTTACAAATCAAGAACCCAATAACAAAACCAATTCTTATAATAGTCAACCAACTAAACATAAAAATATAATTTTTAGAGATCCACACAACACGATACCATGCGATAACTTTATCGTTGAGCATGACACATATCAGCCCACCCCATCACGCCAATATGCGTTCAAATGATCCGAAAAATAACATCAGCAATATATCTGTCAGCACCGGCGACGCCAATACGCGTTTCGTGCAGTTTTTCGCCAACCCCACCTCGTGTCCACAAGAAGACATGAATCAAGGGATATGTGTCACATCAACGGATTTCAGGTGTCATCGTGTGCTGTATCTTGATGTTTTGAGATACTTTTTTGAGATATTTTCCGAGATAGATGGCTCGATATCTTTAAGGTTCTGCTTCTTTGATATATAATTCGTGGTTTTGTTTCTTTGCGTGGCTTTTGGTTGAAGTTTGCTGTGACAAAGGTAGGACTAAAAAGATTGAGGGGAATTGGATATGGGGGTAGAGCTTCGCTGAAGGTGTTGAAATCAATATATATGTTTGTTATTCATAAAAAGCCAAATCCGATTTGTATGACTATTGACTTGTATTTTTATAATATTTGTCTACAGTATAGATAACTAAAAAAATATGATATCTGCTTCTTTGATATATAATTGGTGGTTTTGTTTCTTTACGTGGCTTTTGGTTGAAGTTTGCTGTGACAAAGGTAGGACTAAAAAGATTGAGGGAATTGGATATGGGGGCTTCGCTGAAGGTGTTGCAATCAATATATATGTTTGTTATTCATAAAAAGCCAAATCCGATTTGTATGACTATTGACTTGTATTTTTATAATATTTGTCTACAGTATAGATAACTAAAAAAAATATGATATCTGCTTCTTTGATATATAATTGGTGGTTTTGTTTCTTTACGTGGCTTTTGGTTGAAGTTTGCTGTGACAAAGGTAGAACTAAAAAGATTGAGGGGAATTGGATATGGGGGTAGAGCTTCGCTGAAGGTGTTGAAATCAATATATATGTTTGTTATTCATAAAAAGCCAAATCCGATTTGTATGACTATTGACTTGTATTTTTATAATATTTGTCTACATTTTAGATAACTAAAAAAATATGATATCTGAAATTACTTTAGTCAGTAAAATTTTTTACTTGATCTCTCTCAAGTAAGTTTTCATGCAATATAGCTTTAAAAAAGTTTGTAAAGTTTTTAATCAAATTAAATAAAACTAGATGACATATGGAGTTTATTAAAGTATTGATCTATGAAATTAATATTTATATAAAAAGGAGGGGTATAAATATGGACGCTGGTTTCTTTTTTAAGTCGTAAAAATAACCATTATAATCTGATATATACTTTTAAACAGTCCTAATGATTTTAGAAATCGGGTACTATAAGTAAAAAGTCCAAATACTTGTAAACTAGTTACTTAATAAATAAAAATAAAAATTAGCATGTTCACTGCTTTTTTCTATATTTAAAATACTAAGGGTAATTTGGGAACACTCAAAAATAATAATAAACCAAGTAAACACGTTATGTTGTTAGAAAAACTCAAAAATCCCAAGTATTACTAAGATATTAGGGTCCAGACCCTTCATTGACGAATTCGCCCACCAAAGATCAGACGAAACCCTCTCTCTCAGTCATACTTTGGAAAATGCAATTATTGCAACTACACCCTTCAAATATACCACATCTAACAACTCTCACATAGCATTACATATTTAAGATCACCTGACGGATACCTGAGTACCCCATTCAGACTACAATACCTTTCTTTGTTACCACAACATGGCGTATCGCTTTCATAATGCCATGAATACATAAAGGCCCCAATAAATGTTCCCCGTCGCCAGCCATTAGCCTTCGGGAACAAATGGACCCTATCAAGCAGAAAACCGCACTAATAAATACCACCCACTGGCCCCCGAGTACAGTTCGACTCCAAACCACACCCACAACTAACAAGGCAGTGGCACCCATAATACATGTCAGTGATAGTAGGGGATATATATTGTAAAGTAACAGTTGTTTTCGAAAGAGCTGTTATTTTATGAATTGATCTCGGTAGAAAATATTGCACTAAAACCAAATATTGAGGGACATCTCTTTGAGTTAATATAGCAGGAAGGTCAGAATTGTGTTCTAACTGGGGAAAATGTGTGAAAAATTATGTTTAGGTCAACATTACCATTAGATTGATCGCAATAATTATTTTAAGTAAAATAACTATGTTGATATTGGTATTTAGAGTTGATGCTGGTTTTAATGCATTTGTAACTGGGTGGGGAGAAAGTTATGGTTATTTAAAACGTCATTTTCCCCTTTGAGGAATAAAATTCTATCAAAATTATAGTTTATATAAATATTATCGTATTAATCTGAACAATAGAACAATATATATCTTTATTTTCCGTAAAAGTGGTTTGTTCTAAAAAAAAATCTAAAAAAGTCTGTAAATACTTGGTATCGAAGTTCCCAAACGATCTAAAAAATTTGCAACAAAAAATTAAATATTATAATAATTATCTAAAATTTAATAACCTGAGTATAATAAATTAATAAAATATGTTATATTACATTATTTTGAGAAAACAACCCGGTTCAAAATCATTCAACAAATAAAAAGAATATATATCTAATTTATTCAAAAGAAAAATATATGAGCATTTAAAATTACCACACCACTATTGTTTCCATGCACATACATAAGAACAGGTAAAACATAACAAATACATATCTTTCCCGACACCCAAATCATAAAGTGTACCGAGTCATTGCAGCCTGACCCAGGTGTGACACCGAGTCCCCGATGAGTTGATTATTAAGTGAGTCACTTGGAGTCATGAGTCTGACGATGGGCTAAAACCCCCAAAATTATGACAGCCCAGGGGAGTTGTAAATAAGTGACTCAGAGAAATCCTAAAATAATAGTCCAATTGCCGGTATTGTTTCGTGGTAAAAATATGAGGCAGATGGTTTGGGGTTACACATGGGGTTTACCGTACTTTAAGTCAGATCCTTAACTTTTTGGCATCAGATGTTTAAGATCAGATGTTATCAGATATCTAAGCCCCGTTAAAGGATAAGGTCATTCCAACATTTTACAATTTTACACAGCTATATTTATAATTTTCAACTTATACTATTTCCGATTACATATATAGCTGATCATTAATTATAACTTTACAATTTTATGTTGTAAGGGAGCATGGGGAGCCTTGGTGTTGGGCTGATTTCATAGCTAACATTCTTTTCTGCAATGGCCGCTCCCTGCATTCCTGTGTCCTTTAATTGGGTCTCGATCCAGGTGTGTTGGGGGGCCAACTTCATTGTTGCAGTACTTTCCTCAGACGCATGAATTCCTATCTTGGCGCCACACTGACCATGTTCAGCATAAAAGAGTTTTGTTGGAGATGACGTTACACCACAAAGGCAGTGTCAGGAAGTTTTATTGCAGGGGAACATGAAGTTATGTCTTCAGGTATACCCGCGGGAAACTTCAGAGGATTTTTAATATCCTATGGGGTTCCCGTAATAAAATAGTTAATTAATTATCTTCTCATTTGATGTCCAGGATATTGCGTATTAAGTAATTGATATAGTTCTCAATAAATATGATTAGTTATTTATTTATGGAATTAATATTATAAAGTCTTCATTATTAAATGTAATTAACGCAATGTACTATAACCACTATACGACTTGGTCATATCAGGAAACGTATAAATTAGCATATAGCAATTATCAGAATATCAGTTAACTATTATATACATTAAAACCCTAACTTAACCATCAATTTATCCGGCCAACACTTGGCAATGTTTTTAAGAATTTTATTTTTATAAATTTTATTTTTTGCACTAAAAGATTCATGTAATAGCACATATTAAAGGAAATTTTATTGGCAACAAGTATATAATAGTGATTATAAATAATGCATTTTCTTTTTTAAATATATTGTTTTTTTAAAACTTAGAAACTTGGCCAAGTCTTAAGGGAGACTTGGCCCATGGTAAGGAAGACTTGGCCCATGCAAAAATGCCTAATTTTGAAGGGAAAAATAATAAATATTTCAAATTAATTTTATAACATTAAAAGTAAAAAAATTATATTACAATTCAACACTCTGGAACTCATTTAAAAATCACGTTTACCGTAATATTTAGAGTAATACATTTTTCTAGTATTGTATGAATTAAAAATTATAATATTGTCCATAACAAATATTTTTTTATATTTATGTTAAATATATTTTAGTCAGTTTCTACACACATTAAAATGCACAATATATGAGCCTCAGTTTGAATTTTATTTTTTATTTTAACGGCACAAACTGTAAAAGTCAAAGTCAAAGCGCACTTTCAAAGTTACTCGTTCGTCCCCCCTCCCCTATAAAGAAAATATCTGATAATATCTTAATATTAATCTGTAGTATTATTATACTTGAATTAATAACTTATATAGTTTTTGCAGAAAAAGTTTGATATTTGGTAATAAATGATAAGTTTGATTTAGTTGAGGTTTTAGTTTTATTCTAAACAAGTACAAATACTAATAATCAATATATTACCTTCATAAAGTTATAATCGTTAATCCGTAATCATAAGTTATTATTAACCGTGTATTTGATAAACATTATGTATAGATTTTCATAACTAGTTCACTTAGGGAGCCTTGGTCCAGTGGCCAACCCTCCCTTACATAGAGTGGCCAACCCTCCCAACCTAGACACTTCGTAAAGAATGACACATGGTGCTTTGAAGCCTACTTCATTGCAACAAACTTTATATCTAAAATAAAACCTTAATATAACAGTATTTTAAAAATACCATATACTTAAACTTAATTGAATTGGTTTTTCTGAAAAATCTTACAAATTATGTCTAAAATGTTTACATTTTGGGGTGAGCAACTTTCTTTTTTTATTTTCTCCTCAATGCAAAAAAAGTAGCTCAATAAAACTAAGGTGGCTATCTGCTGACAACAGTAGCTTTGAGTACCATCTATTGAGAAAATGCTAAAATATTTTTAAATACTAAAATTTAAAGGCGGGCCAAGTCTCCCTTATGGCCAAGGCTATCCAGTCTCCCTTATTTTTTGTAATTTTCGGAAGCTAAAATTGTTCTTCCCGTGATTGAATCATTTTATTAGTAAAAAGCATTTATGAAAATGCATTTATCCTTAAAAGGAGACCATAGTCAAAAAGAAAAAACTGCATTTTTTAAACATATTTTAAAATATATTTAATTTTTTTGGTTGGTTGTTTCATTTTTAGGAAAGTGTACCGAAATCAAATTACATAGTCCAAATGAAAATATTTTTATTGTTTTATATAATTTATATAATTATAAATAAGTATAGTGTTATAATTATAGTGTATATAATTATAGTGTATATAATTATAGTGTTTTATATAATTTATTTTTATAAGAGTGAGTGAACTGCAAATGTAGTGAGATAGTGGGAACTAAAACAATTTTAAAGACATTTTAAATAAGTTCAAAAATGATTTTTTTTAATTATCGAAGACTATGGTATCAAGTTAACTTTTATGTTGTGACTGAAACATGACTTACAATTCAATAATTCAACATGAGTATGGTTGGTTAATTGGTTTTTGCTTTAATTTTCTTTAAAGGTTTGAAATTTACAACATGCTTAAAGTCTTTCCCTTTGCTCTTTTTTTCTTTTAGCTGCTGATTTACAATAATTCTTAAATCAAAATTATCAAAATATAAAAAATCTACGAATATTGTAGCTACTCTACAACAGATAAATCAAACAGAAGCTGTGACTGACACTTATGTGTCAGTCACAGCTTCAACATGACTTAAAATTCAATAATTCAAAATTATGAAAAACCATAATCATGCTTTCCAAAAAAGCAGACACTTTGAAGCTAAAATGTTGCCACAGATAAAAACAATAGTAGTTTTTGATGCAAAATTTTTACAATTCAAAGTTTTCTAAATCACATATAAAAGTTTCAACTGAAATAAAAAATATTTTTTAATTCACCTGAGGTATACATTTACATGGAATTAACCAAAAGTAACCCTTTAAATAAATGATTTATTTTTGTCTATCGATTTTATTGTATTTTTATGAATTCATCAACAGGAAAGGACGGCTAGCCGAAGCCATATACATTGAAGTCTTATCTTATCAGTGAAAAGTAAAGGGTTGTTTCTATATATAAACATTCAGCAAAAAATAATGATTTTCTTTGAAAGTCCTTTTGGAAGGATATAAATACTTAGAGGTTTAACAGAATGGACAGAAGATGAGTCCATATAAATACATTGATTGTTTTCCTTTCTTTGGCCAATACATACAGTCCCTGGACAAATTATTAGACGCACTGTATTTTTTTTAGTAATTTTATGTTTCTTAAGAGGTTTTGTGCAATAATGGTGTATTTAAACTACAATATTATTGATTTTTATTTAAAAGAATTGTTGTACACTACATATTTGTATTTATTTTTAACATATGGCAACACTGTGTTGACAAAGCGATACATGAACGTAAACTAATACAAAACTGTATCAGCTCCTAAAAAAGATTATTTATGTGTGGAATCATCATCCTCAATTGCAGTAGACAGTACAGTCTTGCATTGATAGCATGCCGCGCAGAATCAAAGCTTTGATAGCGGCTAAAGGTGGCTCAACTAAATATTGACTTTTACCAATATTAATTTCACTTTTCTTTATAACTTAACAAACTTATGCTTTTCTAAATTAATGCTGTGTTATTTATGTCAAATAAATCAGTAATTGATTGGATAATATAAAAATAAAAAAAAATCAATTTAAAACAATAAAACGGTACAATATCACTCGGTAATTAATATTTTACATGAAATCTTGCAGTGCGTGTTTAATAATTTGTCTCAGGGACTGTAGATTCACTTATCTTTATGAGGAGAACGTTTATTCAAATATCATAGGAATTTTGACATATATAAAAAAGGGTGCGAGTGCGATTGTAAAACGATGTAATAAGATATGATACGTATTTATAGAATTAAATTTTGCAAATGGATTAAATTATTTGAAATGCACATTCACATTGTAAAATGTGTTTTTGTTTTGGTTTAATAAAGAATTACAAGTTATTTTTTATAGTGTGTTTTAAAATAAATTCGTATGCCTTTACTATTGATTTTATGTTAAAAAACGAAAAAACCCAAATATTCTATGCTTATACATAATATTATTAGAAATATTTTTTAGAATACATATTAAATGTTGAATTCCATCTGTAATGATTAACGAAACTTATAATTTTTATGTTTTTTATTTTATTCATTAACATAAAGTATCATCACATTCGTCAATCTGCTAAACTGTAAAAAGTGAAACACGCCATTTTTTAATCAACTTCTATTAATCACTCTAAAAGCGACATTAAAAAAAGAGTAAGAGTTCAAATCTAGTAACGTCGTAGAGCCGGAAGAGCTCCAAGTAAATTATACTCAAGCTTGTAGCTTCATGTAGTACTTATTTCCGAAACCAAGCATATAATCAAAAATGAAAAAACCTGCTATTCATTTTTGAAACATATTCAAGTTTCAAATATGATGTGACATTTAACATTATGTGCTCTTGTTTTAAATTTGAGTGTTATCATGTTTCAAAATTGAGAATAAATGTTTATAAGAGTATCAAAACACAGGCAGTGTGTGGGATACGATCCTCAGCCCTCCAGAGAATATTGTATCTCGAGCCCAATTCTGTAAAAACACACGGCCAACGACTCTAGTGCCGTAGTAAGAAGTATTTTTGTTTGAAACTGAAGTATGTCTAGTATTTTAGAATTGAAAAGCATTGAGTTCAGCATTGCACATACATACATTATATATTTTTCAGAAAACCTCTTTTTGTTTTATTTCAACACATACACAAAACTTTATCTTTAGTCCACATAAACAATCCAACACATAACGAAACAAAATCTTGTTTTCAAAATATTGAGCAATATTTAATGCAAACAAAAACTATCAATTATTTTTTAATTGCACGACAAACCATGGAGTTATGTTTACCTATTATTTAAAAAATTATTTTTCTTGTTTTTCTTGTGATTTCTTTTATGCTAAAATATAGCTAAAGAAAAATGGGTTTGTATTGTTTAAAGATGTTTAAAATAATCATTGTTGTTATTTTAATCATTTTTAGTTGTTTTATCTAATAGTGAATTAAATCAATTTATTTAACATATAATGTAAAACCATTGTAGTAAAATACATAACTTTTTTTTATCACCGAAGTAGTAATACTAACTTTTATCATAATCATACAGTGTTAATTCTATTAAGACTATTTGGTTCACAACAATATAAAAATACACCATGTAATGATTTTATGCACATTAAGTAACAAGTAACGCATCAATAATTACGTGAAAATTATTGAACGACAAGTGAAATCGAGTCACACATACTACACTGACCGTTCTAATTCATTTGCATCAGAATGGCGCTAATACGTACTAGACGCATGCATTCATTAAACATATTAATTTAATTTACAATGGCATGGTCGAATTTTATACAGTTGGTTAAACATAATTGTATTGCACCATTGTGATAATATATTTTTTTCAATATTTACAGGCTGTCAAGTTTGCACTTTTTAAGGTATACATTTTATAGATTCTGTTAACTGATCTGTCTTTCTAATATTTGTAAGTATATTAACTTTTTATAGTGTTGTATAGTAAAAAAATGCACTCGTTAGTTTTAAGGAAATCAATGGTACAATGGAATATAATAATAAGTAATTCAGGGAGAGGTCAAGTAATACTACATTGTTACAAACTAATCAATTTTAACATCAAGGCAGAAAATAATACCTAGTAACATATATACATCTAGAACAGCGTACATCTGCATATTTTTTACGTACACTATACCTATATGTTTACAGAATTAATTTTCTTTATTTATTTTGCAAATAAAATTCCAAGTTGTAAATTCAATTAGTTCAAAGATATAGTTAAGCAGTTTTCTTTTGACGATTGTTTTTGCAGTTGGACGAAGTCACCAGTGAGTGTGAGTTTCACAACTACACCTTTCATTTTTTTTTCAAGTTCACATACCTCCTTTATTTATAACTAAAACCAATGTTACCCAAATTGTTTGGTGTCAAATTACAATTTTCTCAAATTGAATATCAAACTGCTTCCAGGCATTAAAGTAGCAGTTACAAACGACTGGAAGTAAAGTGTAATTTCAATAATGGGAAATGTCATTTAAAATACAGCGTATGAAGCACAGCTAAATTGACCACAGACATCTTAGGGACGATGAAGTCATTTGTTATCAATGCTGTGCCGATGATGCATTGAAAACTATTAGCTGTAATTAACGCTGCAAATTACTCTGCGCTGTGTTAATGTTTGTGAGTAATGCATATGACTCTGACACTGATACCGCAGGGTATAGAGAATTTGAAACACAGGCCCACATTGTTAATTCATAAATTTGGTTTAGAAATTTACACCTGCTAGTCTAAACATATTTTAGAATGTTGGTAACGCACTAATGTTTGAATGAATGTAATGAATTTATTTTATAAATATTATCTCTAGTAGCACATGATGTTTTTAAGGTCATTTCTCAAAAGTGAACCAATATCACCAAGTCAAATCTAAGTGATATTAGCATGAGGAGGATATAATAACATGTTGTTCACTACTAGGGAGGTTCAACACATCACCATTAATTTTTTTTAAGCAGGACGGGAAAAAATTAAGTTTGACGGAAAAATTCGACTGCTTAAACTCTAAAGTAAAGAAAGGTAGCAGTGGTACACTTTAAGGGCGAATAAGCCCGCTGGTCCACGGGTCTCCAAACCAAAATGCCTCAGTTAATCCAATGGGGAAAAATATTTTCCAAGATACATTTATCCGGCTGAATTGAACATTTTTACAAAGCGTTTTTTAATGATAAATGTAGATAAATTACAGGTCTCTATACTAACACTTTTTGAAATTGCTTTGAATATTTTGTGTAAAATTATTTATTGAATATTTAAAAAAAAATAACCAATTTCAAAAGTCGGATTGCTGGGACTGGGCACGTCAGATTCATTTATCACATAAAAAACAGTTTGTAAAAATACGCAATAAAGCCGGAGAAATGTGTCCTGGAAAATATGTTTTCTCCTTTGGATTAACACTGAGGCACTTTGAGTTCGAGACCCGCGGTCCATTGGGTTCAGTTTTCTACCAACAGAATTCGTCTGTGATATAACAGGATTTTTTTAAGGACATCCATCTGAATAGTTTTTTATTAGATGTATTTTGTGACTTGTTTTTGTTTTATAAACAATACATTGATGTTTTAGGTACAACAAAATGAGCCCACATTTTAAACTAACAGATATCAAAGTAATTTAAAAGCGAATTACAAATTTAAAATACGCGTAATGTAAAGTAATAATCGAGATATTAAACAGTATGTCAATGGATTGCTGAACATTAATTATTTATTCTAATAAGTGAAAAATTAATAGTTATTTTGTCCATTTTAAACTTAGTTAGAATGAAACAGTAAAAAAATGAACAAATATAATTTTCCAATTTCTTACCATTTCAATAAGATCTCATACAACTAATGCTCTTAAGTTTAAAACCAACATTTAATGCAAATTGTATTTGGCATAATCCTGAACAAACACAAATTTGCAAGAAAGATAAATTCCTATAATAGGATTAAATGCTTTGTTAAAATAGGTTTTAAAAAATTTTAAGTTGGTCTCAGATAAAAACAATTTAAGTTAATTTGCCTAGTAAGTATAATCTTTACGTATTTAATACACACATGCCAATTTCAATTATGTCGATTTTTTTCCACTTCAGCTTAAATACATATTTTATTTTACAAACTAGCTTTTTAGGTTGAAATGAACATTGCGTATTTGTCAAAATCCTAAAATATTTAATTTAAATGATTTATTGGGATTTCAAAAAAAAAAAAAATAGTTGGTGATGTAATGCTCTGTTTTAAAACTCTTTGAAAATTTATGTTTAAAGAATTGTATAATACTCAATATGTAAGTATAATTAAAAAAAAAACCTTTAAGAGAAATTGTGTCCTAACGCCGGGCCATAGTGAGTTAGAACTCCCTAAAATAATCAAATAACTCAGCTTGTTCGGAGACTATTTTGATGCAGTGGATTTCTTATTAATCTGTCGCTAGCATATGACTGAGATTAAAAGTCAGACTTTCTCTACAAGTGGCGAGTGTCAATCCAGTTCTGTCATGAAAGGATACCCAACAATAACATTCGATGCAATTATGTAAAAGAAAGATGTAATAATTCATGTTCATTCTTTATAGGTGATCGTATAGTAAATAATTATATAAATAATAATGAAATTGAGGTTAGTTCTTTGCGTCATGATTAAAACTGATTAAGTTAAACATCCCAAATTAGGTTCGAAGTTATTCTTACTGCTATCTCTATGAAAAATTAATAAATGAAATAAACAAAGGTTAAATAAGAATAATTAAGCTTTAATTGGTTCCACAAAGTTTTTCAAAATGCTACATACCAAAAAGGGGTTGAAACGGTCTGACACAAAAACAAAAATAAACAAACATTTGACAGAGTTCCTACTTTAATTTTAAAATGCCGAACCTTCCAAAATTGATATGTTTCACAAAACTAAGCTATTAAATTCCAGTTATGATAGCTCAAGTAACATCTACCTGCTTTTTAGTAGAAAAAGATACCTTTTCGTACAATAATAATATACTTCGTTCAATTTTCTACTAGGTAAAGATTGAAAGACACACACTTTCAACTCTGCAACTTAACTAGTCAATTCATCATGTGCCTCATGTTGAAGGGATTGCGTATTAGGTCCATCGGTCAGGCATGTTAGTTCTAACTATATTATCAGAGATTAATCGGTGTATAACAAACTTCAGGAAATTGCAAACTGGATTACGTGACGACCAGGAACGGTCCTAAACATATCATCCATTTTAATCAAAATGCAGAAGGCTTTATAGCTTACGCAAATTTGAGTCTAATAATAGGCATTATGCAGGATTGGTCAAACAATTGTAAATTAGTAGGTCATTTACAAATTGTTAATTTGGTGCTGTTAACAAAATTGTGGTTGAGGAGTATCAATCGTTAGATATATTTAAATAATCAAATTAACTTCAAATTAATATGAATACAATTATCATTAATTTTATTCTAAAAAAATATTATTGTGCCGATAAATAATAATGTATGACGTTTAATATTTTAAAATTAATAATGATAAATTTACATGGTTGGTGTTTGCATTTTTGTTGAATAGAAGATAAAACGTTAAGTGAAAAATAAAAATTATTGGAAGTTTGAAGCAAATATTTGTTTTTATTACCTTTAAATTATGACTGAGTAAAATGAGAGCAAAGTGCTTGATCTGCGACTTTTATTGAAACACAATTCTCGTTTTAAAAGTCAGACATGTCAAAAACACATTATTTTGATATTTTTAGTCTTCACAGTAGCAACATGAATGCTCGAACTCCAATCGAGGCTCGGGGAAGTAAAGTCACGTGGGAAAAGTAGCGATCGAAAAAGTGCAGGAATGGAGGATGGAAGAAATACGTCACCTGAAACAAGCCTATTGGAGCCACATTATTCTTCAATAGAAGAAAAAACTTTAATAAATACAATTCAAGTCCAAAGAATTTTAATACAATAAACTCCAAAAGAGATTATAATTTTTCATCATTTATATCTTGGACTTGTAAAATCTTTTAGAAAATTTAAATAATACAGAAACAAATTTCCACCACTTCTTTATAGTTCTTATCCCACAATTATCTTAAAACAGTTGTATTTGATGTATACTTGTATAATTCGAATAAAACTAGTTTTCGTAAAATATCTTTATTTGACGAGTTGGTTTTCCTCACATACATTTATCTATGTATTATGTTCGTTATTTAATTACATTCCCTATTCCCTTTCAAGCAAAAATTGATTTAATTCAATTTGTAATGGTGAAAAGAGAAAAAAAGTCAAAGCTTACGGAAAAAAGCAAATTCAATTAATGTTAACCTTACCCCGCTGCGCCTGTCAGATCCTAGGACGATGCGGAAAATTTGCAAGAAAAAGAGGAAGTAATGCGAGAGGGAAATTAATTTATTTTTTTACAAAGTATAAAGAAATAGCCGATCAAATTTCGATTTAATTACGGTCCAGTGGGTTTTATAAATATTATGCTTATTTTTTATACAGTGAAACAAGCAAGTTATTATTCTCTAAACAGTTTTCTTATAAACGTTAGCAAAGTGTAAGATTGCAAACTTCATTTGTTAACTAAAATGTCAGCAGTGTTTAGAAAGTGTATTAAGTGTTGGGGGTAATATAATTTTAATATAACGACAGTTCATTCCAAGGAGGGTTCTTTTACAATTAAATTGTGTGAATATATATTTATAATAAGCAATTAGTTAGAGAAAAAATCGTTTCAAAAGTTTTGAACTACACTTGTCCGATCGTGCAATTCAAACAATTAAAGTAAAATATTTAAGGAAAAGTAATATATTAAAGGAAAGTATTTATAATATTTTTTTAATGTTACATTTAAAGAGAACATGCTAGTTTCTTTTTTAATAAAGAGATCTTATTCTTTAAATACATTTCTAAATTGCATGCCTTTTTTGCAATCTTATTTTGGTGGTAGCAATGCTATTTAAATCGTCTATTTTGTTGAAATATTAATAAAGGTAAATTGGTTAATAATAATAACCACTTTTACGTCTTCCACATTAAAATACATGATATAAAATATAAATGTTAAACTGGAACGATTGTGGAAATAAAAACTTAATTTACATCACTTCTATAAACTATGATTACCATAAATACATCAATACGACAAAAATGTTCTGAATTATAAATCAAATTTGATAAACGTAGCTTTTAAAATAATATAAATAACTTCATTTCGAACCTGCTATTTGATCACAAAAGAACCGAAGTTTAGTTTTCTCCAGACAGTGGCATGGATGTTCAACACTCCCTTGCACACATACCCCCAAGCGCAACAAATCTACTGCCAAAATGTCGCCCACTTAATGAAGTTTTCATCGATGACACAGTTGGTCCACACCCGGGGGCACGTACTTCTCCCCCTTAAGTATTGTACATATATTTACATTGGGTAGTCTGGGGCACAAATCTTAGGATGAAAAGTAAAGTAATAAGTTGGTAAATTGAAAGTTTATATCGGTTTCGATAGTTTAGTTTTGGGTGCACTATCTTGTCATGGATAGAAAAAATAGAGTGAACAGTTCTGCTAAATTGAAACTAAAGATTCTACTTTGAAAAAAGCAATGGAATACCCGTTGGAAAAAAACATGGATAGGAAACAAAATAGATTATACATGGAAATAAAATAAAATAGTTACACACGTATGTTCATTAAAACAAACGATTGAGCAAAACTTTACTTTGACAGCAGTATAGGAGTCGGTAAAAAATTGATTATAAATGGATCATATACTGATAGCAAAAAATTAGGTTACACATTTCTATCCCATTGAAATCATCAAGAATGAGCAAATTTCTACACAACTATTCTATGACATATTTTATAGAGTACCCGCCGGAATAACATGATAAGAAAAAAATTAGCTTACCCATTTTTGTCCCATTGAAACTGTTGTAACTAAAAATTGAGGGAAATTCTACTTTAACAACAGTAATAGAGTATACGCGTCGTAAAACGGGTCACTATACGATGGCTAACTGAAAACAATTCTTGAATATAAGATTATTTGCTTTCTGATAGCTGGTTTAGAATGTCTGCTGTGGACAGGTAAACTACAGTATCTAAACAGATGACTTGGCCAATGTTTTAAACACTCAATGACTCTAACCTATATAAGAAAGTATACCGGAAGATTGGTTATTTCAGAGTAAAATGGTCCAATCCATTGTTATCCATTGTTGCGGTTACTGCAGTTTACCTACCGACGCCAGTCATGTCCTATAATGCGGGTCTGTAAACCACAAAATAAGAGTTGCACAGTCCCAACAGTAGTTTACATCAGCTCTAATAAACCAGCATTATAGAACATGATCCCGATGCTTTCTGTCCTATAATGCAGGTATTTAAGCATTGAGAGTTGGACGGTCTCAGCAGTTTTTACAGCAGCTCCAATAAAATAACACAAATAACGAAACCCTAGGACAGTCACTTCACGGAATGCGAATTCAAAAGGTTTCTCGGTATTGGCGTCCCTTGGGAACCCGATGCCTTTTTAGGGAGCGTGGTATGCCGAGTTCAGAAAATGGAAGCCGATTGCAAATACAGAAAATAAATTCTTCCTGGAAAGAGTGTCTCAGAGGAAAACAGGCGTCACCAGGGATACGTTTGTATTTGTTTGTGGGAAGTTCGTTAGTTCGTAATTAAGTGCCTATTTGGATGTTTTCAGTTTAGTAGTTTTAGGAATTTCGTAACGGAATAATCCTCGAGCAATTTCTTGTTTTCATGAATCAGATTTTAATTAGTAATATTGATCCACAAGTGAATATTAAATTGAATCAGTCATGGGCTACTTTTAAAAGTTATATACGGGGGACACAGTTTCAAACAAGTATGGACACATTACAAAAAAATTATTTTAAATGAAATTAAAAATTTAAAAGTTACTGTTATTTTATTGTAAAACGAGCTTAAAAAGTAGCGACCAATTTGCAAACGTACTTCACTGGATTACCACATTCGGACACAAAGTGCTTAGTTCGTTGTGGTGGTGGGGGGTGAGCCCTCAAACCAAGAATAATTTACACCAGGTGCCCCGAACTATATTGTTTATAATTATCGAGGATTTGCAGCTGATTGTTTCATTTCATTTTTTAATTTTTTGCCAGCTAATTCGTGATTCTGACACACTGTGAGACGCAAAAAAGTGACTAATCTACCATTGAGCTAACATTAGAGATCCATCACTTTTCCGGACACGGTGCGATATAGAAACTAAACTAAGCATTTTGTAAAAACCCACAAGAGAACCATTATTGAGAAAACAGTATCGTTAGGGGTCATATAAATACATGATATGGATATGGATATCATGTCAACCACGACGTTTATACATAGTTAAATGTGTTTATGCCATTCAATATATAATGAGATATTTTGCTGTTTTATGCATATTTCCAATTGTATAATGGAATACCGCATCGTAGTCAATGTCTACAATATTATAAATGTGTATTAAACAGACTTTACAAAGTAATAAGACCTATATACCAATATCTTTAATCAACTGACTTTCTGTGAATTCTATTTTGTTCGAGATTATATTTACTAACTTTTTATAGCAAATGTGTGAAATAAAGGAGTAAAGCGTGCATTTTAAATAGTGTATATTATTAACACATTTTTTCTACACACGAGAATATTTCATTCAATTATTCTACACGTTTATTTATACAATAAACTAAAAAGTGCTTTTATGTCACTTAAGCTATCGGTAAATTTTATAATAGTACTACAATAAAAAAAAAGAACAAAATTATAAATATTACAATTTTCTAGAGACTATTTATTGTGTTTAACAAAAAATTTGCATAGGTTGAAGTTTTTTTTCATTAGAATAAAAAATAATGCTCCGAGTTTGGATCAGGATGCACTAAATTAACTAAATCATTTTTTAAGTAGAAAGAAATTTTGTTTTCAACATAAACTTCTTCCTTTTATTGGATATTGATAACGTTTGCTCTCGAAGAATACCAGTAGTTGATATATGGCATTGGTACTGTATAATGGTAGAAAATACAAATAGTCGATTAAAGAAAATTGTTACAGATTATTTAATTAGTTACAGATTACTACATATATAGTTTTACAGATGATTACATATTCAATTATTTACAAATTATTACAAATTTGGTTAATGACATATTATTACAAAATTAATTAATTACTGAATACAACATATTTTATTCATTACAGATTATTAAATCACCAGCTGCAAAACTGACATTAAGTTCTGTAAGCAGCTAACCTGACATTTATTTCAGAATTTTAATTTTTAAAGCTCCTAGAACAGTGTTTTTTCGTTTCTTAATTAAAATAACAAGATTGTTATGATTTTTTAAATACATGATCATTATTATTATTTTTTTAAAAATGTTACATGTAATTACAAAAAAAGTTTCATAGACATGGTCCAAAGGGTGCAATGTCATTTTTTGTGATTTTTTTGTAAGGAAAATATATAATTAATTTTTAAACTTGGTGTTTATAAGTGATTCATTACGGGTAGAAATAGTGACTAATTATAGGTCGGGGAGATTTACGACAAATATATTTCGAAAAGAGTCATTCTGAAAATCTATATTGCTAGTTAAATAGAAAAATTTAACCATAAAGTAGAAAAATATAGGTGTTTTAAATAGTTAACGTTTGTTATAAAGTAGAAAATCATAAATTTTAAAGGGGAATTCCGCAAACCTTCTTGCATTAAAAATTTACATGCATGATTTCACCTAGAGTTCTATGGTTAGTAAAAAAGAAAGCAAGTACATTCATTTTACACTTAAAATAAAAAAGTGTTTGATTTATTTTACTAATGATGTTTATAAATTTGAAAAAAAAAGGTTTTCTTCAAACCAGTTTTTGTTTTTCGATGTACTTTTTAAAAATGTTTTTAATTTAATTTCAAATATGTATGACATGGAAAAACACATTTACGCTGCGAATATTTATGTAAATGTGATAGGGATTTTGTACAAAAATCATTTGTTAAATAAAATTCAAAACTCCTGTGTAATTTATTTTTTAGTGGATTTTGAGTGTAAAGTGGCTTTTGCAATCTAATTTTGAAATTTCTTGAATTTTCTAGCAGGAAAATGGCAGTTTCACTGTATGAATATCTATGAAACTCCATTGGCCTTATTTGATCAAATAGCCCTAAGAAGCATATCAAGTTTATAATAAACAATCTAGATTAATCTTGGAACTTTAGACGTTATTCCATTAGTTATAGCAAAATATTATTAATAATTAATTGAAGAGCTTGATGGAATAACTTGCTAAATACGTGAACACGAGAAAATGAGCTTTAAGGTATCCGCCTACGTTAAAATACCTATTTTTAATGAAATTCAATATAATTTTTTATTCTTTAACTTTATAGCCCAATTATTCTAGTTTCCAAAACTGTAAGAAGTTTAATTTTACGTCATCTAGAAACGAAGTTATGATTGTTTTAAAAATAGTCGAATTCAACCGGAAGTCTTATTTCGAAACCGAAACTAACTTTTTAATTGCTTATATTTAATTAGTAATTGTTTTTTCTGAGTTGTTTTTATTAAATTTTAATTTATAAGGTGTTACAGCAAAGCCACATTACTTAAGTTTCTTTGGTATCAAGTTTTGCTTTAGTAATCTGGCAATATAAACGATTGATTGGTTACAATTATTTAGCACTTTAATCAGTTAAAAAGGAAACTCTTAAACGTTAAAAATATACAAACATAAATTTTTCGAAAAAATTGGAAATCTGTTATCTTAATAGGAGGAAATAACGTTTTCCTAACATCTTGACACAAAAATACTTATGTCACATAGCACGAACCGCCAGTGAGCTCTGTAATTTAGAAATGTTCTTATATGCAATAAGTTCTTAAATTGTTACTTGTTATATATGCATCACTGACATATTTCGAAATTACCCTGTGAATTTTTCCCCTAAAATCAAAATCAGTTTAGATTTGACCGATATTTTAAACTCTTATTTGTTGCTTTTACTGGTATTTAATATTATTAACGGCAAATGATACACATTATAAAATTACGTACGTCATAATATTCTATTTTTTATTTACTTCCATATTATATAAAATACACGGGTATTTTAAAAATAAATATACATTTTTTTTTGCACACTTTAAAAATAAGTGTATTTATATTTTGACAATCTGTCTTATTTTATTCCGTAATAATACTTTAGATCTATAGTTTAAGAAAAGTATCAATTTTTTATTTTTATATCACAGGAAATCGTAAAAATTAACTTTAACTCCATTCTCACATATATTATTCAATCCACATATGAACTTCAGGGAATAGGCTAGGTTCGAGGATGTTCAAAAGCAGATTACGCTTCTGTAGCTTTTTGATTCACGCATTACAAATAGCCTTTAGGGTTGACAAAATTGTAAATTATAACAGACGAATTTCAAACTTAAAGAAAGTTTATGCCCCCCTGTGTAAATATAATAAATATCATCAATTTGTCTCTGCATATTTCTTTAGAATGTATTTAGTACTAAAGTATGTCCTGGATACTGCTGATGGACGTGAACAGTTATGTGGTTGTGGTGAATAAATTGGTGATACGGAACCATAAACTTCAGAAGATTTCAACATTTTGCTAATTGTTTCTAATTTCTCTAGTTAAACCGAATTCGAAATTATAAGAATTAAAATCTGAGTAATTAAAATTTTAATTTTATAAAAAACTGTTTGCTAATTCAAAAAGAAGATTTTAGATTATTTACTTAAAAAATAAAAATTCCAATTTAAAGAAAACCAAAGTTGTAGTATTTTTTTGTTTTTTTTTATATATTTTAATTAGTATTTAGGTGGTTTATTTTATGCGTCCAATACATTTTCTTAAAAATAATGTACTATAATAAAGTTAATAATGTACTAGAATAAATAAATAATACACTTTCACGATATTGAAATGAATATTAATGCTTTAGATTACTAAATATTGATAACAGTGATTCATATTATTAAAAATTAAATACAATGATTTTGCTAAAAAAAGTAAAGCTTTGATATAGAATATAACATCATTTGTATAATATTCAACTTTGTACTTTATAAAAGTGTTAGGAAAACCAAAAACGAATTTTTATCTGAAATTCCACTAACCCGTTTATCAAACCAATGCTTAGATATTTCTCCTGCTGCACTCCTAGATAACTCAGTATGTGTATTCTCAAATGGGGGTACTAAAACAAAGAATATGGGGATCTGTAGAGAAAAGAAGAATAAAAAATCATTCTCTCTCAATTCGACTGAATTTTCGAACAGAATCGTGATATGTTTTGTGCTGTAACTACGAGAAGAGAATACAGATGAGCCTGGGGCCATACATTGCGATTTCGAAGGGTACTTGACCCTACTTCAAAAGAAAAAAGTAGGAGATTTGGAAAGGTTGCCTTTTTTGGTATTATATCTTAAAATGTTTGAAAAAAATCATTATTTATGTTTCCGTTTTTTTATTTGTATGAAATTTATTTTTAAGAGAAACTTGTAGAATTGATAGTTTAGGATATTTATATATTTTTTTAAAAGTTTAAGTAAAAATATGAATTTTGTTAAAACAAAATAACAAATCTAAATATCAACCAACTTATTTTGATATTTGTAAATATAATTAAAATATTTGTGGATTACGAAATTGAAATATGAATATTCAATAACTAAAAGAGCAATTCACCTTTCATTCTGCTGCCTGAGCTGAATTCTTTCTTAAATTGCTTTAATGGTAATACTATTATTTTCCTGATTTACCAATAAGCTTTCTTCATTTTATAAACAATAATTTAAATTATATTACTTAAAGTAACAAAAACACAAGTAAAATAAATTTAAATAGGCGAAAAATTAAAGGGTTGGATAGTAAATAATTGTTACTGATTTTAAGACAGACAATTCACAGAACGAGGAGGTCGCATCCTACTCGAAATGACGTACATATACCTTTTCTTGTACATTAGAAGGTAAAGATTCAAAATACCAACTTAAAAATGTCAAAAATGTTTGAATTTTCCCTAAATATGCACATCTAAATTCTATGAAACTCAAGTGCCGAAACAGCAAGAAAGAATCCCATGTTTCGTTAAAAAATTTTTTAAATAACGGTGCACTTTGTATGCGATTCATAAGAATAAACGTGCAATTTTAAAACAAAACGCCGAGAACCTCCCCCCCCCTCCCCCTGCTAATTTAAACAAGTGTTTGGGAAAAAGTATAAAACATTATGTTCCTGATTTAGTTGTTTGTTTAAAATTGTAACACAGGTCGTCGAAGATGTTTCGAACCTAGAAAACTGTTGTATGAATAGAAATCAATGTCGGGAATTTACTAAGTTTAATAACAATAACTGAAAATTAGACTATCCACTTAAGCTAAAAAAATTCCATATTCCAGAGACGAAATCATTCAGAACACATTTCATAGCTTCAACAGCTATATCGTACATAACTTGCAAAGAAATGAAGTTTTTTCAGATGTTGTTACTCGCTTTCATTTTTATATTCCTGTAATTTCTTTGGTTGTTTCGATTTCACTGTCAAAATGAGCGTTTTATTATTCTGTTTTTTTATTAATTTAGAGTTATATACTTGCAACTTGTTTTTATTCTTGAAATTTATTAAATTTTATCGGATTTAATTCGATTAAATTTCAAGTAACTTCAGAAAAGCTTGGGTTAGATAATATTTTGTCTTATGCTAATAAATTAAATGAGATCGTTGGGCAGCTATTTAACCTGATTCACAAACTGTGAAAACAAAATTCGTTTCAGAAAGTTAAGAAAATATTGTATTGTTCAAAACAAATGTAACTCCAGCAGGACTGAAACTGTTGCCACTTCCGACGTGAAACATATCCATAGTACACCAATAAACAAGACAGCTAAACCTGTTGTCTATGGCAATATGATTGTTAGTGATTTCACAGAAGTGACATATTGTTTACTTAAAAATCAATTGCTGACACATTTAATGAAATAATTACTATAGAGTGAATGATATCATTGGAAGCGTAATTGAGATGACTAATGTTTGCAAATGGATTTAAAAATAGTGCAACTTCCACATTCAAAGTAAAACGTTACAGTTCAATGTGATGCCTATCTTGCATCATAATTGGACAGTTTTGATGGACAGTTTTTAATCAAAAAATTATTCCTCGAACCAAACATTAGTACATTTAAAAATCGACCTTTCAGTCTCAAATGACTGAAAAAAATACAACGTGTACAACATTTATTTTCGTCACTTGACATTTAAAAAAAAGAAAAATGTCTTTGTTGCAACCCTGAAAAAAATATAGGGTGGGTAAAACATATCCCCCTGACAAAGTCAGAAGATATAGACGAAAATACATGAGGCTGCATTTTGAGTTTTTTTTAAGGGTGTACTTATTTTTCCGCACACGATTAGTACCCACGAGGAAGCAGAGGAATTGTTCCTCTGTCACTGATGCAATTACATGGGATGGGGAGGATATGACATACGCAGCCTGTCGTTATGTGGTACATTAAGCCCCAAAGGACGATAACGTTATGAATATTTCATGCCGAAATCAAAAGTAAATTTGTCAAAGGGAAGGGTAATTGAAGATCTTCTTCTGATGGGAAGAAATATTGATTTAGGATTTACTGGATTCAGTTTAGAGTTGTGGTAGATGAGTTTTGGTTCAAGTAATATGTTTATGAAATTTGTTTACATGAAACCAAATTTGTATTTTTCAAAGGTCATGGGTCATTGGTATTCTAAATTAAAATAACTTTAAAACTGACGTTATTGTCAAAATAATTGTTTGTATTAAGTAAGAAAACAATATACTGTACAAGCAAGTATTCATAAATGAATATTGTTTGATGTTTGACAATATTTTTTAGACAAAATATTGTTTACAAAAATTCCTTTACTTCCGTTGTGCTTGTAGACGAACAATATCGTATTGAAAAAAAATTTTAACATTTATTTTGAAACAAAGTACTGTAGTTTATCTATATTAAATATTGTAATTGCACATCCACTAACATAAATAATAGTGCATTATCTTAAAATATTCTACATATCTGTAAGATAAATTGCGTTTTTACAATTTAAGCTTAAAGTATTTTCTGTTGGCGAAATTCCAGGGAATTTTATCCAAATAGAAAGAATGTGTAGAAAAAAAGATAAGAATAATTGACTTTTAGTATGTAAATGACCTTTCATAGTGAAGCAGTTAACTTCAGAAACCATTATCTTTAAATTGAAAGAATATTAAGTTTTTTTTTACTTGGTAATAATAAATATTGTAATGTTTGATAAACACAACTTTGTTTTTAAAATATGATATAGTATAATCTTGATTTTACTAAATTTATTAAGCAGTTTTCTTAAAAATAATTAGGATTGTCACTTTGTTTCTGTTTTGCTTTTTATAATTTTAGCGATAACAAAATAAAGCAGAATCATTTGTTTAAAGTAGCAGTAAAACATTTTCTTACTTTCAAGTTAAAAGTTGTTTTAAAGACTGACATATCTTAACTATTAATATCTTTTGTTGGTATTTTTATGTAACTGTTATGTTTGTTGATAATTTATAAAATATTCTTGAAGGGTGTATCCATTAGTAACTTATCAAAACATCAAATCTATACTTGGATTGATATCTTGCTTCTCTTTATAAAAGAACCGTGGAATTAAATTTTAACAATAAAATGAGTAGTGTTCTAAACGCAACAGTATTTTATAATTGAATAATTCTTCAACTATAAATGCATTTAGTTTTACTCTTTTTAAAAACTATTCAATTTTGCAATTGTTAATCCAACTCTTTTTTTTGTTTAGTACATTTAAACATAGATAGTGAGTTGATAATAGGTTGCATATTGACTAGTGAAAATAGAAAATTTGAAATTTGTCAATGACACATATTTTGATAACTAAATGGTTGTTATATTACATATAACACTTTAATTTGTTCTAAAAATTCTAACTGGTATTTAAATTCAAATAAAATTTAGATATATTTGTCTAGTTATGCATTTATAGGTGCGATTTAAAATTTGAAATTTATACACTGTTTAACAGTGTTTAACATTATCCTTAATCAGTAAAGAATTTATAGTTTATTCAAAATTTGTGAAGGGAAATCAGGAGTAATTAATTTTATTTATTTTCACTTTTTAAAGAGAATTTACTGAAAACGTTTACTATTTATCGACTTTAATCCAGAAATAAATTGAATATCGTCATAAGTTCCATAACACTTTAATTACATCAATTACAAATCCAATTTAGAATTAGTATTGACCTTTTAAAAAGATGAGACAAAACAATCTCTATATACCTTATAAATAAGCTATCCCATTCAAGTAATAAATATCAAATAATCCCAATAAATTATACTTATAAATAAATAAACTTCAATTAGTAGCTATTCACTTAACTTTCCCACGTAATAATCACATCCCCTACAAAAAACCTCATAATCGAGGAATATAAAGCCGCCACGGTATACTGCACAAAAGGCTTCTCAGCTGTTGTACCAGATCAGAAGTTGGCCATTTTTGTAGACGAAGCTTATTCAACCGATGTTAGCCTCTTTACTTATTTATATAAGCAGTGGATAACACTATGCCTGTTTCTCGCTCGAGAACTATATCACATAAATCAAGATATATCGTGAAATTTTGATGAGCTTTCAAATGGAGGAGCGCTTGTAATACCGCCCTAACGAAATGGCTTTCTCTGCGGGCTGTTATCTGACTCTTGGACTTGGGATCCATTGTTTGGATATTACTTAGCGTTGGTTTGACATGATTGTTATAGATAATTGAAGCGTTTAGTTGTAAAACTCACATTTTTCAAAGTATAACTAAGATATAGGGCCTGGTCCGTTCATTGGCGACTTTTTCTAATTAAATACAGCGCTATTAACAATTTTCAATGGACTTGCCGGACCCCATATATTAGTTATACTTGGAGAATGTCAGTTTTGCAACTATATAATTTAATTGGTTCGGTTAAAGGATATAGAATTTAAATTGGGTGGTGAAATATTAGGATATTTGTGGTGGGTTGGACTAATCGCCATCTGATCTAGTGGAATTAGACCAGAACCACGAGGTTAAAAATATCCAAAAAGTCCAAAAGCAGATGTGAACTTTTTATTTAATTTTTTTATATATATATTTTGTAAAAAAATTGCTTTAAATACTGCTGTATTATCATTACTATGATCATTTAATGATTCGGTTTATCCTTAAAGAAACAAATAAATAAAAGTTTGTTAAAAAAAATCATGTGCTTAATGTAAATTGCTTTATATAACTCATTTTTTGACGGAAATGTAAGTTTGAATTTTTTGAAACTAAGGTAGTAGCTAACCAAATAAATTATCTAAGATTCTTTCGAAAATTTAAAGCAATGTGGAGTTTAGAGAAGATTGAGTTAAAACTTATCTGTTTTAGATAGTGAAATGGGATATTTCTCAAAAGGGGGGAAATATCTATCGCCAAAATGATACTAGATTTCTTATTTCTTCTTATGAAATATGATAAAAATTTTAATTTTATTTTAGGGCTTTTAATGTTGAAAAAATATCTTTTACAGTTCTCAAGCTTTTTTAAAAATTAGTTTTGCAACATGTTAATAAAAATAAAAATATTCCACTAATATTTGCATACAAACATGTCCTACAAATTATCTATTCACACACGTATTGACTGACCTTTACTTTAGATAAAAATTTACAAATGGTATGGTCAATTGTACCAATGGTATGGTCAATTAACCGTATATTTATTCAATATATAGTCTTAAAATGTTGTTGTTAAATGAAACTAAATAAATTTTATTATTTTAAATTAAACACTTAAAAAATAGTTCTTTTTTAATTTAGTATATGTTTACATTAACTTTACTTAGATTGTAATACACCTATGTCTGCTTAATTACTTTTGCTTTAGAAAGTCAATGTCAACTATGTAATTAAAAATACATTCACTTATCCAAATACCGATTACAGTGCATTCAAAATTCATGCAGAAATCAAGTAACAAATTTCTCAAGGAAAAAGATAAGAAAAAACCGTAATCCAGTCATCAAGGCGTTGTCATTTACCCAGAATTTGATAAAGAGTGATTATTCAATCTGTCTCGTTATCTGATGGATATTTAATGATGGCTTCTCCCGACATACGCAATTGCCTTTTTATCTTTGGTGACTTGAGACTACTTTGACGTATAATAAAGCACTTAATTTAAATTTTTGAGTTTGGGACTGATTGTTGAAGTCCTAATTAGTATAATAAGTGAATTATTCAATAAAATTAACGTCTAAAGTAAAGAAGTCGTCTTTCCAGTGTAGTTTAAAACAGATAATAACTTGTGAGTTGTCAAAATTGCAGTAATCTAATACATTGCGATGTACGTGCAACTTTGATGAATTTCCAATTAAATAAATATGAAAGAAACATGTTTGTCTTTACACTGTATGATGAATAGATGTGTTTAGAAACATTATAACGAGTTGCATTAATCATTTAAATAATAAACATCGAAACCTTTTACAAATTAACATCGAAAAAAGTTGAATACGCATAATAGTTAGATAAATCACCTCTGAAATACTATGTAATATTTGCATATTAAAAAATAATAGTGGACAGAAAGAAGCATTTCCCACCGCCTGTGACTTTTTGAAGAAGATGAAAGGTGGACCATAAAGTAATTTTGGATACAAAGCATCGCTGTACCGAGTACTTAGTGTCATCCGCAAAGAAACATTTGTTATACAATACAAATTTATATTTAAAAAGTTAAAAACACATTACAATTTTATAAATCACTTACGGAATAAAATGCAAAATAAAAATATTTATTTCAAAATGGAATCCACCAGTTCACTTAACAAAAGGTTATTTTTAGTTTTGCTTGAACCTATACTAAAAATCCGATCTTATATCTTTTGTATTTAACGTTATAAATCTCTTAGATTTTACATAAAAAAATAAAATCTCAGAAATTGAGAAATACCACCAGTGGACAGATAGAAGCATTTCCCACCGCCTGTCACTTTTTGAAGAAGATGAAAGGCGGGCCAGAAAGTAATGTTGGACACAAAGCAGCGCTGTACCGAGTACTTAGTGTCATCCGCAGAGGGCCATTTGTAACGCAACACAAATATCCGTGACATTTTTCTAAGTTTGTGTAACGCCAGCCTTCATTTTGCGTCTTAACCACTTGAAAGGGTATTTGTGTGACAGCGTTTTTTGTTCTGAGGAAGATATGTTGATTAAATTGTGGCAGTTTTTTGTTATGTGGGAGAGGGTTATTTATTGGAGTTTCGGTAATAAATGGGGCTGAAACCCAATGCTTCTGTTTTTGATTTAGGATGAGTGATGGAGAGTTGCGAAAATTTGTTTTGTAGATGATGATTTGGGTTTTGATTTTTTTTCTTTCGATATTGATAGATTCTTGTTGAAAGAACAGAATATTTTGTAGTTGTTATTAACTTAATGTTTAGAAATATTGTAACGGGCCCCAATAGTTTTTCAACAGAATATTTCTGTTTTCTTAAAACTAATGAAATTTACTCTTAAATTAGATCTTAATTTTGTAAAAAGACACATTTTCTCTTTAAACAGATAAAATCTATAATCACTGATGTATAATGCAGCTGTTGAGAACAGAATATTTTTTTGATTAAACTAAACAAGAACATTTTATTTGGGCTGAAATTTGTTATGTACTTTAAATTTTTTTTAGTTACTTTCGTTTGTATATTTTTATGTGCTGCCACGACAGGCTCTGGGGAACCTTGACTCCCAATTAATTCAAATTAAATAAAGTTTTCTTTTCTTTCTTCATTTGAAACATATAAACTACACCGGTGCTAATGATATTGTAGGGATCGGAGGACGTGGCTCCTATCCGACAACGATGGATCATATAAGAGGGTCATAAGTACACATTTTCAGAACAAGCAATTCAGAAAATATCAATTTATCTGCATTTCTGTTATTAACACTAAGTGTAATAAGTTCGTAGTGCTAGTCAAATATTGTTGCATAAAAAACAAGCAAGTACATCATTTTAATATACAATGAAAACGATGAAAAATTTTCGTCATTTATATTTCAAACTGTTTTATTTTGGTTCAAAAACGATAGGCTATAATTCATGACAAAAAGAACATCACACTGTTTGAGCTCGTAAAAAGACACATTCTGTTAAGGCATATATTACTATACATTTTATTATAATTCAACTAAATCAAAAGTGCATAATTCAATATTTTCTGAAGTATATTTTTTCAGAGTATCGTATAGTTTCGATATATTTCAGTAATAAATATAAGTGAGAGAATAAATACAATCTTTCAACAATGTTTTCCATTGTTATTCCGCTACTGGATTTAACAATAAATATATTTTGAATTGTAATTCAATGTATGGGATAACTTTTCTTAAATGTTATAGTTTGTATATATTTTGTAACAACAATAGTCAGGTATACTTCACAAAGTTTGCTTATTTTAAACATAAAAGCGATGCTCAAAAGCATCAAATCGAACTATGCATTTTAAGGGACGCGTTACCCAAAATTTAGGGCTGCCCATAAAATAATTAAACATGTTCGAATGCTGTGAGCTAAGGATATCGCAAAAAAAGAAGGATTCTTTTATAATGGTGGAGGTTTATTGAAAATTATATAGTAGTTTGGTGAAATGGTTTTTGAAATTTTATGTTGATTTTTTAAAAGTTAAATTTTTTTTAGCTTGTGAATGGTTAAAACCCTAAGGCTTTTAGGTAAATTAATGTAAAGCTACAATTTTTTTTCCTGTGTTGAAACATATGCGTTTAACAAAAGTTGTTATGAGATAAGGTCTAGTGTGAATAGTTTTTTTTTAAATGATGAAGGTGAAAATTTACAATTTTTATTATTTTTTGGCCATTTTTAGGCATAAAGCTACATAACTTTTTTTTGTTTAACTGATAGCTCAATATCCATACCAACTTTTATTAATAGATGTTGTGGGAACATTTTGAAAAAAAATCCATTACAAAATTTTTTAAATTGTAAGAGGAGTAGCCTTTTGAAAAAACGTTGACATTTTTTAATTTTTTTTAAAAAACTTACTTTTTAATATTTATAATTTTTTTGTATATTTTTATTGAATATTAGTTCTTTGTAAAAAAAGTTTAATTTGAATGCTAGCTATAAAAATACTGGATTTAATTTTTGGGGTACCGCGTCCCTTTAAATTATTTACTAGATAGTTATCAAAAATTCAACAGTTTCGCAAGATTAATAATGAAATAAGAAACCTTATTTGATAAAAATAGGACTATAATCTAAATGTTTGTACATATAAATACTATAAATATATTTATATAAGCATGTTTTAGTGTTAAACTCTAAAATGTATTCCGCAGTAGTTTTTTTTGTATATTTTCATTAATATATTCTGAGAGTGATTTGATTTTGAAATGTGAAAAACTGCAACTTATTTAAATAAATGAATTTAACTCTTGCTTATATAAAACTATGTGGTTGGTTTTGGAAGGTACATCCAAGAATTTATTCGGAATTTTAAATTTATATGCAGTTTAAAAGGTTTTTTAATCCAGAATAGTGCTCTATATAAAAATGTTATGCAAATTATCGGAAACTAAAAAAAAACCCCATATATTTGTAAGTTCGAATATACAAAACAAGTTAAACGTACTTCTGATATAAAAAAATGCAGACTAGAAATATTTTTCTTCACAATTATTTGGACCCTGATCATTAAAGCGTTTTGAAAAAAAAGACAAAACATATGTTTATACTATGTTTCAGAATTTATTTTCTTAACTCATTATGCGTACATTCATTTAAACAATCATTTTACACAACAAGAATATTTTTAATTTGACACTGAAGTATTTTTTAAGAACTATTGTTGTGATCAAATTAATATTTTACTTGAATTTACACATACTGTTTTAGTATACCCAAAACACAACTACCAACGTAATAATGTTTTAAACTCAATTAATGATCTCGAAACATTTGTTCATATATAGACTATTTTTTTTCTAAAATATCTTGCGCACCATGATCATCAGTAAGGTTTTATTTAAGAATTATACTTCGCATTTTGATAATATCACAGTTTGATTATTATAGTTTTAAAAAACGTCTTTTAAAAGTACGTAAAAATCGTTAACATATAAAATACTAGTGACATGTGTCTACAAATATTTTAAATCGTTGAAATAAGGTTTCATTTTTATATATTTTCAAACATACTTTCCCAGCTAATTTCTTTTACAATAATTTAACTTTAATACTTTCCATTTTCGTTCCAGACGACAGCACGATACCCCAAAAAATTACTTATATCAACCCTTAGAAACAAAACAGAAACTAATACTTTAAACGAAACATGTCACCTTGACAATTCCTCCATTAGCCTACAACATAATCCCGTTTCCTTGCAATCAGTACCAATCTGTATTTCTCATTCCGCGCTTCGTTGCATATTACATCGCGTGTCAAACTTCTATTTGCAAATGCTGAAAAAGAAACACCCTAAAATACAATTCTTTTCTGATGTGACACATTCCATTTATAGACACATCTCAGTTATACGTGAGGTATAAGACAATTTTCTTATTCGTTATATACAGTGGCACAATTTAGCGAAACCTATTTCATTTCCAAATGAATAAATTGCAATCCTACTGCGATATGTGGTTAATGGACATTTTGTTATAAAAAAATTTCTCAATGAGAAATAAAAAAAAATATATTTAAAAAAACCAGGAACTTTACTAGGAAATTTTAGGCAGCTGAGGTGCCCAATTTTTACCAGTTTTGCTCCAAAAATATATCAGATTCTTTTCGTTAACAATCCCACATTTAGCCAGAATTTTAAATTATAACAGGAAATATAAAAAAATTCAAACGAGTGGGGTCACTATTCTTTTGACTTCTTTAACAACTACTTGCTGTTTGGAGTGATAGTTGCTGGATTCGATCCACCAAATTTTCGGTCATTTCGTTAAACCACTTATCTATAACTGTGAATCGCGCGTCGCGACAATGGTTGCTAGTTGACAACGGTGTATTTTATGTGTTTCCTAAATGATTTCACTTGTGTTTCTGAGGAAAACCTGAAAATCCAAAAAGTCGATATAAGAGTAAGGTTACCAATTTTTTACTGTGCTCGCTAATGTTTAAAGTGATGAAGAATATTCGATTTCAATTTTTATGTGATATTATAATATAATTATTTCTTTCAAAGTTACTTACAAACGCTTATTTACATTTTTGTAACCATATAAATTTAGAATTTTGTTTTGGCCCATTTATAAAACACGAAAATTTATATTTTGCGTGTTTTTAAAAATGGGATTCATGATTCGACTTCGATTTAAAATGCACGATTGTAAATATCAAATTACTTGGCTTTATAAAAAAACATATTTCGCCGAAGTTTAAGGAGATTTAGGGAAAATGGTGTTCGTTGCATATTACAACTTATAGCAAAATCAATAAAAAAGTTTTCTGTTACGCACATATTACTTATTCAAGTATGTATTATCAGCCACTGTTGCAAGCCCTCTATTCTATACAGTGGAATCGACAGTTAAACTTCCAGAATCGGGGTCAGGCGACACACTCCCGCCAAAAATCGATGACAACAATTTTAAACTAGGGGTGGGAGTTGAGGAGCATCTTTCCTGCTTCCACAATCTTTCTCTTTTATCGCTTGGACTATGTGGGGAAGAGAAAAATTATCGAAGAAAAAATATTACAGGAGAACGGACCGATTATTTGAAGGGAAACCTCGGTTTTAATTGATCGATGCTTAATCGATTAACTGGCGCAGCTGCCTGTTTATTTACTGTCCCATTTCTTCGATTTGGCGAAAAATCTTTTGGGTAAATAGTTAAAAAGATTATGTGTGCTGGATAAGCGTGTGTTCTTAGGGTAATTGGTTAAAAAGATTAATTTATACGAATATACTGCTTTAATTGTATTTATATAATATTAGCTAAAGTGTGAAAGCGGGTTATGAAAACAACGGCGATAAAATATCCAGTAATCATTTAATTAATTTGTTAAATAAAATTTTTTATATTTAAGGTATCCATAAAAAATATTGTTTCATTTGTTTGAGTAATTACCGTTCACATTATAGTTGCCTCTTTACACATAATTATTCTCTCTACAAAACCTATATTTCCATATTTTTAATTATTATGTAGGTTTGCTGAGTTAGTTTCTTTTTAAAGTTTTTAGAATTACTTTTGCGCAAATTAGAAATTCCATCCCATTTTCTTTAAAAAATTATATAATATTATTGTTAATTCAAGAAATGATTGTCCCTTATTAAAGAATATAAACTTTAGAAAACTTATAAAAGAAACATCATCTAAAGTCGATGAATATACAAATACAAATAGATGGAAATCGTTCCTGTGTTTTTTTATTGTCAATTTTAAGGTACAATGTAAAATATTTTAAAAATTTGTTGAAAAAAATTGATACTTAACGTTTATTTTATCGATTACTAGTATTGTGTACTATATTTTGAATCCTTCAGATTCTAAAAATGTATAGCAGCATCAAAAGAGGAATGTAGATTCTATAGAAATACAAATAGGAACGTAAATTGTTTGTCGATCAATTTTGAAACTCACAGACGAAAATACTTCGAAAAGCGAAATGTATTCCTTAAACTTTTCAAATAGTTCCCTATTTTTTATCAACACTGTTCTCCTTCATAGCTCAATATGTTCAAGTCCGGCCTACGTTTCAACTTCAATTCGTACTAGTGCATTTATTTTGTTTTCGGTCTACGTCTGGAAGAAATGGCCACATAGGAAATCCAAATATAGGAAATCCAGATAACGTTTATAGATGAACACACTATAGTTTTAGATTTGGTTTTAACCCTCTGATCGTTAGACCCGGCTTTTTCCGTATTTTGGGAATCAGTCTTGGGAATCAGTACAATAATCTTAAATTTTAAAATTTTATAATTTACAAATTTTTATTTATAATGTACTTTTTTCCATTAGGAAACGTTTTTAAAACCATCTCTTTTAAGCTAAACCTGATTCTATAGATTTTTTAAAAATATTTTATTTGAAATAAAATAAATTTAAAAATTATGCCATGAAAACAACCATACATATTTACCCTTTTCAAGGCCGATTGGGAGTTTAATAATTTAGTTAATAAAATAAAATAAAAACATAATTTTTTTAAAAATCATATTCTGAAGATTAAGATTTTTTGGTATAGTATGTTTTCTTTTTCTTTTTTTAATAAAGCGCGTCCGCGATAAGAATGAGACAATTCGATTGGCTATACCAATGCGCGAAATTTGAAACATGCAAATTTTTACACTACCAGCAGAAAGTAGGTCACTTAAACTTTCAAATAAGATAAGATTTTGATTGTTGCTGCTGCAAGGCTTAACATGCCAGCTCATTTATCGAACGCTATTCGAAAAAAATTGTACAATTCTATAATTTCGATGCCAGAAGATGCAAGAACGTTGTCTTTAAACATTTTAAAAAGCGGAACATTTTAAAAGCAACGATATACCGTCTTTTAAAACAGTACGATGAACAAGGAAACATTGAAAAGGTTTGGAAAAGGAATCCGGAAAAAGAACCCAACTTTGGTAAAGATGGTTAAGAAAATCGTGAATAAGAAGCCTGATATTTCAGTGCACAAATTGCCAGGAAGTTGAAAATATCTAAGTCTTATGTGAACGAAATCATCAAAGAAGATTTGAATTTGAAATCGTTCAAGAAAAAAACTGCTCCAAAATACATCAAGATCAAAAACAACGAGCAAAGAAGAACTGCTTAAAATTTATCGGAAATTGATTCCATCTGGATAGCACTGAAAATCGTCATTGATGATGAGTCTTATTTCATGTATGATCCTAACGCTGCTGGTGGTAGTAAGTACTACCATTCTGCCTCACCAGATTCTGTTTCCGTGGAATATAGAGTCAAACCTAAAGAGAAATTCTCCAGAAAAGTGATGGTGTGGCACGCCATGGATGATGATGGGAATGTCTCCAAACCAGTGTTCTTTGGGAACTGTGAATGGTAGAATTTACTTGCCACGTTGTATAAAGAGGGTACTGATACCCTTTATCCTCCAACATCATCGGAGGGAAGATATTCTGTTCTGGCCCAATATGGCTACCAGTCATTACACAAAAGAAGTGATCGAGTATCTGAGGGACCAGAATATTGATTTCATACCCAAGGAGGATAATGCTCCTAACGTACCACAAGCAAGAGAGATAGAAAAATTCTGGGGAATTATAAAATGTAAATATTTCTACGAGAAAAAAGAGCCCAAAAACTTGACTCAATTCAAGAGGGTATACCATCGTCTCCTTAAATCAGTATCGGAAGAAACTGTACAAAATGTCATGACGACGGCTAAAAGAAATATTCGTAAAATTGGACTGAAAGGTGTCTATTCATCGATTTAAAGTATTAAAGTAAATAAAAACGTTTTTTTTTCAATTTGATGCAAGTAGCATTCATCTAAGTACTATTTTGTTTAAGTTAAAAGAAAGTCAAGTTGTCTCATTCTTATTGCGGACGTGCTTTAATTATATAAATACTTATTTCTATTACTTTAATTGTCATAATGGTTTAATCACATAATATGAAGATTCAGTTGAACACATAGAGAAAAAAAACCATAAAGTTATTTTAAGTTATTAACTAAATTATAGACATGTTCGATTCTCATTTGAATTTGAGTTAAGTATTTTTGTTGCTAATATGAAGCATATATGCCGCTATTATAAAGTGAAAAACGAATTTAAAAACTTAATTATACTGGTTAATTATTCCTGTTGTTCAAAAAGTCGTTGTTAATGGGTTAAGTGGGGATAAGAATAAGAAGATATAATGATGATAAAGGGATAATATAGAGATAAGAATAGTTCATAAAAATTACTTAAAATACTATGTTACCGGTTATACCAGGGTATGAAACTATTTTGAAAAATTCCATGATGTATTATTTTTAATAAAACTGTATTTTGGCACGAAATACTCATACTGGTGTGGTAAGTAAATATTATTGAATTATTTTCTTAACGATTGTATTTGTGTATTTACAAGTGAGTATGATTTTTTCATTAATTTTAACTAATTGTTTTATTTTAATAGTGCATTCAAATGGTTCGGATTAATTTGCTTAGTAACACACTGGTATTACAAAATTAGAAACTAGGCTACCATTAAACCTATTATTTTTGCTAAATATACGACATAGATAGAACAAAGCATTTGTAGCCTAAACCTCACCCTAATACGACGTTAAACAAAAATAAAGTGTCGTTTCACATACTTTTTTTTATCTACTTAGACCCACCTAATTGTATCTCCAGGTACAATATCAGTGTCTTAGTGAAAAAAAAAGACAAATCCGAAGTTTTGACGTAGAACTTTGGCCGATTTTCCACTAGGGAACACATATGAGTCGCAAAAAACAGGGTTTTTTTGGTGTTGAGGGGCAAAACGAATGAAAAAAAAATTTTGATGGTTCTGTGGAAAAGAAGAAAAAACACCGTAAAGAGTGGCGTTGGAGTAGTTTATAAAGTTAGTTATATATTTATATAGTTTTTCTAAGTAAAAGCAGAGTGTATTAAAAGACATTAGTAAGTTCATTTCTATTTAAACGCGAAGTGTTTGATTTCTACTCTTTCTTACAATATATAGATTTTTGGGGTTACGAAGCGCGATTCATTTATAAAGACAAATCTAAAAACTGCAATGGAAAAATATATATTTGTAACGCCTTTTAAAAAAATCGATAAATAAATAAACTACATAAATATTGCGAAAAGTATTTGTATTTTTTATAGTTCCAGACAATAAACACATATACGGGGTTCTCATTGTAGTGCAATTTAATTAAAAATCGACAATGTTTCATGAAACAAAAAGTGTGACCAAAGTGCTTAATCTTAAAGTAGTTCTCAATGTAGGTACTTAATAATTATGTCAAATATAAATAATATTTTTTTTATCATTTAAGATACTTCTAACGTTAAAACGTTAAAATATTATTATTTTGAAATTATACATGATAAACTTTTAATTTCTATTTTATTATACAGAACTATTTTTTAAAATAATATTTTAATAAAATAATAATAAAGTATTAAAAACAATAAAAACTAATTTTAATTTTTTACATATTTGTATGCTAAATATGTCTTTGAATATTTTGATAGACAGCGCGAGAGGTGTTCCATCAAAACATGCATTTTTGCATATAAAATAAAATAAACAATATAGGTTATTACTTTTTTTTATCTATTATGACATGAACTGATACGGTTTGTATGCTAAAAACTTAAAAAGTCGATACAATTTGTTATAATGTAATATAGTAAGCTTAATATAACATGTTTCAAAATAAAACGTACACTATTGACACCGTACAAGATAGGATTATGATACCAAAGAAATTTCAAAAATCAATTTGACAAATTATATCCTTGTAAGTATAAGAAGTTTTTCTTATCCTCACTTTAATAAGTTCTTGTGTAAATTTATATAACACTTTGGAGTGTTATTAAACTAGCAGTGTGAGAAAGAGAGTACAATTTTTTGTTGCTCTTCAGCTGAAACTTTTCTTTCGTAAAAATAACACTGCTTTTAAGACTCTTTAAAAATGAAATAAAAAAGCTATTTTTGCAACTAGTTTTCAATTACCTTTCTTGACACAACTCTGACAGTATACGAAAATACTATAAATCTTATATATTTTTTTTCAAATTTTATTACAGAATTAAATGAATATGTAAGCTTTCATATTCTAACATATTTTACAACGTCTTACATTTTAACTCTTCATTTGCGACATTAAGAACCATAGAATTTTATTTTATTTTGACAATACTAGTTTTTATAATTAAAACAATCATAACAGAACAACATTAAAAAATATTTTAAGAATAAAATTCTAGTTTTCATACGGATTTCTTCTTTTGTTAATTTAAAACTTCTTTGGGGTATTCATAATATGTTTTTTCAAAGTATTTTTTCGTTATTTTCTTATTAAAAATGCTATAAATTGCTCAAGTTTGAAAGATTTGTGTACTCTGAATTAAGATTATAGAAAATTTCCAAATTTTATGGTCTATATCTATAAAATGGTTTATTTTATATCTATTAAGTGGTTTAAACCCACTCTATCATTATTAGATAAAAACTCTATTAGATTCCCAATATCATATCCCGAATATTGTAGTGTTACCTACTTTTATTCGGTTATATGTTCCTTTATATCAGTTCTAGAATGTCTTTTTTGTATCTAAAATAAATCTTTGATAAAAATAAAATGATACAAATAACTATTTCTTCAAACAATCAAAATTGCAAAGAACAAATACAAAATTTCGGTTGCCAGAAACATTTCAGAAGCGAATCTCTTCCTTGCGGTGAAAGTTAAGATAAATCTTTCCTTTTATAAGATAAATTCTCATTTTCTAAAGTATGTATCTTAAAGGATTATAACATTCGGTACGGGAATTATAAACGGCATAAAATTTTGAACATAAAGCATTCGATAAAAAACGAAAACACGATAGCTAAAAATGGGTATCTAAACAAAGTATTTTAAAGAAGCAAAAATGAATTTTTATGGATGTCCCTTTTAATGATGGAATGTGTAATTTTAATCACTTTCCTTTTGAAAATAGATAGTTTCTTACTTTCCATTTAAGTTATGCCCATGATTATTTATATAAAGCATATTCAGATAAGTATGTGCTTTTAATATGCAGTTATTAAGAAAATTTATAATTATTTAAAGTCAGTTATTAAGAAAATGCGAAACTTTTGATTATTTTTTTATAAATTTGTTTCAATACACATATTATTTAGTCGTATTTACTGTACAGTTGATCATAATTTAAATTCTTTACAAAACATAGAATGCTTTTGAAATATTATTTAATGCTATTTAGTAGATATTAGTAATGACTATAATGTATATTGTTAACCCTAAAACAAAAAAATAGTAAAAAATGAAGTTAAATATGACTGCTGACATTTTAAGGAATCTATTCCTGTCTAAAGATAATGTTATTTTTTTAATAATCTTATTACCAAAATACATAAAAACAAAGTTTCAAATCAATATTTTTTCTTTTAAACTTTGCAAATAGATATTTGGAAAAGTACATATTCTAAAACCATTTTTACTGTCCAGAATGGTTTTAAAATCTGAAACTTCCCATATAAATTTCCCTACGAATCTACCAAAACTTTTTTCCAATCACCATCCCCGTTTTACGATCTGAAATTATGAACGGAATTTCATGCATAAAAACGGAATTAAACTAAAAAAATATTCAAAAAAAAGTGTCGAGCGCCCACGTCGTAAAATTTCCTTCGAAACGGAGGATCTGCTAGGCTGTCAATTATTTTTTTTTCCATCACGGATTTTGAAAATAGCCTCGTCCCATATATATTCAGAAGATTGTATGTTTTTCACGAAAACAGGTTTTTCAAATAATGTTGAATATATTACATTTGTGAGTGTGTGGGTTTTATTCTATCAAGCTTCTATGTGTTGTTTTAATAACATCTTCCAATGATATATATTAAAATTTAATCAATTTTCACAAAACCATGCGAATCTATTAGTATATTTAATTAAGAATATAGGCAAATTAAATGGAAATTCGTTAAGGGTACTGAAATTCAGAATTGAATGAAAAACTGAATATTGATACTGAATTTGAAAACATAATTTTTTATATTATTAATGCTTAATTGATATTATTAATGCTTAATTGATATTATTATACTATTATGATGACTAATGCTAACAAATGCTAACAAATGACTAATACGACTAATTTTGGAAAAAATAGCTTTATAACTAAGCGAGTTACGCAATACACAACCAGGCAGTGAATCTAATTTGTATACGCGATTACAGAAAAGTATAATTAAGTACATAAAAAAACTAATTTCTTTTCAAAAAACAAAGCTTAAATTACTTTGTTTAAAACCTTTAAATGTTATTCAACGTCATTATTTTAAAGCCCACAAACAGTAATTTCGGACTTTTCCCGATCTTTCTAAAATGAAGAAATTTTATTTTGGAATTTTTTTTTTTTGATTTTTGTTGTTGTTGAAACGTGATACTTACTAGCATGCTCTATTGCTTTGTTTGAAACTTAAATGTCAAATACACTGAAGATGAAAGTAGAATGTATCGTGCTAGTTTATTGATAATCCTAAATATTTCAAATTAATGATTCATATAACAATCCCACGAATTGCTGTAGTATAAAATTACAAATTTATTTCAATTTGTTTTGGTGAGGTTGTTTCAAGCATTTACATTCATTTTCATTCATTTACATTCCCTTTTTTAAGAGTATTTGAGAAGCATTAATAACGTATTACTTTTTTGCCAAAAAGAATAACATCTTATTCTAAAAAACGTATTTGAGATAACAAATCGTTATCCATTCCCATATGCAAGTTTTCAATTTTTATGCTTTATTTCTGTTCTTAACGTTTGGGGAGAGTTCGTCTCACCGGAACTGATATAAATCAGGGCAATATACAAACACCGTAGCCAAGTAGGGCATCCTGTATTTGTTTTCTTAGGTTTGGATGAAAGGGGTGCGCGACTGATTAATAAAAGTTTCTTTTAGTCGTTTTTTCTTTACTTGTTTTGGCAACAGCTGTGTGTTTCTGTCCACGCTTAACAATATCTGATAAGAAAAATATGTAATGCACAGAAGATTGTAATGTATATGAGTAGCCCGAACAGATGTTACCAGGGCTTAATATACATTTGAGAGGAAATTAGAATTTGATTATTCCTCATTATATACAGTTGGTGTATGTATATAAATAAAATTTAATGACTCTATAAATATAAACTTATGGAGTTAATATCATATTTATTTATTTTTGAAAAAGGACGCGAATAGTTCTGAATACATAAAATACATAATTGTTGATAATATTTTAAGTAGATATTTATATATAATGCGCAGTGAATAGATTGTAAATGATGAACCTCTTAGAGTTTTCTATAGTATGAACATGATATTAAAACTTGATGTAGCTACAATTAAAATGCCATGTTGAAATTTAAACTCACTAGTAATAAATAAGCCAATTAAATTATTTATATTATTTTCTGCATTTAATTAAATTAATTAGTATTTGTGCAATGCAACTAGCTACTTATTTTCTATTATATATATTTTTTTTTCTTTTCACCTGCTGCTTCAACAATTGTTTGCTTAGGCTTGTTTCTTTTTTTGAAGAGTAAGTTTACTCAACTTTTAACAACGTTGCAGTGTAAATGACCTACAGAATTGATACGGCAAACCTCGGCGTGGCATGTTTTCAATTCGACATTTATATTTAGCTACACATATAACCTGAAACAAGCCACGCAACTTGTAAAAAATCCCAAGTAAAAACAAGAAAGGTCAACGGATCTTTTTTTTTAAATATATAAATCGTTTTTTTCCTTCAGCCCTGGCGCCAGACAATGTTAATCCATGCCAAGAATTGAGTCACTGTAAACGAGGTTTCTCATTTTTTGCTTCAGTAAATACGTTTGGAATTTTGCATAAGCCTTTTTATATAAAAAAAATATAAGCTTTTTCTCCGCATCTTGCTTTATTTTAGTTATGAAATATGATTTACTTTTTTTATCGACAAACATAAGAATTCAAAATGCGTTTATTCTAAAAATTATAATTTTTTTCACCTCTTACCGAAAGTGAGATTACATGGATTATGTATTAAATAATTAAGAATTTTTCAATAAATAAAACATAATCTTTTTAAGAAGAATAAATTGTTTTACAGACGTTAGTGGAATGTTTTCCAATTAGATTATTTTATTTGTTTGCCACTTAAAATATAAATTTATTTCGTAAATACATGCAACGCATGCTTAGAAAATACCTGGTGAAACATGTTTAACTTCCATTTCACAAAATTAAATGATATTTTAAAACGTACTTCCACACATCATATTTCTTTTTGAGTTTATATTGACATGTCACCAAACGTACCTGAAAAATAGAAAATAATGAAATTAAACACAAGAATCCATTCATTTAAATGTTATACAATAATAATAATAATAATAATAATAATAATATAATAATAATAATAATAATAATAATAATAATAATAATAATAATAATAATAATAATAATAATAATAATAATAATAATAATAATAATAATAATAATAATAATAATAATAATAATAATAATATAATAATAATAATATAATAATAATAATAATAATAATAATAATAATAATAATAATAATAATAATATAATAATAATAATAATAATAATAATATATATCAAAAACTTTCGTTTATATAAAACTTCCCTACGTATTTTTTTTGTATTCAATACCTATTATTTCTACAATTGCATTATACTTAGTCACAAAACACTTTTCGTTATTTTTGTATCCAGAAAAAAATCCCTTACATTTCTTAAATTTATATTTTTTACTGTGTTACTTATTACCCATTTAGATAAATAACAAGAAACACACGTACAACAAACTAAGATACCATCAAAATTCCATCCTTATAATCTTCAGTAAAGTAAAGATAAAAAAAATCGCCAATTTCTATATATTTTTTTATCCCACTTGGCACCTGCACACCTCAACGAATCCAAAGTGTTATATAGAAAGTTCCATTTCCTCCATGGCCATTCGTTTTTATTATTCCCAATCATTTCAAGAAAGAATGAAAATAAAGGGGTGACGGTTGGGTTTGGAAATGCTTCGGTCGCCAAGGATTCGCCAAAAAAAAAATTTTTTTTTGAATTTTCATCAGAATTTTTGTATAAAAGTGCTATGTAAGCAATTTTTTAGCAAAGAGTTGGAATGAGTTTTTGGTTAACTAAAAAAAATAAAATTACTTTTCGTTTTTTATATAACGAAAGCGGTTTGTGGAAATTTTATTATCTTTACAAAAGCTTTTTTAGCTCAATAAATATACTAAAATAATTTTAATTTAGATAATATTAAAACCGCAATTTCAATACATTCTTTAATATTGTTTTAAAAGTAAAGTGTATTTTCCATTGTAGTATTTTTTCACTAGTGAGTAAGTTTAAAATTTATACACGCAGACCTACCAACTGCAACGTTTACAATAGACCTGAGGTCGCAGTGCTCGGCGAACTTGCCCCCCTCCCCACCAAGAAAGTCATAACGTAAAGAATGATGAATATACTTAAAGCGAAGGTAGCTTGTGATGTCCCTCCTTTAGGTATATTCCGATATAAAGGCTATCCTCCAAATTTACGGATAAACGTCTTACCATAAATTTTGTGTAACGTTACTTAGTAAAGCAGTAAGAACGCACACGCTGCCACCGGTTTTACAGAATAAAATGTTTACTAATTATTTACAATGTGTACAAAAAATATATAATAATTTTTTTAAGTAGTTAATGTTGTTACTTGGGCATTCGTGAATATATTTGTGAACAGTTGTTTTATTTTATACTTTTCTCATACAAAAATATTTTTAGGTTCCGATATCCATAAGATTAGTTTCCACTATTTTATAGAATAAAGTAACATCAGCTTACACCAAATTTTTATAAGTTATATTTAAATATTTTTTTAAAAAAATGTAGCTTTAATTGTAATGTATGTAACTAATAATAAATTGATAAATTGATAAATTTATTTTTTCTTTAATAAATTTCGCGCTTTCTTAAATAAAAAATAACGTTTCTACATTTTAAGTCATTTCAACAATAGTAGATACATGTATGGGTCGAACAGTGTTTTTAGAAATAAAACCAAATTTAAAAACTTGCAACTTTCTTTAACATTGGCGAGCTTAAAAGCATCAAAAATGGCAACCATGCCCTCAACGTTTCTTTTCGATAAAATCTCATTTATCCCCAGGACTCTGACTCTATTTCTCCACCTTACGCTTTAATGTGCACCAGTATATATTCCGGGAACGTTTTGGGCACTCTCAAGGATTCCCGAAGTGAAATTGACGGAAGTGGCTCTCTCCTTTTTGCGATTTTGTCCGTTGGTGTGGAATCACGATCTGTAGTTAACTTTTGCTTTTTTATTTTGATCACCGACTAATCCTAAAGTTAGTCAAGCATTTCATACAGCATAACAGATGAAAAAAATTATTTAAATATTTTGTTTTGTTTTAATATTTTGGTTATTTAATTTTTTTTTATATTTTGGTTATCAAAATATTTTGGTTATTTAATTATTTTAATATTTTGGTTATTTAATTTTTTTTTATATTTTGGTTATTTAATTATTTTAATATTTTGGTTATTTAATTATTTTAATATTTTGGTTATTTAATTATTTTAATATTTTGGTTATTTAATTATTTTTATATTATGGTTATTTAATTATTTTAATATTTTGGTTATTTAAATTTCTAAATTAAATTCATAAATGTGTTGTTTATTTATATTATTGTAACTTTAAGGTTATTTTTTTCTAAATTTCTAGACAATTAAATTGACTGTTCAATCCTCCCTGTCGTTACCAATATTGTATGATGAATTTTCGTTATCTATCCGTTATAGAATGATACTTATATGATATAATGCGCTGCCAAGACTGAATAAAAAACTGCTTAAAGATCATAATAGTAGTTCGTTGTGAAACTTCAAAAGGATTCAATGTGAACACTACATATCTTCAGTCAGTAACTAATTTGATGCCTTAAAAAGTGTGACACTTTAGAAGTTCATATTTTTCTATTTTGTTTAAAGTCCATATACAGATATCCAACGAGTAATTCTATTAAAAACAACCTTTCAATTAAAAAACTCATACTTGGTTTCATCAATTAAACTAATTTAAACTAAAAAGCTAAGTATAATTTTAATGAAGCTCTATCTTACGATATCCGAATATTTCCTCATACAAAATAGCCGCAAAATTTTTAAATAAAAGTTTGGCAATTAAAATAATGTACATATATTTTTGATGAATTTCCAAAAGAAATAAAAGGTCGTTAGTATGTTGATCTAAAAATTGCCTAATTACTTCTTAATACTGAGAATAGTTTACTTCCGTTACTAAAGATCGTATTTATTTTAATCATATATTGCATTTTAACTCCTATTACTAACTTGGCAATGCACATGTGTGCAATTTAAGAGAGTCGAGTATGCCGTCGATTTAAAGCAATGGAAAATGTTGCAATTACCTATTAAAACCAATAAAGGGTGTTAAAGGTAATAAAGACTTTAAAATATAATAGAAAAAACTAGACAGATTTTTAGGTATGAAGTTTTTAAGGGGGGTATGTGTAAATGTGGTTTTAATGAAATCATGTTTACAAGAACGTGACACAATATCCTGATGAACTATTAAATGTGTCTGATTAATGTTAATGTTTATAGAGTATAAATATATGTATGTGTGTAATAATATATGTAGTTTCAATATGAAATATTGAAAAATTCCAACTATTATTAGTTTCTGCCCCTAATCGTTTTTTTTTATATTGTGGCACTAGTTGCCAGACATCCAAATATAAATTCAAATATTTCAATTACGATTTTCTAGTTTAGTTTTCATATTTATTTTGTTTTGAGAGTTCAAGATTTTTCTTATCAATCATAACTTTTGAAACTAAAAGAGTAGAAAAAATATTTTGGTGAATTACAATTCCTAGAATTATTAAATCATTTGTAAATATCCTTTTAATATAACAAAAATTAATTATAATTCACATTATTTAAGCAATACTACATTGTTCAACATTCGAGAAAATCAATTTCTACAGTTTGAAAGAGAAAAAAAAATATTCCTACCAAATTGATTTGATTTGAATTATGGTTTCCATCCAGCTCTTTGAATACCATTAGATTAAATTTCTTTCTCTTATTGGGATCTATTTTTATCATTGGAATAAAGAAAACAGACTTACAAGTAACATTATCGTGTTGCGATCACTGATTCGCCGATCCAATAGATTTTTCATTTCGAAGATTATTTTATTACTGCTTATGCTCAAAGATTTCCTTGTTACTTTGTATGTTCTTGCAAGTCACAATTGGGGTATTGCGTCCAAATCGTAATGTAATCTTATTGAAATGAATACGTTTCTCCTAGATTATTCTTGCAAAAAGATTGGTAAACTATTAAGCACTAAACAACTTAGCTGTTTACCCTTAATGAAAATAATCAGCTCCATTAAAAATAATATTTTTTGTTATGTGAGTTTCATTATCTTGATTTGTACTCACTAAAATTAATACATAGATAAAACTTGAACTGACACAAAAAAAATTTCTCTTATCTGAGTAATTGAACTATTTGTTTTATGAAATATAAATATAAAATTTATTGACCCATATAGAGTGAAATAAAATTTAACTTTAAATAACAAACTGAATGAATAACCAACAATTAGTCAAATGTTTATTGAAATTGATGGATTATGTGTCTTAAGATAACTAAGCAACAATTGAACTCCTTTATTTAGCATATATTATTTTTTTTAAAATTTATGTGGCCGAATTTGATAATCGAACTGATTTTCTATAAGATTCTTGGTTCTGACCACAGTTGTACTATACTTATAAATGTACTATTAAAATAATTAATGTGCCTCTAAAAGATCCCGGTAATCCCGAGTACACTAGGACAGACGTGGTGTTAACTTTCACAAAACTGATGCTTACATAAAACAAAATTCCTTTTAAATAACAGCAAAAAATGCTGACACCCATGTAACATCTTATTTCAATCTAAATTCCCAAGGTTTTCTTACAACGAACAAAATCGTATATTTCATTATAAATATATATTTAACTAGAATATTTAATGTTTGCAAACGTGTGCCATTCAGCCAAATATAAAAGGCTTTAATAAATCCCACGTATTGAAAATACAGCAAATACGTTAAAGGCATTTTTTGTATTTTACCAATTTTTACTTATTGCCAAATATTCACTTTTATTACATTTTCTTTAGTTCGTATTTCCCAATCTCCGGAAAACTGGATCTTTTATTTTTATAGTCAAAGGCTTTTCAAAGGGAAATTGGAAGACCAGTAAACTAAAGAATGCTAAATTTTGAAAGAAAAGTTTAAATATTCTAAAGTAAACGTTTGAAGTTGGGTTTTTATGAAATGTTGTTTAGGGAATGTTTAGGAAATACAGTAAAAAATTATATTATTTGCACGTTAAAAAAGACATTATGCAATATACTTCGGGAATGTCACGAAATACTAATGAATACAACAAGTTAGTCCGACATTCTCCTTTTTTTCTGATAAAAAATAATAACAAAAATCGTCGAACGTCTCTGAAACTCTATCATAACTTTCAAATTTTTAAACCAATATATTTAAAATAAAGTTCCTCCTTAAAATAAAAAATAATAATAATAACTAACTTTAAATTAAAAAACTTTAAATTAAAAAAATATATATTTTACTAAGCGTAATAAAACTACGAACATTAATAACGAAACATTTAATTCAACTGAAATTCTTTAGAAGGTTTGTATTTGTAATTAAAATTTTGACTTTCAATAAATCTAATACGAATGCTTGTATACAATTTTAAATATTACGAATGTATTACATGCATTTGATGCGTTATATTATGATATTTTGTAAGAGGGGGATTCATATTACTATTGTACGTAAATATACAATTTTATTTTAAAACTTTTGCCATTAACTCAGTACACGGTGTTAGTAAATACCATTTATGATGCTTTTAATTATGTTATTTGGATTATTATAACATTAACATAAAATTTATTTAAATTCAATTTGTAATTAATGAAGTTCCGTTAATTTATTTAAAATAATAAATATAATAGCATTTAGAATGGGAAATAAAGTATGCCCGATATAAAGGCCAATATAAGGTAATACGGATAAATGCATTCCTCTTACCAGACCCCTTTTTAATATTCTTCTATTTTTAATACCGCCTCATTCACGAAAAAGTGACATATCAGTAAAAATAGTTTTTTTTTCAGGATAATCTTTTGAACTTCAGAATAGTTTAATATTTTAGAAGAAAGTTGAATATTTTATAAATTCTAACTCAAAAAATCATATTTGTTTGATACGGTGAACTTTGACATGTCATTGTCACTTGCCAAACTTTGGATGACTGAAATGTTTGATTTGAATAAGTCGACATATAGGTATACGATTAACATAATAACGAGATTCAAGAAGAAGAAACATTATTTTTCAAAACAGAATACATTGGTTGCCAAGGGGCCCCCGGGCCCTTCCAGGCAACACATAAAATTATACAATCGAAATCAAAAATGAACTTTAAAAGCAACATTTCAGATTATACCCTAACAAAAGGGGAACAAAACAAAAAATAACAAAATCTGGTAAAAGATCGGACACAAGAGTATATATATTTCATCAGGAGGTAAAAACCTTACGCCACTATTAAAAACAATACACTTTTCTGTATTGGGATGGACGAGAGTCAAATAAAAAAATCCCAATTTTACCCCGAAGTGTACTGTGGAATTTCCAGAAGAGAATTAAAAACAAAATCAAAAACATAGGTAAAGACAAACTTACATAAAGCAGATGAAGCGAAAAAAACAACCAGAAACTTTGAAGCCAACCGCTTCTCACAAAATCAGAACTAAAAACTTAGATGAAATTATTGACAGTTACAGTGTAGAAATTAAGTGCGGTGAAGAAAAAAGATAGACTATGAGTAAAAATTTAGTGACGTCACAAAGAAAATTATTGCAGATACTTCTTTATAAATTTTGTAGGGAAATTGTTGTTGACAAGTGTACGATGGAGGTCAAGTTTTTGGGAATTTTTAAAGTTATTGACGTTGCAGATGATATTAATGCGAAGTAGGTGATTTATAATGCAATTTCTATAGACTTTAACAGAAAGATTAGAATTCCAAGGAATAAGTCGAATAACATCAAAATTAAAGTTATTACGTTTATCATAAATGTTGGTGTTGGCAGAGTTATCTGAGACCTGAATTTGTATGTCTAAGAATTGTAATGAAGAAGTAGAGCTATTGGTTTTCTTAAGAAGAAGTTCTGATTGGTGAATTTTGTGCCAAAGGTGTATAAAATCAGGATAATCAAAGACAATCAGGTCATCAACAAATCGGAAGGCAGTGAAGTTTAAAAGAGTGTAGTTTTTCTCAAACCAGTGTAAAAATAAATTTGCAAGGATTGTTGAAAAGGAACTACCTTGTGGTATTCCATTAACTTGTTGGTAGATTTGTTCACTATTGTAAATAAAATGATTCAAAATGCAAAAATTAATTAGTTTATTCCAATATTCCTGACTAATATTTAAAATACTATTGTAATCATTATAATAAGCAATGAGGACGTCTTTCAGGTGAAATAAAGGTAGGCTAGAAAATAAATCTTTGAAGTCAAAAGTGTCAACTGAATGAATATTCTTGTTATGCAAGTGTTCTAAAACAGGTTTATTGTTGTTAATAATCCAAGTAAAGCCTTCACCGACAATAAAATTGTAAAGTTTGTTCAGCAGATTAAAAAGATATCACCAGGTTTATTGATGTAAGTGTTGGAACCACAGGTTATAAAGCGAAAAGCTAAAGGGGTTTTGTGGAATTTTGGAGTGATGGTAACATAGAGAAATTTAATGGAGGAGTTATTAATTTTAAAATATTTATTGAAGGCAATAATCTTTTTACATACACTTTTGTAGTCCAAGTTTGAGAGTTTGTATGTGTCGGATGATTTTAGTTCATTGTCAAGAAGAGACAAGTAGAAGTTTTTACAAATGAAAGCATAATTATTGGAGGCTTTGTCCACTGGAGTTATAAAAAAATTATTTTGGATGTGTTTGACAGAAGCTTTTAAGTGTTTTTGGTTGTAGTGGGAGAAATTAAAATTATAAAAGTTGTTATCTATGAAGGTTTGAAAATGTTTAAAAAGTGTCCACTTCCACATAGTGAACTGTTCCAAGGGTGTGTTATACTGATAAGAAATTTAAAGGATGAAATTGTCAATGTTATTAAGAAAAGAAAGCTTATATTTATCAATATTATTATGGAAGATATGTCTGAATTTAGTGCCTTTTGAAAGGACATCCCTTAATTGTGGATCTTCAATTAAATTTAGGTCACCAGTGATGATGTGATTGTGATGAGGATCAATGAAATCTTTATAATGGGGGTCTGTGCAGCAGCAGTTAATGGTATCACGGTGAGAGACGGTATTAGAACAAAAATCATTATAGTTGAAAATGGATCTGCCAAATGGAGTGGTGTATTTAAAGGCTTTAGAAATGTTTAGGTTCTTAATAGGGAAAAAGATATATATATATATATATATATATATATATATATATATATATATATTATATATATATATATATATATATATATATATATATATATATATATATATATATATATATATATATATATATATATATATATATATATATATATATATATATATATATATATATATATATATATATATATATATATATATATATATATTATATATATATATATATATATATATATATATATATATATATATATATATATATATATATAAATATAATATATATATATATATATATATTTATAATATGTAAAATATATGTTTCATTAGTTATAAACAGTAAATAACATGATAACATTCAACGTTTTTGATGCAAAAGTTTTAACGAATTGCTATTAATGTAATTTGGTGATTTAATAGTTTTCGGCTGTCTATTTCTAGCCTCCTCTATTAATGTATATTTAAATATCAAATTCCACCTACACATGTTGACATTAAGGATGGAGTTGTCTTCATTACTCAAATAAGAAACTTAACTTTTAAGTATACATCATCTGAATAATAAAATGGATTAAAAATACGAATATTAAAAATAGAACTATTTGAAAATAACATAAATGTACTGGAACCATTCCCACAATCCCATCTGACACGCATTTAAATATCCCACTGCGCTACACATGTCGACAATTAACATGGCGTTGCCACCCTTCTCTAATTACGGGAACTTTTTATCTGATAAAAAATAATAAAAAAAATCTACTTTTTCTTAAACTAGATCATAACTTTCAAATTTTGAAACCAATATATTTATAAATAAAGTTTTAAAAAAATTAAAAAAAATTTTAACTTGAAAAATTGTTTTACTAAGCGTAATAATACTACGAACATTAATAAGGAAACATGGAGTTCAACTAAAGTCTTTAGAATGTTTGTATTTATAATTGAAATTTTGACTTTCAATAAATTTACTATTAATGCTTACATGCAAATTTATATATTGTGAATTATTTCATGCATTTTAATGCTCAGAGTTTTAAAGATAAAACTATATTTGAAAGGAACATAACTGTACTGGAACGATTCCCACAATCCCATCTGACACGCATTTAAATATCCCACTACGCTACACATGTCGACCATTAACATGGCGTTGTCACCCTTCCCTAATTACAGGGACTCGAACTCGAGGCATGTCTCTGCTGTCCAATAGGATGGATGGTAGCACCACACGTGACCGTTCCCAGAATCCCGCTGCACCACATTAATCTGCAAAATGGATTTACGTGATGTGAATCCTATGCGAAATGTTCACGAGTTTGTATCATAGGAAATGAGTTTTTGATATGTGGAGGAGGTCAACATATTGCTGAGGTGTTTTTTTCCTTTCTTGTGTAGTTGTTATTTTGTAACATGCAGAAATGATAAGTATTTGATTGGGTTTCGTTCAGGTATTCAGAAATATTGGTATATGTTGTTGTTGGTTGCTTTTCATTACTCATAACTTGTGCTTTTGAAAATTTATTCCCATTCCACAATGTAAGTCAATGGAAAATAACAAGTTTGGATGGGGGTGTGCTCGTTGATTTTCAACTAAAGGATTTCTTTATATGAGACTTAAATGTACTAACTTTGAAGATGTATTGATTTATTTACGGTATGCGAACTTGAAAGTTCACGTTTCTCAGTCACATCATTATGTTCTTGCTTACTGTGTGATAACTTTTATAACTATGTAAAAATGCATACACATTTTGTCATTCTGCAATTGTTTACCTATTTAAGAATATAAAATATTAATCTGATTTACAAATTTGCAAATTGATTGGCAAATATTATATTGTCTGCTATGTAAATAAGTATTAATACAGTATTTAAATTGTTGAATAAATTCAAACATTCCACTTTTCTATTTTTTTGTAATTTATGTTAAAATCAGAATTTAAAGGGTCAATATTGGTTAAAAGGGTTTCGAATTGTTAAAAGAAACAATATGTAGTTTAGGACCATATTTTTTCATTTAAAAAAAAATCACGTGTTAATGTTAATTTTTAAAAATACTCCAAATTCCATATAAAATTGACCAATACATTTTTTTGAAAATTTGTGCTTTTTGATTTTCGGGTAGATACAATTTACTTTTAATAAAGTAAAATTATACATTATATAACAATGTAATTTTAACTAGATTTACAACATATTAGTAAAGAACATTTATAAAAATTATAAAAATCTAACTTAAGAAATTTATATTTATAAATAAAAAGTAATATGATTTATTGTTTAGAAAAACAAGTTCATTTATTTTCTTTCGTGATTTCAAAGCGTGAAATATGTGTAATATATTATACAATTTCTCCAAAATATATCCGTATATATTTGGAGTATTTAAATAAAATATACATCATAAGGGTTTTTACTCTATATCTACTGAAATGAAACAAACAATACTAATTTCAATATTAAAACACAAAAAGTTCCCACAAATCAAGAAATAATTGACTTTAAATGCACACCACTGTGTTGTGTGCATTTATGCACACATCATGTGTAACATCTTTTTGTTGAGTTTTCGTTCATACTAATTCAATATACCTACAATTTCACGATGAAAACAAATACGTACAAATGAAAAAAATCCGTTTTCCATACAAATGCAGAAATATTTAACTTTGAATGTATATTATCGTGTTATAATCTTATCGACAATCCTTTTTTATTAATTAGTTTTTCGCTTATGATAATTCCAAAGATATAATTATTAGGCATACTATTATAGCAAACTGTATATTTATTATCCTTATTAACTGTTATAGACAATACTATTTTATCGGCATATTAACTAGTGTACTAAAAAACATAATGTAATTTTTAATTACCATATTTAGGGCCAAAAACAGTTCTAGCTAAAGTTTATTTAAAAAAAAATTAGAAAACATATAAAAGGATAGTACCCACTACACTATACAAGCATTTCTTAACCACATTTTATTTTCATGCAAAAAGCTTTGCTAAATATTTTTAAAAACCCTTTTAAATTTGCTTTCATTTATCTCTGCCTCTAAAAGAGTAATTAAGCCCTTTGTTCTTTATAAAAAAAACTACCGAACAAAAGACGAGAGTTTGAAAAACAAGAAATAAAAATTCTCCAAAACAAAGGCCTCGGAGGCTGAAAAAATATGTATTTCTTACTCACAAGAACACGATATTTCTTAGCTTTCTTAGCGTGCGAAGCGCTTTGCCTAATTTATGACCTCATAAACATACAATCAGGATAGATCACGCACCTTTAATGTGAAAGGTTAGAAAGTAGACTGTCACATATGTGAAAATATCCTTTAGAAGAAAAATAAGCATTGTTTGAATTGTGTTGTTTCCAAAGTTGTAATGCTTATTTTATTAACCCTCTGAGGGATAAGCAAATTTGCTTAAGCGTAAACTTTTTTTTCACTCATGAGATTTAAAGTACAATTTTTAACTGAAAATTGAATTTTTCTAAATTTTTAAAAATTATATTTCTATAGTAGATGATTATAAATGGCTCCGACATTGTTAAATTCTAAAATTTAATTAGATTATTAAATTTATCATTTTTTAAAAATTAATTTGTTTGTCTGTATATGTGTGTAAACCTGTTTACGTATGTATCCCTCAGAGGGATCTATACATAAAAATGTCTAGTTTATGTAGCTTTATGTTTTGTAAATCAGGACGTTTTGGATATGTACAATTTGTTAGTTTATAGTTAAATAAATAATAAGTTAAAATAAAAAAAGCTTTGCATAATATATTAAATGGTAAATAACATTTTTTTTCAGGAAAATAATAGTGGTTACATTGATTATGCATATGCATACAACCATTTTTTAAACGCAGCCGTCGTGTTTATAAAATTCTATTGAATAATCACCGACAATGTAGACCAATTGGCACGGTGTAAAGCTTTGAAAATTTGTCACCAACCAGACTGGCAAAGAATTTAATATAATGTTTACCAATTTTGATTAAAAGCATGGCATATTTAACATTCTTTAAACATTGTACAGATATTACAATGAAATTAAAAAAGTTAACAAAAATTAAACAATTACTTTTTTTCTATGTAAAATAAATAAAAAAAACTTTAATGAGCAAACAAATTTAGCACTAAATCCTTCATTTTAGTTGTTTTTAAAATATACTTAGACTACAAAGTTTTGATATTAAATGTAATGAATGTAAAATTGAATATGTAATTGCGTTGATCAGAATTTTGTGAGTTTGGTTTTCAAATAAAATATATACTTTTGAATCATTATTGGTTGCAGGCGCTGTTTTAAACACTTTTAGACTTATTCGACCCATTTGCACAGATCCTTTGGACAAGGCAACAGAAAAAAGCATAACAATTATTGAAAACTCTAAGTCAATATGTGTTCTAAGTCAATACATTATTCTAAGTCAATACAATATATTAAGCGGTTAAGTTAATTAATAATGCTGAAAAAAGAAATTAAACGATTTATTGGCGATCTGCCAGTAGCTTTTCACCAAGATAAAATGGCGGCTCAAGCATCTGAATTGCACAAGTTGAATTTCAATGCATAAACTAAGTATAATAAGTTCACTAAATATTTGAAACATGTTTTACCAAAAACAATATTATATTTTTAGCCAAAAGGCATGCACAAACTGGGTTTTTTTTTGCAAGTGTTGCTACAACCTCGTTTACAGTACATATATTTGAATAAAAGCGTGGCATAAATTAAAATAGACCTAGAGGCATACAGTTAAGTTTTCAAGGTTTGTTAAAAATCATAACAAGCATGGAAAAACTTCGATTATTTAATTTAAATAACAAACATGTACACTTTAAATTCTTTGAACATTGTCGGTTCTTTAATTGTTTTTTTCCTGTCAAACTACATGATTTAAAAGCGTTTCATAACTACCTTACATTTTCAATTTTATGTTCACTTTCCTTTAATGCCACAAACAAACGGTATATTTTCCCTGCAGGCATATTTCCATTTTTAAAAGTTCAACTTTTTTAAACGAAAAGTCGCAGATGGAGGAACGAAGAAACATTCTCGAAATTAAAATTGTGTCAACCAACGTTTGCCAAGAGAACGCCTAAGAAAAACAACATTCAAAACAAGATTTTTCTTCACCTTTTCAAATGAGAAACTTCGTCACGAAATGTGAGGTTTTAACTGGATTCAACTGAAATGCGACGATAAACAAAAATAACACTTAAAGCTGTAATGAAGCTAGTAATTAATTAAGAAAATGCTTAATTTACTTTTCTACTGGTTGGAACGTTTTTGGTTCACTTGAATCCAGAATCCTCTTTCAACCCTCCTGAAGTTGATTGGATTATATTCTCCGAGGAATTACTAAGTTTAAGTGGGAAAGTCAGTTACACAAAGCTAGGTTTTATTTTCTTGCTTTTACAGCACATCTTAAAATAAATAAATCGATTAAAAATGTCACAATTACGAACGATTAAATGTGATATGTGTGCTTTTAAGTAAACATGTCTTGTTAAAAATGTATCGGATTTTTGTTTAACAAACTAGCAGTTTGCGCAATATTTAATTTAAAACTTTAATTGTATTTTGGTTTCAGATTCAATTTTTGGGTAATTACATAAGTTGTTATAGAGAAAAGTGTTTTTATTGTTTAAAGTCCACGCGCGCGTAATACTTTCTTTTAAAAATATTTATTATAAGTTAACGAATATTAAAAAATATAATATTAAAAGTCAGAAAAAAAAACATTTATATAACTATTTAGCAACGTTTCAAAAACACAATAAAACAAAAACACAATAAAAACATGTTTTAGGTACGTTATTAATATATATTTCTTAACACTATAAAAAATGAAGAAACATAACAAACTTTATAATTATTAATGATACTTCAGATGTACCACCATATTTGAAAAAAACATATTACCCCAATGATTTTCAATTATGCAATAAAACATGTATTACCTTCCCATGTGGATGCGTTACATTTTCCTTACAGTATTTTCTACCATAAATTTTACATTTTACTTAAATAAATATACATAATATATTCTCTCTGCAAACATATCTTTAGACTTATAAAAAATAATTAATACCAAAATCTAGACCTGACTCTTTTACCGGAATAAATTGCGCCGCCTGTACTGACATCCTGTGCCGAAAGGTTAGTAAAGGGGATTCCATAAAATACGTGAGGCGCTCAATCTGGGAGAAGGGGGGGATTGGAAGCCGAATCTTATCCAATCTCACGCGTGATAGATGGGGGGGGGGGGGGGTCGTCAAACATCACGTGGCGCGTTACCCCCCAAAAACAGCGTAATATTGCTATAAAATTGAGTTTATTACAAGTAAAATATGTAGCTAGGTATTAAGTCAAAATAACATTATTTTGACTTAAATATGACGTAATCTATAGATTTATTGTGACCAAACAAACCATAGAATTGAGATAAGAGTAAAATATGAAACTATTTAAATCTTTTGGGAAAATGATCACAAAAATGAATCACGTAAAAGAGAACATAAGAGTGGCAGATTTCGTAACTTAGCACCATCATTCTCAGTAAACTTAAAAATTCTAAAAAAATTCACGTGAGATAACCCCCTCCCCTAACGTCCACCCACTAACACATTTAACACTTGCAAAATGAGAGCGACAACAAAACAACGAGTATTTAACCACGCAAAAAACATACGAATATACGATAAATCACTTATTTAAATATTTCATTCATTTGTGTTCATAAAGTAAAAATGATACCCTTTACATACCATAATAACATACTTCATAAACATCTACCCAAATCGATACATTTTTCTTGCAATGAATTGTATAATGAATTTATATTCAAACGCCTTTAAAGTACATTAAACGCAAACATATCTCAAGATTTATCGAGATAAATCAAAGCCACTCACAATCTCAAAAAAAGGAAAATCCAAATAATTTCTCTGCATCTTCTGCAAACTCACTTATTAATACTGGAATCTGATTCCGCTATGCCTTTACCTTATTAAAAATCACGCGGCCTGTCATGGAATCCAGCGTCCCTGAGTGTTAGTAACAACATGTAGACAATAGCTACAGAAAAACGACTTAAAACATCAAAAGTAAATAACATATTATAAATATTTGATATGAAAAAATTATACACCCTTTGCATACCATAACAACATACTTACTAAATATCGACCCAAATTGATACATTTCCTCGAACTGAATTACATTATCAACGACATTATATTCTAACACCTTTAAAGTACATCAAACGCAAACGTATCCAGATAAATCAAAGCCACTCTCCTATTCACAATATCAAATAAGAATTTCCAAATAATTTACCTACATCTTCTTCAAACTCACTTATTAATACTGGAATCTGAGTGCACTATGCCTTTACCTTAATAAATTCACGCGGCCTGTCATGGAATCTCGTGCCCCTTAGTGTTAGTAACAACATGTTAGACAATAGCTACAGAGCAAAGACTTAAAACATCAAAAGTATATAACATATTGTAAATATTTGATTCATTTGTGTTCATAATGATAAAATGATACACCCTTTACATACCATACTAACATGCTTACTAAATATCTACCCAAATCTATACATTTTCCTCGAAATGAATTGAATAATGAATTTATATTCTAACACCTTTAAAATACACCCCCAATCCAAACATATCTTATGATTTATCGAGATAAATCAAAGCCACAATCTTATCCACAATCAAAAATAAGAAATTCCAAATAATTTCTCTACATCTTCTTCAAACTCACTTATTAATACTGGAATATGAGTCCGCTATGCCTTTACCTTATTAAAATTCACGCGGAATGTCATGGAATCCCGTGTCCCTGAGTGTTAGTAACAACATGTATAGCTACAGAACAGCAGAGTCAATTTCCGGGGCGCTTCCTTTAGCCCTTTCTGGAGATGGTGGAACGGGGGTGTCTTTTGTTTCTAGTTTATGCGTTATTTTGGAATAAGAAGAACTGGTTGGTACCTAATGGTTGTTTAGAAGTTTAGTTATCTTTTGGGGCCCGGTGGTTTAGTGGATTTGATCGCAGCCCATTACGCAAACAGTCTGCGCACAGTACCGGGTGCGGAATTGATTCCTGCCTCCCCCCTGGGTGTACTTTCTCTTTCTGTGGCACTAAAAATTCTGTCTATATATGTTTAATTTGACGAAGGTTTATAAGCGGGTCTCTGATCAAGCACACAAACCGGAAAATATGTGTACCAACCTACCTACCTACCTAGTCATATTGTGAATATAATGTTGGTTCGGTTTATTTTAAAATGCTTTGGTTGGCTTTCGGCGGAATGGCCTGAGCACTATATAATATACTTGGAACAATTAGAAATTAATGCAAGAATTTGAAATGGAACCAAGCTGAGACATTTTAACGTAGCAATATATGCTTCACTTTTATGCAAACCATGCATGCTATTAATTTTTTTAAATAAAACAAATGAAAAGTTATATTTGCCAGTGATAAGTATTACCTTCTTCATTTTTTTTCTTTTAAATACAATAAAATATTATTTTAATATTCACGTAAAAAAGAAAACTGACTATCAATAAATGTCCTTATTTGTCACAAATGTTTCTTTAAATTTAAAATAAATACATCAACATTCCAAAAACATTTATCAGCTACTAACTGCTATTATCAAATAACATAAATGCCCAATCACTGGTCCCTAAAGAGTTTCCGACCGCATAATACCTAGATCGCACCAGTTCCCCCTTACTCATAATGTGCATATGCAAAGCAGGAATATGAGAGAATTGCGTAAACAAGGTCGGATCCAAGTGTCTTCAATCTGCGGGAACTTTCTAAGAGTAATTCTGAGGCAGTAGTCAGTTGGGGATAGGGTCCATTGCTGAGTTAATTTGCCAAGGTTTTAACTCGTATTTTTATCAGTAATCTGTTTTATGCTTTAGTTAGGAATCTCTACTTTTAAGAAGAGACGATTCTGTAGAATATAAGCGCTCTTTCCTCTCTATATTTTACAGTAACACTGTAAGAAAAAACACTGTAAATGTACAGCAAAATATGAACATGAGTGTCAGTATTTGGTGCTGTTATTTTACAGCAATTTTGTTTTTCATGTAAACAGCAGTGTCGTAAATAAGACAATATTGTTTACTGATATTTTATTACTGTAAAGACACTTATTGTGGCATCGTACGCTACGACCTTGGACTCCATAGATTAAACGAGAAAGTATGTTCCTGTGTACTCGGGGAACCCCTTTATTTTGCAGGAATATATTATTTTCAAAAGCACACTAATAGTATGTTTTAGTGTCTTCGTTCTTGATAGATTGAATTGGGGGCACTTTTCTCTGACCTATTCATTTCCAATAACATTAAAAAAAGTGTTAAATAACATTTACAATAATTACTGTTAATTTACTCTTATTTATATTCACATCATTTATGGCCGCTTACTTGCCGTGTTTTTATTTATTTTTTTGTTGAAGAAAAAACGTGCTCGGACTGTGGACTTGACAACTTTTCACACTTAGCAATTCAAATACTAATAAGGGTCCCTCTTTCTGGCGGCTGAAAGACATGTGTTAATGTGCCTAATAGGAAAAGCGGTAGTATGCATATGAGGAAGTATTAAGTACACTGTTATTGAAATGAAGACTGCTAAAAAGAGAAAAAAAGAAATCAGTCGCCACGAATGGGTTGGGCAATTCAGTGTCTGCTAAATTAATCAGAATAAATGTCACTGTTATGCAAGTAGTAAGTATGGTTGTGATTAAATTACCATTTTTAATGATGTTTAATGACAAATTTCGGACAGAATGATACAAAATGGAAATGTGGTGATGCTGTTTTGTTTTGTGAAAATCAGTAGAAATTGCGTATTAGTGTAAGGTATGATGTGTCAATGTAGTTAGACTTAAAATCAGCAAATCCCCGGTTGAACTTCAGACATGATATCATGTTACTCTAAACAGAAACAGCATTTCTAGATTTTATCAATACAAATCTATCAGGGGATTTTCAGTTTTTCTCCATTGCTCAAACACAATATTTCTCCATATATTCATTATTCTAATATTTAATGTCATAAATATAAAATAGAAAAGACCGTGAAAAGTTCACATCATTATTTTTACTAACTTTTGTTTGATAACATTTATATATCGAAACTTTAATTATAATCCCCTTTCCACAAACCATGTCTTCTTTTTAACCTACAATACATAGAAACTCCTCTTTTCAAACATATTTTGCTACATTTTATTTTAACATCAGTTCCAGCTTTGTGAAACAGAGGAACCGAAGTGAAAACGTGTATCTTTTCCTAGTGTATATTTGACATCGAATAGTGTGGGACTGTATTTCTGCTTAGCATCTTTACAAAGAAAAGTATGCATACTGCATACATTTGAGGATGAGATACGGAGTGTGTATGGGAGTTTTATTTTTACTTAAAGGTAGATCGCTTATTTTTCATTGGGCTAGAATAAAAAAAATGTATTGGTACATGTTAAGCTTTTGTTGAAAAGAAATGCTGAAAACAAAAATAGATATAGTGAGATATACTTTAACATTTTCAAAATAAATGACGACAAAAAAACTGAGGCATACACCGGCATAAAACATTATGTTTATCGGAATTGTATTTTAAAATCTACTAGCTTTATATAAATTGAAATACATTTTGTCAAAATACTCTCATTCGAAAATGTTAAAGTTTATTTCTCAACATCCAAGTGTACTCGTATAGTATTTACATTATACTTGAAAGAAATTCTTATTATATTTTACTTTTATTTAAGGCATAGGGAGGTTAAAGTACGAATTCAAAAACAAAGTTTTAAAAAACATCATTTAGTACTTAATTATACGTAATCATATAAGAGATAAAAGTCAAGAATAAAAATATATATATAAGAAATAAAAAGAGTTTAAAGATCACCTTAAACAATAATTCGGTTTCAATTAAATTAGCTTTATTTAAACAACGATAATTCAACTTAATCACCATCTCATAGAAATCCCGAAAACAACAACAAAAAGTGTTATGAGTCTTAAAATAATTCCTTTGTCATGTATTTATCTTTATAAGTTAATTAATCTCATTATATAGCATAATGCATCATTGCACAGCAGTCTTACAGAAATTACTTGAGCTTCGATAACATTACTTATAAGTGAACTACACGAATCTATTATTTAGACAGCGCAAGACAATTTAAATAGTATAAATTCTGCTGAGCCCTCAAACGTAAATTACGTTCCAAATGTATATTCTCCAATTTGATCCGACAAAGCTGTAACTAAAGTTTTGCTTATTTTGAGTAAAATGGAGTTAGGAGTTGTCGAAAAAAATCTCTTTGAACCTTGGTAGTTTGAGGTTTTTATTGCATATTTTCAGATTGCTTTCTTTGCAAAATAAATAGTAAAAAATTGCTTTGATATTTTTTTTTAATATTTACTTACTAAAATAAAAAAAATAACAATGTTGGAAATCTATGTTCCTAGTAAATAATGTTATCTGTATATGGTGAGAAGACTTATGTATACTTTTGAGTAGTAAGGAATATAATAATGTCACTTATTTATGTTGGACAAATTATGTGTCATGCATATACAGAAGCAATTTTGTACTGCAGGAACTTCTAACCATCCTTCAGGTCATGTGTAAGTATGAAAGCTTTTTTTCCTATAGTTTTCGAAATACTAGGACACATTACAGAATGGGTTATTCTTATTGAATTTCTTAGGATAGAGAAAAATTTGTAACATCAATTATCACTCATATTCACCAAAACTAAGCCATTATGGAGTTACTAACTTAGTATTGCCAAGATAAATATAAGATTAGTTTTGGAAAAAAGTCAGTTAAATATTTGTCAAACTGATTAATCTATTTCTTTCGGGGACGCTAAAACCTCACTGGAAGATCTGACTGTCAATCTGACATAAAGATTAAGTCAGTTCCTAGTATCGGGGCGATTAAATTCCCACGGCTTATTTTGTATTTTGAATATGCATGTGTTGTTTATGAAAATCTAATTTTATTACCTCAGAGAAGTTATATTATAAACTGGTAAACAATGAAAGCCGAATTAATAAAATTTAATTAATATAGACTTAGTGAAGCAACAATAAGCTTTTGTTTTGAATTAAACTCTAGAAATAATGCCTTTGTCTCTGGAAGTGGTAGATTAATTCCGTACATTATTTTCTATGGATAATTATGGCATGTTTTTAAAGCATATAAATTTCTATAGGGTAATGCAGAGCTTTTATATTGTTAAACTTTAAAAATGTAAGAATACTTTCTGGAGTAAGATGTTATCTTTTTCTTTTTATCCAAGCTTATTATGTAGTTAGTGTGACAATATTTGCTAATTTACACTGCCACTTCAAAGTAAATCGGGTTTAACGATCTTTAACATTGACATAAATGTAGATCACTAAATTTATTAGACACTAAACTACATATATTGTGTTGATTTTTGGGTGTCAAGATCATGATACTGACATACATATAAATTGCGAAATTTTGGTTTCTAAGAGGCAACAGCGATAAAAACTTCAATATACATAGTTTTGTAAAACAATGTATGCAAATGTTACTTAAAATTATACGGGGCAACACCAATATTTCATGTTGAATGAAGATCCACCAAGTTATTTTTTTTAATGTATGGTGGACCAATTGATCGATTTATTTATTCTGTTCACGCGGGATTGTTTCAATGCAGTATCAACCATTTTATTTCCAGTAAAATGTTATATTATTTTACCGATACAGGTAAGAAAACAATATTTTTACAATATATTTTTTTTTCATAGCTGCAAAATAACAATAAAGTAATACTTAAACATATACACGAATTTACTAAAATTTATCATTAACCCAATTTTCGTAATCTATATTTCAAAACAATATCTACTCTCTTCTATATTCCTTTATGCAAATTTACAGCCTAAATCCTATGACATTATTCACTAAACTAAATATATCGCAATTGCAACACCCACTTAAACTCCATAATAGCTCCCAACACTATCAGAAGGTCCGTAAATTCATTGCCTTGATTATGAGTAATTCTGACCAAGACAGAAAACGTGATAAAGCAACACAGATTTCAACCTGGGAAATAAGAATGCTTCGCTATAACTCAGATACAAGGGTACTATTGCCCGAGAATATTCAATATGCAAGTAAATGAAGCCCTCCGGAGGATTACAAGATTTCAGCACAAAAGACGTTGGATGGCTAAATCATTTCACATTCAGAGTTGATGCTTCATACAAGGGAATTTCATTAATCGTTTGTACTTAAATCCTTTAAAATCGGACGGTCAAAAATGTACTTAACTTAAAGCTTATGAAAAACGGGAAACTTGCTTTCTTTAAAGGATAGAATAATATGTTCGTTAACACAAAAATCTAATTTTTTTCAAAATTGTCACTTAGCACGTTCTTCCGCTATAAGCTCTTCAATTAAAGTCAAAATCATATCGCGACACTCCCATTAAACTAAATATATCACAATTACAGCACTCACTAAAACTCCATAATAGCTCCCAACACTATCAGAATGTCCGTAAATTCATTGTCTTGATTATCAGTAATTCTGTGCAAGACAGAAAACGCGATAAAGCAACACCGATTTCAATCAGGGAAATAAGAATGCCTTCATAACTCGGACACCCGGGGAACTATTGCCCAATAATATTTTATAGCTGCAAAATAACAATAAAATATTACTTAAATATACACACGAATTTCACAAAACTTATCATTAACCCGTTTTCATTTTCTATATTTCCAAACAATATCTATCTTCTATATTCCTTTATGCAAAATTACAGCTAAAATCCTATGGCATTGCTCATTAATTTAAATATATCACAATTGCAGCCCTCAAACTCCATAATAGCTCCCAACACTATCGGTAGGTCCGTAAATTCATTGTCTTGATTATCAGTAATTCGGACCAAGACAGAAAACGCGATAAAGCAACACAGATTTCAACCTGGGAAATAAGAATGCCTCGCTATAACTCGGACACCCGGGGAACTATTGCCCGAGAATATTCAATCTGCAACTAAATGAAGCCCTCCGGAGGATTACGGGATTTCAGCACAAAAGACGTTGTATGGCTAAATCATTTCACATTCAGCGTTGGTCCTGAATACATGGAAATTTCCAAGGAGATACCGAGATTATGTAAGTTGGTATAGGTTTCAGTTGATTGAAATCCACCGAGAGATGGATTGATTTTGGCTTAGAAAGAGGATTTAATGGGAAAATAAGTTACTGTAAGTATGGAATTTGGGGTTTGGATTTAAAGTAATTAGCATAAATACTTTTAAAGTATATATTATTAAAGGATATAGATAAGGATATTTTAAAAGGGTTCTTAAAATGTATAAGGTATAGTTTTATTTTAATTTTCGTTGCGAAAAGATATGGTTTTAGTAACTTGAAAAAAGTGTGTGGCTAATGATCATTCTTGTTTTATTTTAATGCTATAAAATAGAATAATTCATGTAATTTACGTTTAATTAACATTATCAAATTTAGGACAGATAAAAAAATCATATAGCTTTCAAACGGCTCTAACTATTTAATGGAAAATAATTTTTCGATAAGATTAACACAGGTAGATTTTTTATTAAATATCTATAGCCTTTTTTACACTGTAAAAAATTATGCTGGAAATCACCAAAATAATGGTTCCTTGTAGCTGCAAAGGCTTGGAGGTGAAATGTTTCACCATATTTTAGGTATTAAGTTATTAAATTTGAAGGATTTGGAAACAAAAACATGATAAATGATTCAACCGAATACCGAAAATATGGTGAAGCATTTTACCACACAACCGTAGCTGCTACTAGGAACCAGGTTTTTTGTGAAACCAGATGCCAAATTTTTAATTAATCTCTTATTTTTTACTTACACTGTATACTATTGGATACAAAATTCTAATTAGTTATTGTTAAATTATATTTAAACTATTAAATAAATGGGGGCTAGATATTTTAAATTTATATAGCGATAAATGCTGCTGGCATTTACAAAATTACACAATTTCTAACGGTATAAGCATTGCAAGTTCATTAAAAAGAAGGAACAATATAAGCGTAACAAAATGCTATTTTTATGTATCTTAGAAACTTTTTCCACCACAAACGCTAATGATTTGGAGAAACGAAAAAAAAGCTAGGAAAGTTTTAAGTTATTCCTAGACTACAAACGATCGAGCACAGCGGAAACTACGCAACTTGTTCGTCGTTCGCTTTCCATTCTGCTTCGAGGTTTTTTCTTCTCCCAACACAATCCAATTGTCACAGTGTTCATGCACAAGAGACTGAAAAGAATCAACAGTAAAATGATAACAAAAAAGAGTTTTACAACCACCGTGACATTCAGGGCTGGAAAAGGGCCAACTATGCGATCCTCCAGCAGAATTTTTTGGTGGAAGCCGTCTCGTTTTATTATTATTTTATTCTCCACTACGACTACAGTCATGGGAACGAGACCTTAAAAATGTCCGTCTGTTTCTCTCCCTTGGAATGGGGATTGATAGTTTTGACACACAAATATGATATATCATGCGAGGAGACAGTTTTATTTCGTGAAGGGATGGAAGGGTAAATGCCACACACATTCATTGCTTTGCTATGCCCATTTAGAACTGAGCGCGGAAAAGCGGAGTATCTCCTTTGTTAACACAATAGAAAATACGTCACTTTACCTTGTACGGTCCGATATATGTATATTAGCAGAAAAAGGTTTGAAGTCCAATGCTATTGAATGGGACTTAGGTCTTTGTTTATTATAAAGATTCAAAATTGTATGTACATCGTTGTAGCGATGCTTACAACGAGTTTATATAATTGCTCGGATATGACACTTAGATTTTTTTTTAATATCAAAGATATTTTCCACATGTTTACTCATACAAACTTTATGGGTGACAATATGGTGTTCTAATTGGCTATATGTAATTTTATTAATTAAATATCTTCACAATGAGTACACTATTAAATTTTATTTTAAAATTATATGTGTATAGCACATTTTCAAAATCCTATATACGACAGAAAAGTGTTCCGGATGGTTTTATTAATTTTTCAGACGAATGAAAATACTATTTTCTTCATGCTACATCATTGATAAATCTAAGAAATCTAAAACTTAGTTTTGAGTATTTTTCTCGTGACTTATTTCTTTAATATACCTTTCAATATTGAATAAAAATAAACGATTTTACAGTAGTTTTATAAATATAATTTTGAAGGTGAGTATTACAAAACTCATTCTGTTCTCACAGTTTTTTTTTTTAATAAGATGCACAATTTTGACGAATATATTGGCATTTATAACTCCATTTTCCCTATATCCTTAATATCGGAATATATCTTTCGACCAAAAATTATAATATGATAAACAAAATGTCTCGCAGCACCAACTCCAAAATTAAAAAAAAAAAAACAGCTGTAAATTATAGTCAAAATAAAAACAGATGTCCTTTCTTTTTTTTAAGATCCCAACTTTAAAAAAAGATGTCGCTTTTATTTTTACTGTCATATTTGCTTCCTTTCCCGTTTTTCTTCTAGCATTATCTTGTCAAGGCCGAATAAGTGTCAAATTATACCTTTCTCGCGTTGTTAGAAAGAATCTTAAGAAACACAATATTTCTGGCGTTAAAATATTGCTAGCTTAAACATGCATTTTTTTGTCTTTATTGTAAAAACTATTGTGAATAGTTGGTGGATGTTTTCTGTCTTTTTTTTTAGTTTTAGAATATTATCAAATAATTGGATATTTATTAAGATCCAATGTGGCATAAGGGAAAAATACACACAAAAAGTGTATATTTGTGTAATCGAATTTCAAAAAATAGTTTTAATCTTATTTTGTTGTTTTCCGTTTAAGGGATATTAAAAACTTTAAAAAATGGGTTAAGAATATCTCAAGAATATCTCAAAAATGAATTTATCGTAAATTAAAACTACATTCATAAATGTTTAAAATTTGTACTAAGTAATAAGGAAATATTTATTGAATATGTGTTTTTTACTATTGGATCAAAACATTTTTTATTCCATAAAAATGTATCAAAATATTTTTATTAAAGTTAGTAATAATATTATATTTAAAGTTGCGCACATAATAATTCATCTGCAAGTTCTAAATGCATGTAATTGAGAAACATACATTTATAAAAGCCTGCTACTGGCAAATAGCATTAAAATACCCTGGCCGTTTTCAAAAACTTGGTAGTAGAAATAAGACGTCTTTGATTCTTTCTAATAAGCAAAAATGAGTGTATTTCAATATAAGTTTATTTTCAAAACCCTTCTCCTACGATTTTAAATGTCCGAAATCCCATACTAAATAAATTTTAAAATGTCAAGTAGTTGAAAAAGGAACTAAAATATTTTTTTAAATATATTGCATACTTTAATTTTGACATTTTTTTTCAAAAGAAACAAACTGTTTTTCTTATTTCTACCAAAAATATGATAATCTTAAATACATTGTATTTGTGCAATTTTAGGATATTGATTGATCTTTCTCATAATAAAACACTGATTCCCATTCAATAATTTCCATGATTTAACTTTTATAACGTTGCATTTTATTTTCACTCAGCTGTGCAATTCGATATTTGCGTTTACACTTTATATTCACTGATAAAATTTAAGATAAATTGAAGCTTATTAAAAATATATTATTTAAAACTTAATCATTAATTTAAACTGTGAAATGGGTTAAAAACAATAATACATTTTAAATAATTATTGCATGTCCAGACAATTAGGGGAAATTAATTACTCATGATAAAATAAAATCATCAATTTCTGAATTCAGCTTAAATTTAGACACATTACCTTAAACAACAAATGCCAGCACATTCAACATTTGAGTTACATAAGGGTAGAATGTAATAATTATTTAATTAACCATAGGGAAGCATTTTTGTTTTCCTAATTAATGAAACGACTTTTGTTAAGATTAAATTTAATTTACAGTCAGGGTTAAGTTTTAGTTGTTTTATTCTACCTTTACTATACGAACGGTCTCTCCCGACTAAAAATTTCTTACAAATTAAAAACAAATCATGGTATTATAAAAATTTATAATTTTAACTGTTTAAAGTTTTTCGATAATTTGTAAATTTTAAAAATTCTTAATTTGAAATTTCTAACTATTCCAAACGACCAACCTGCATCAAAATCATTCCGAAAACACTTTTTGCACATTTAACGACTTTGAACTAAAAGGAATAATATACATTTATGAAGCGCGATGTATTATAAACAACCAAAAATAAAATATAAAAATAAAGTATTTCATTAGGTTGAGCTACTTTGGTGAACTTGGCGACATAGAAGAAGTGATGAGAAAATAGAGATCGCCCAAAAGAGTTAGTCAAGTCAAAATCCCAATCGTAAGGCAGACAAACATATATTTTGCTGATTTGTCGTGTTCATGGCGATAATTTAAAGGACCTAATATAAAATATAATATAAATGACCTAATCTACAGCAATATATCCAAAAATGTGCAATGACATTACAACAAACAAAAAGCTCATACAAACCATTAAAAAACAAATTTCTTGCATCGGCCTTTTTTCCCTGGCCACATATTTGGCGGGAAAAATATGCTATAAATGTCACAAAATATTTATAAGTGCATTTTGCTCTTATGGCACGTTTTCGGTAATGATTTTGCAATTTTTAAAGCATTTGGCGAGAGAATATTGAACGTCTCAAACAACAATATACAACTCAAGCTTTATTACCTTTGAACAAGCAACCTGTTAATAAATCATTAAATAATATTTTGCTCATTTAGTGCATTTTTGTGATAATTTGGAGGGATTGACAACGTATTTGGCAACGTATATTGGGGCCATAAAACCCGAATATGCAGCTCTAGTGCGATGGCCTTTGATTAAGCATCATACTTACAAAATTCGCAGTAATAACTTAAATACGCATCAACATTGTTGGAGATCCTCAACAAGGATTGCTTCAGTCAAAAATTTCAATTAAAAAGAAGACAAACACATATTTCGCAAATTTGGAGAATTTTTTGCGAAAATAACTTACTTAACTTAATTACTTGCTCTAACTTAATAACTTAGTACGTTGAAACACTTTGAACGCTCTTTGTTTTATTTGAAATCGAATTAGTATAACTATACTAGATTTGTTTATTTATATCAACTTTATAAAATTTATAACAGTGTTCTTGAGAAGTTGAATTTTTAAAGCTAATTGTTGTAGGATTTTTTTCATTGTAAAATATTGTTTAATTGTGCTTTTACTAAATGTATTGTATGATGTGCATTGTTAATTGAATTGTTCGGTAATCGCAAACAAAACAACAATATACCCCTCTACCCCTTGTTACTAGGCTCTTGAAGATATTCATATATTGTATGTTTAAGTTAAAAAAATCATATATCCAATAACGTTATTTCCAAATATATGCTGCTTTATATTTACTGACAAATGCGTAGTTAACCAGAAATAGCTGAAGAAAAAAACGCCAACAACGAAACGAAGATATTTTAAAATACACCTCCAAATGACGTTTTTAAAACATAACAATGGAACTGATCGTTACAACGTTCAATGCCAAGGACTATTTTTGACTCCTTAAATGAATCTGACAACTATGTTCCAGGTCAAAAATATATTCTGTCATTGCTACACGTAGTAGGAGATAAATGAGAACATTTTTTTTTCTTAATTATGTTGTTTTTTATACTACAATAGATAATGGAGCTAGTTTACTCATGTAATTAGAAAAGAATGTTTGTCGACGACGTATCAGATTAAGGAACTAATTGAATTCCTCGGAAAAATTCTAACGTGGATTTTAAAATTAGTTATTTTTATCTAATTACAAGTTTGGATAAATGTATTTTAAGCTTTTTTACTTTGCGTTAAAAATATTAATTTTGAGTAACGTATATTGGTTGGATTTTTAAGTGACTTTGAAGACATGATGAAGTAGTCATTGTGATTTGGCAATTGTAAATTCATGTTGATGAAGTCGCCAATGAACTCCGGACCTGATATCTTAGTTATACTTTGATTTTTTTAGTTTTGAAACTAGACCCTTCAACTGTGTTATATTTTACCTATAGTACTAGTTTAACTTATATTGCACTGTCTACCGAAAAGTGACGTTTCTATCATGAGGTTAAGATGACAGAAGAGATAATGTCTCATTACCCCCCCCCCCCCCCTTCCCTTTAAACGCTGCTGATTCTCAAAAAGTTGGTTTTGAGCAACGGTCCGTCTGTCAGCTTATCTGCCTGGTACCACTCTACAATTCGAACCAGATAAGGACTTCAAATTAAGTACGGATGTCAGGATAAGGTTGACGGGCGTCATGATAAGGTTTTCGAGAAAATTGCGCATGCCCAATTGATAGCTGCCATAGAACTCTTTAGGTTTAAAAGTTACTGAAATTACCTGAAAGGGTATGTAAGTACTATTAAATCTATTGATTTTTTCATTGGTAATTGAAATACATGTAGTGTTTCACACCCCTAGTTTTTAATAAATATCCAGTAATTAAAATCAAATATGTATAATACGCATATGCACATGTGTAGGGGAGAGTGGGGGCTAATGGGACAAGAGGCCAAAAGCGGAGAAAAATATACTTTTTTTACAAATATTTCTACACTACAACATTGTAACTGTAGAACTTAACATTTTAACAACCAAACGATCAGCCTTTAAAAGCATATGTTGAAGTGGAGAGAATAATTGTTGTTTTGGAGAATCCAAAGTAAGGTAAAAGTGTACCTATTTTTGCACTTTTAAAGTATTAAATTAAAAATGTTCATGAATTAAACTATATTTTTAGATAGAAGACATAGCATAGATTAGGATATTATAAGTCAAATACTGTGGCGAAATACAACGTTTTTCTGTGTTGGATCATTTATAAATAATAACACTGTGGGGTCTAATGGGACAGAAACTGTGGGGTCAAATGGGACACGAATAAAAATAGCTTTGTATGCTTCTCTTGAAGGATCTATATAAATATCTAATATCTTTTTCAGTCAATTTACCAAAAACTTTTTTAAACTTTAATTTTAAACTTTTTGAATTTTTTCGTTGTATAATAAGCGATAGTTCAAGTAGCTTTATTGATGACATATTTTTCCACCTGCGAATTTATTAATTACATATGAACAGAGCTTGGTGAAAATAAATGAGATGTTGTTGGTAAAATTTGCTAGAAAGCAAACTTTTTTTTATTACGTTGGATTGATTTCTGAAATAGAAAGCGATGAACTCCGGGTAAACTATTTGAAGGTAAAGATAGTCTTTTTAAATTCACGTACCCTGAAACAGAGGACAAGTTTGGGATAAATTTTAGAAGATTTAGTTACAAAACCAACATTTCCAGTGATTCAACAAAAATTATGGGAGCATCTTCGATTTTGAGTTTTTACTTTGAAATTTCACCTTTCAATTAGAAATAATTTTTTTAAAAAAAATAACATTTCATTATGTATACAATATGTAAATGGTGTTTGCATTAAAATTTGATTTTAAGGTCTTTTTCTAAATATTTTGTCCATTTTTTGAAATTTTAATTAAGGCAACATTTACCATGTTCCATTAGCCCAGCACACTGTCCCATTAGACCCCACATATGGGGTATAATAAGACATTTACATGTTTGTTTAGAATGCTCAGTAACTACAATATGGTAATGTTTTAACATCTGTCGAATGACTTTTTAAGTAAATGAATGTTCAGTTTATGAGCTGGTAAAAAAAGAAATTAAAATTCTTTTATTTTGCTGAAATACAGAGGTTAATAAAAATTGGTCCCAATAGCCCCCACTCTCCCCTATTCAAACATCTTAAACAATAAAGGTTAAATGACAATGAATAGTCCACCTCAAATAATTTTATCTAATTTACACACCCATCATATAAATTAAAATATTAAAACTGCCATAAGGTACTCAATTTTAGGGATTGTGTGTAATATAAGGACAACAGTTATTTTACTGTTTTTGGAACTTCCAGCCAACGCCCTGCAGTTATAACTGGTAGAAAAATGCCTCGATTAAATTTGACGCAATATATGTTATACATTGTATCATTTTACTTTCATGGTTATCCTTATTCTAAAATTAAATATCAATTGACATTTTTAAATTGTTTTACCTGCTAAAAAATATTTAGATTAAATGTTACGCAATATATGTTAGACATTGTATCAGTTTACTTTCATGATGGGTGTCAGTGTTCGAAAATTAAATATTAATTGACATTTTTAAATGGTTTTACCTACTTATAATATTGGTAATAAATACGAAAAAGATTTGTAATCTTTCACTTATAAAACATGCGTAATTAACTTCAGGAACACGTAATGGTATATAGTTTAGACTAGACATATATTTCAAAAAGAAAAGGGCTGAAATGAACAAGAGGAAATGTCCTATACGAAAACCTTCCACTGTCAATATTGTTAGTTTTGAATTTACTTTTACTTAATATTTTATTATTTTTAGTATATTTTTTTAATTTTCACTAAGATCTTCTAGTTTAATTACATTGATTAAGTAAAAAAGTAGTTCAATTTAAATCAAAAGTTCTAGCAATTGAAACCGGTTTCTACCTATCTGACAAATGTATTTTAATAGCATCATTTAAAACATAAATATGCTAGAAATCTGTTTTTTTACTTAAGCATAATTTTATTATGTATGGGAACCAAACTTTAACTGTCCTTTTTAATTGCATAAGATTAGAAAGTTAAGAAGTTAATTAGTTCAAGAAATATTAATATTTGATCAAATATTAATATTTGATCAAATTGACGTAACTTCCAAATTGTACAAAAAGGAAAATTTCAATTTATCCTGATTAAATAGACCGGATATATCTTTCTTGATAACTGTCTGCCATTTCAAGTACATCGACTTTCATAGTATTAACAGAAATCAAAATCGTTTAAACGGATATCGATAAAAAAGTAGACCATAAAAAAAACTTATCAAGATAAAATATTATTACTACAGCCCTTCCCTTTCCGTGTTCAAGATTGGATTATATATTTTTATTTTATTTTTACCGTTTTTATAGCATTATCCGATCCTCATTAGAGACAATGAGTCTATATCATCGCATACATTTTTTTCCGATTGTAAAACCTGTTTTAAAAAAAATCTAGAATGGCTCTTTAAATTTTTTCGTCACTTCCAACTTGAAAATAAAACGGAAAAACCACTCTTCGTTAAAATGCATCTTTTTGTCTCCTCGTCTTTTTTTTTCATATTTTTTTTCTCATCGTGAGAAAAGTATATGAGTATTAAAAAAAATTCTTAATGATGATGGTGATATACGAGCTATCTTCTTCTGTGAAGTTGACGGGATGGTTTTTTTATTATTATTATTATTCGCTCTTCTTCCTTTTCTTTTAGTTAACTGCGCCCGTGACCTCTGGAAGTGAAATGAATGGAGATGTGACGTCACCGACAGCGTGAAAAAGAGACGCGAAAGGTGTAAAAGAATTCACGGTTGATTGCTTTTTTATGACATGAAGATAATTTGCTGGGTTTGTTTTACAAAATTGTAACTTTAACTCGACTTTTTGATTAAGATACCGTTTCAAATAAGAATTGTAATGTGTGCACTATAAGAAATTACTTTTTATTAAAAATAGTTAACTTTGGATGATTTTAGATCAAGGCTTCAATAATAATTTACAAAGAATGTGTAATTATTGTTATTACGTGTCCTCATAAAAATATTTATAAGTAGACAATATAAGTACACTTTGAACCTGTTGAAGAGACAGGACAGAAAATATGCATATCTATAAATTGAATATATGAATAATCTATAAATGTATCTATAAATTGAATATATGAATGATCTATAAATGTATCTATAAATTGAATATATGAATGATCTATAAATGTATCTATAAATTTTTCATATATGCCTATAAAAACTAACAATGAAATTCCCTGACCACAGATAAAGGATTGTGGTTATACAATAAATGTTAGATTAATGTAAGAGGAAATTCAATGTCACTATTGAGTCTTTAAAGCGACGTCCAAGAAGCGTAATAAATGTGACGCAACGTGTTATGGTAATTAAAGTATCGTGTTTTGGATTAGGCGTTTTTATGTTTTAGCGTATTCTTGTTTTTTGTTAAAAATGTATAAACTATAATTTAAAAGAATATCTTACACAAAAGTGCTCAATTATTTGGAAATACGTAGGTAGTACAATTACAAACAACAAAATTTATAATAAAATTGAAGCCATGTTTTTTTGTTTGTTTCTAAGTAATCGCCGGTCCACCTTAAATGTGTTCCGGCTAACTATTTTATTGCCTACACACAACTTCGACACTTTACATAATTCTTTTTCGATATCGAAATTTCTTTTTAAAGTATAATAGTTGTCGAAAATACCAGTTACCACACTTTCAAACAACCCCTGCCAATTTACAGGATTTTTTAGAGGGGAGGCAACCGGTGCTGTAAAAACGGTTTAATGTCGTTTAAGGTATTGATGGTCTAATACAGTCATGATGGTGACTGTATTAATCAATAACGTAGCGATAGTCTGGTTTTTTTTATTTCGCTTTAGCTAATTATCTCCTCTAATAAATGTTCGAAAAATTATAGTTGATGTATGTTTAATTATAATCATTGATTTTTTTCAAAGAATTTTTATGTGGAAATAAAACGCTTTTGATGGTTGTTGAATAAATTATTTATGTGGAATAAAAAATTATGTAGTTAAAATGTGTCTAAAAATAAAAATTTTATGAGAATAAAAATACTAAGCTACTAAAAACATCTTTCTAGGCAAATAATTTTCTTTGTTTGTTTGCTAGACTTAGAATAGGTTCTTTATTGAATAACAAATACAAATAGGTTTTAAAAGTGGATGTATTTGACAGTATTTTAGAATGGAAAAAACTCAGAACATTTTATTAATTGAACTTTTTTATTATACAATTTGTTTTTATGTTAACTTTAAGGTTTATCTTACGCCACATTTTGAACTTTATCCAAGTAAAATACTATAGTTCATACTCCTAAAAAATTTTAAATAAAAATAGTTTTATATATTTTTGGTGAAGATTTAATTTTAACATATTTAATTAGATATAAAATATTTTTCTAAATTAAATCAATTTTTAATACACTAAAATGGTTTCATAATAAAAAATAAGAAAATTGTTTTGCTCTTTTCTAATTTATCAAACATGTTAACCGTACTACACAATTTTTGTATCAATCACCTACGATAACAAATTATTGTTATGCACTTATTTTTGACGTCATATTTCAAAAGAAACATCTTCCTCATTTAGCCGCAAAATACATACGATATTATATACTATACATTACTTTGGGATTTCAAAAACACATTTCTAAATACACCAAAGTCGATAAACCATGCATATCTGCAATTAGAACTATCTCCCAACCTATCCCATTAAAGTATGTATTAACAAAGTTCTGAAAGAGTGGTATGCCTATCATAATTTAATCCTCATTTGAGAAGATAATACAAAAATTTATAATGTATATTATGCATCACTTTAAAAAAATCCATTTAAATCATATTAAATTGATACACCATACTTCTACACAACTAGAGATATTTCCATATCCATCCCATTGAGGTACATTAAAAAAGGTCTGAAAAGAGTGGGGTGCCCGTCAAAATGTCCTTCTCTTTTTTACGCATAATACATATGACAATATATATTATGCATAACTTTAGAAATTCATTAGACAAATAGAAAAAACATTTTTAATAGCATAAAAGTTGATTTACCATTCATCTCTACAACTGTATAACTATTTCCCAGCCTATTACATTGAATTTCATTTACAAAGGTTTGAAGAGTAGGCCCATCAAAATATACTCTTCATTTCAGAACAAAATACAAAAATATATAACTATTATGCTTCAACTTCATTCTCATAAAATCGATATACTATACATCTCCACAACCAGAGCTATCTCCATACCCATCCCTTTGAGATACATTAAAAGAGGTCTGAAGAGTGGGGTTCCCGCCAAAAAAACATCATTTGAGAACATAATACAAAAATATATAACTTTTATACATCACTTAAAAAACCCAATTCAATCACATAAAATCGATATACCATATATCTCCATACGCATCCCATTGAAGTGCATTAACAGCGGTACCTGCCAAAATATCCTCCTCATTTACGAATATAATAAGCAAATATATAACTAATATACATCACGTTAACAAAACGATTCAATCACATAAAATCGATATACCATATATCTCCATACGCATCCCATTGAGGTACATTAAAAGAGGTCTGAAGAGTGGGGTGCCTGTCAAAATATCCTCCTCATTTGGGCACACAATACGGCCCCATGATTCATCCGTCGCAGAACACAATAGGACACAAGTGGAAAGGGTAACGCGAAGGTTGAGGGCGATTTTTGATGGAAGGTTTCCATAAAACATTTCTTTTGTAAGGCTACAAAATGATAAGCTACAGGTGTTCGGGTGTTTGGTAGCTATTGTGAAGAACTGCCAGTGGTTTATTGGAGTATAGGCATGGTCATACTTGGGTGATTCCGGGTTTTAGTGAGTTATTTATTTAGTGAGTTGATTTGAGGTTGGTTTTTTGCAAGTTATGATGTATATTTAGAAGATATTTGTGACAATGTAGAAGGTTTTTTTTATTGTTTATGATGGTTTCTATGTATAGTGTTGAAATGTACTCGAAAATTTTAAAATGACATACATATGTTTGAATCAGCATTTGACATACATTACACTTTTTTTTTTTTGCAAATATCACTAATTTAAATATATATATATATATATATATATATATATATATATATATATATATATATATATATATATATATATATATATATATATATATATATATATATATATATATAATATATATATATATATATATATATATATATATATATATATCACATACATACATACATAATATAACATACACATACACATACACATACACATATATTTTATATATATATATATATATATATATATATATATATATATATATATATATATATATATATATATATTATATATATATATATATATATATTATATATATATATATATATATATTATATATATATTATATATAATATATATATATATATTATATAATATATATATATATATATATATATATATATATTATATATATATATATATATATATATATATATATATATAGTACTGTAGTAAATGTACAAATTAAACGTTAATCTATATTTGATCATAAATCTATGAATATTTTAAATCCGGAACAGAAACATATCAAGTGAAAAATCCTTTTAATTACTATAGAATATTCCAATTATTTTTTTAAAAAACTCGCATAAAATTGTGATAATTTATCATTTAGATGGCAAATCAATTCAGTAAATTAATAGTTTTTAAAATCTATTTTGATATTTAAACAATTTAATTTCAAGTGGCCTCATTTGCTATTGATTGTTACGTTTCAATTACCTAATATGAATAAATAGGTAATGGAAGTTTTGCGATGGGGTCGAAAATCCGAATTAGAGATTTTATGTTTTCTACACGTTTTGGAGGGTGCTGATTCTAAAAAGTAATTTATGAACATTGGTCAGCCTGTCACACTGTCTGTCTGTCGGTCATTTGGTCCGTCTAACACCTCTATACAGCTCCAACTAAAAGTGCTAAGGACTTCAAATTTCGCCGACGCTTTAGTTTCTATCGGCCGTCCGAATAAGCCCGCATGCGTAAAGAAGAGCTACTATAGAAGTTTTATGGTTTTAAAGTTACTGAAATGTCTATATATAGTATATAATTACCTTTAATGTATAGATTTATTGAATGGTATGTGAAACAGTGTAACACACTCCTGGTTTTTTCACGTGTTGTATTTTTAATGTTGTATTTAATTCGTATATGTTGTTTTAATTTGAATTGGCACTAAAAGCATAAAAGATCCACTTAAATAGCAGCATATGTGGTATAATCGGCTCGGGGGAAACAAATTTTATTTCTATTTAAAGAATTATTTATCCGTATAATTTAACTAGGAAATAATTACAATTTCTTAATGTATTTCAAAAATCCCAACGGTATTCAAATTCGGTAAAATTTAATTTAGCAAATGAATTCATGAACGTAAAGTGTTGAATTATGTATCACTACAAATAATGGTTATTATACCCCTAAAATGTTGCTAATATTTAAATTCCCTATAGATTTTTGTGATGACATTCTAATGGATATTAAATGAACCTAATGCTAATGATAAATTTAGTACTTAAAATCCTTCGAAGTATTTTTTAAAAACTTTTATGCACTCCCATAATTTTCCGAAAATAGATAATAGCAATATGAAAAGTCCCATTTTAAAAGAAATAAACTGGTTATTAAATTATATTACTAAAAATAGACTTTGAATGTAAATTCACTTGATGAAAAACATTCATTTTAACATTTTATTGAAATTGATTGTTTCACATTCTGAAACACATGCAAAAAATTTTTATGCATTCAGACATTTCTTTCATTAAGAATTTTAATTAAAAATGTTTCGTAAACTTGAATTAATTTTTTAAAAACACAATACTTATATATTTATAAAATTTAACTATATATACATAACAAGTTTGTTATCCAATGTCCTGACCTACCAAACCAAGTGTAACTCTAGTGCGACGTTATTGCACCAAAGAACTTGCCAACTTTAAGGATTTACCTTTGCAATAACCATTTTTGGAATCCGGGCGCGCGCGCCGATAGAAAGTTTAACATTTCCCCCTTCAAAAATCCGGAAATATGTACAAATGACATGGAAATTCAAAAATTGTTAAAAATCCGGCATTGCCGGGTAAAATTGTGAGATCTTGTATTTCCGAAAGTGTATTTCATATAAATCTAAGAGAATGCTCAGAGAAAATATAAATTGCAGCCAAGACCTTATCATAATGGTAGTATTAATATAGTTTTACTTTGGCATGTTTTGGTTGACTTATCTTTCATTCAGTTTTTAAAAAAATAGCCTTAGTTTCATAAATACTTTCAAATATAAAAAGTTACAGTTTTAGATTAATGTTTCCTCCATTAATAATATATGACCGAATAACATGTAGCCATCATTAATGCAAGGAACACGAAATGCTATATTTCCCAGAACTACCCAAACATTTATAGAAAGGGTAAAAATCTTGGATTCAATTCAATGCTACGGTGCTTAAACACGTGCCCCCCGGGTAATTAAGGAAATAAAAGAACGTGATTTCTTGATTATTTCACGATTTTCTCGGTAAAGTGACCTATCTCCCATTGAGTTAACATGACAGAAGGGCCTCTTTTCCACGTACGTTGTGACTTGGCTTCCTGCCGTTCGAAGCGGTTGCTTTTAAGTCAAGTACGGTAGCGTTCCTAAAGTGCTGCAATATCTCTAATTCCACTTAAAACTAAATGATACTATTTACCGGAATTGCGCTTTCGGAAGCATGGTTTGTTAAATACTGATTGGTATGAATGATAAAGAATTGGGATCATTATTTTAATTGTTTCGTGTTTTTGATATTTTGGTTGTTTTGTTATTATCAGCACTCGAAAGTTTTTTTATCCAATTAGTAGGATTTTATCAGTTCTATTTTTGATTTTTCTTATGGGGGAAAAGCTTAATTGTGACTAAAGATGTAAATTGAGTCATCATTAAAATAATTTTAACTAGTCTAATTAGATAATTGAAATAAAAAAAAATTAAAACGCAAAACCTGGTAAAATGTAAATATTTTATTATTTGGTTCTAAAGGGTCCAATATTTAAAACAAAATTATTTTTTTGTCCAACCGTCCATATTTTTTTTCACGTTAAATTAAAAAATAATTATTATTATTATCTATGTATTGTGCGTTTATCCTTAAAAAAACTATTCGTGAATGAGCCTTCAGGAACGCAGATAGTTAAGTATTTTCCTTTAAAAAATTATTTATTTGTTTTCAATATATAACAGTCATGGATTGCAAATTTAAATGTTTACATACCAATTAATGCAATGTTTCACTTATATTATATATTATTGCATAAATTCCAATGTATTTCATATAATTGTATTAACCAAATTCACAATTTTTGTGATTTTTAGCTGTATACAAAATGTATCTTCGTTCGTAATTGTATCTACAATTCGTTTTTACAATGTCATATTTGGTTGCTTCTTATAAATTGATACAATATTAAAATATAACGTTTGATATTTAAAAAAAAATAAAAGTATAATTAAAATAACAGTTTAAATTTATTCAAATTAAATTAATAACTTTATGCAGTTGTGTTATTTTACAAGCTATAGTTACATATAAATATAATTACTCTTACCTGTTGTGTGTGTCATCAACAGCCATAAACATATGAAAGTTCGTGACAGATGATTGAAACATTTGTCACAGTTCCAAGTGGTGAAAGAATAATCCATTGATAACTTCATGGTGTTTGTTTGCTTCAAAGTTTAGGTGACGCAACAAATACTACTTTACTGTAAACAATCACAACGTGTTTTTCACACTTCAGTCAAACAGCTAATGACATTCATAAGTTGACAAATCTTCCCATCCTCTAAGTGAATGTAAATGTAAATTTATATAACAATGTGAGATTCGATAGTAAATTTTTAAGGGCAACATGGGTCTATATGGTGGAATTGAAGCAAAACCTACCACACAGTTTTATACCTTTTCTCAAAATAGTTATTTTGATTAGGATTTAAAGGACAATTACAAATTTTTTAGTGTTACAAACTAATTCGAAAATTCTTCGTTGATTCCACCAGAAAGGTACGAATAGTATATTCTGAGTGTTAGAAACTAATTCGAAAAATCTTCTTTGATTCCACTAGAAAAGAACGAATAGTAAATTCTGAATGTTACAAACTAATTCAAAAAGTCTTCTTTGATTCCACCAGAAAAGGACGAATAGTAAATTCTGAGAGTTACAAACTTATTCGGAAAGGGTTCCACCAGAAAAAAACACCACCGACAAAGTTCCCCAACTGTTCCATCCAGAGCAACTTTCCTAAGTGGGACAGGCAGAACTTCTCAAACCACCACGGAGCGCCGTAACTACACGAAGACACCCGATTTAGCCGAACTTTTTAACTACGACCATGCTTCGGGACGATGTTTTGATGAGTAAACGTGGTCTTCCCCTCCACAAGCACGAAACCACGGCACCGCACGTACTATTTCCATCACGTGACGAAGCTAAGGGGCGCGGTTTTTGACAACGGCGTACTTTTTTTTTATTATTGTTGGCTTCATCACGGTATTAGAAAAAGTTACTGGGATATTTTTCTTCTTCATTTGGCGGGCGCCGGCCTTTTTACGTGTATTACCCCGTTTACGCTCGCCACGCCTGTCAGATTATGATTTGGGGGAATTATTATTTTAGATGGTTGTGAGGTTTTTCGTCGTTCGCTGTTTAATTTTTCAGCGGCGGGGCCTGCGTGCGGGCGTGTTTTGCTGTTCCTTTTTTGTTCGATTTGAAAAAGAAATTTCCGCGCGCTGCTTCAATTTAATGAAATTATTTCCTTAATGGAAATGGTTTTTCGGCGTCGGTAACTCGTTTCCTTTTCCCCTTTATGATCGAAAATGTCGTGTCTCGGGATTTTCTTAACGAAAATGGATAAAGGGTATCGAAATGACGTGGTTAAAGTAAAGTAATTTAAATATAGAAACGGAGAATAAATTTTCGAATCCAGCTTCATTATTAACACGTCTTAACATTTGTCACGATAATGTATATTCGGACAGATGGCGTTACGAAAATTACTGTTCTTGAATTCAAAACTAACATCATTATTTCTGAAATATACATTAAATTAGGTTTTCTTTCTTCGAAACGAATATTAAATTTCCTAAGGGGAACTATTGAATAATATCTAACCCTTAGGAAATATTAATAAGTTGCATTTCGATACAACATATAGAATTGCGTTTTTTTAGTTTATTAAAAATGTTATTTAGCAAGTGTTAAAAATAATATTTGATTTTCGACTTATACTTTATTTAAATATTCAAACAAATTAGTTTTGAACAATTATTTTGTGTTTAACTACCGTATAAGTTAAAATTGGTTTTAAAAACAGTATGTATATTCAACATATCCCAATCGTATTATCACAGCTCATGAATTAAATCAATCACCGAATTACATATTCTATATTTAATAGTGTATTTTAAGAATAATGACTGTATTAAAATTCGAATATAATGCTTTAAGCCCTTATTTGCCATTAACATAATATATTATAAGAATATTTTGAATTAAAAATATTTATTTCACTAATTTAGTTATTACATCTACTCCATTGAATGGTATCAAATGTTAAAAGGTAATTTCTCAATAGCTGCAACTGTACACTCTTAAAACAAACGAGCGGTTTTTAACTCAGTCTGAGTTAATTTCCACTCCTTTCCGGTGCCGAAAATGCACTTCTCCTATATCAGTGAATTTCACTCTTTTGTTTTAAGAGTGTATGAGTTATACCATTATGTTATATTATATACTGTTTTAATGTTAGCACAAAAAAAACTATTAAAACACAATTTAAAAGATATATTTAATCAAAAATTAGTTATTCAAAAGATTTTAATGTCAAACTAAAAATCTCAAACACAATTATTTAATAAAATAACTCGATAGGAGAAAAATCATCTATGCCTTATCGTAACTCTAATATCCATAAATAACAAGAAGTTCTAGAAGAATTAATATAGACTGTCACCTAGAACCGCTTCCACGATTACGATTTACGCACCTTAGAAAAAATTGCTAAAATACACCATTTACTTGTAATTTAAAATTTAAAAGCTAAAATTGCCAAATATTCTTTATTAAGTACAATTAACATTCTTTATCTTTTAGTGGGGGTTTTTAAAGATCATTACGCAATATTGCTTATCCTAAAAATGAAAGCAAAACTTCTCTTAACACAATTTAAACTTTTATTTTTTAATTGTTGAACAATAATTTGTTAATTTTGAAAATCATTACAAAAAAATCATGCGAAATATTTATCGGCTTCAAATAATATTCCAATGGTGTTATTTTCTAATTCATTCTGAAAAACAAAACTTTAAGCTTAAAAATAAATAGCAAAGTGAATAATTTGTACTTTGACGCCCTTATTGAATTATATATATATACAAAGAAATGGAAATTAAAACTAACTATCTCTTTTCGCATTAAAGTATTACAAAAGTCTTTTTGTGTTCCGTAAATTATTGTATTTATAAGAAAGTAATGAACCACCAAAGAATCAATGTGAAACAATATTATGGCGTCATTCCAAAATAATATGACAAAAAATTTCTTCAATTATTCATTTTAAATGAAGTTCGCCATGCTATTGTTGAGGTAACAGCAATTTAAGAGAATAAAAATTAAATTCTAATGCTATTTAAATAAGAAGACCTTCGCCCAGACAGGTAGGCTTTTGTCCTTCCAGACGCGCAGACACAGACGGACAAAAAATTTAAAGCTATGTATATGATGTCATACCTTTCAAACAAAAAAAAATAACTTGATAACTTGGTTATAACTTGATTGAACAGATATAACCAAATGTGGAAGACTGTATGAGGTGATAGCCAGACATCTCCACTATGTAAATATTTACATCTTTAGTTCTTTCGAATCAATAAAAATAAATGTTGGAAAAAATATCGTCTACCAGAACTTACTGCATACAATATATTTAAACAACAAATTAACTATCATAGAAGCATTTATTGAGTATCATACAAAATCGCGTTACTGTACATAAGATAATCGAAAGCAAAAAATTGATATATGCTAGCAAATTATTATTTAGAAAAAGATTGCATAGATTACTATAATTCTTACCATATCAACAAACTAAATTATACAATACTGTAAATATGATTCTATAAATACTAATATAGTTATATCCTTTATAAAATAATAACGCGGATTACCGAAGTAATAATAATAAGTAATAATAATTATTACCACACATACCAATAAACTAAATTATGCAATACTGTAAATATGATACCATAAATACTTATAAAGTTCTATCCCATATAAAATTATGCAACGGATGAACAAAGTAGTCGGACCTCAAGGTAAAGGTGTTTTCTCCGATCATCTAAGACGGGGAGAACAATAGAGATGTATGATGTGTGTGGTATTGTTTGTTCGTTGAAGATGTTCTCTTGTCTTGCAAACAACGTATTCCAGATCATTTATTTCTTCTCGGGATGGTTACTAATCGATCGTGCTAATATTTCTGATGACGTGTGTTTAGGGATATCTTTTAGTGTGTCTGGGAGAGTAGAAGGTTGATTTTATTGTATATTTTGTGAATAATGATGTTCTAAGCAATGGTATTTTATCATAATAAATGTACATATACTAGTACCTAATAATAACAATTGAGTCTCATGGGCAAATTCGACATTGTTGAAATCATTTTTTTTGGCAAAGCTTTGCATCCATTCTCAAAGTTACTTGAGAATAATAAAAAAACAAATATAAAATGTTTTCATTTAAAAATGTTGATACTAAGTTGAACACAGACTTCGACATAATTTACGAGTATAGTTAATATCAAAATGATTTCCTCTTCCAAAATACCATGTAATATTATTAATAAAAATATTTGTCTTATTCTATAGGACGTTAACATTTAGAGGAAAGTCTAAACATTTATAAAGTAAATGAACTCAGCAACTTTTTAAGTGCTCAGAAATGGACCTAGATAGCTAAAATTATAGTAATGTCTAAACTCTTTGGATACATTTTGCGTTTACGATATTTAGTTCTACTCCTTAGAAGCTAATAATGTACTCATATTAATAAAACCCTCTAATTTTTGCAGTTTAAATTAAGCAGTCTGAATTAATTATTTTTATTTACAGATTTAAGTTTAAATAACAAATATTTTCAGAATCAGTACAAGTACAGTTTTCTATGCATTCAAGTATTTAAACGCGTTTTTCCCATTAATAGAGTTCTGTAATTTGATTTTTTACTTCTTTTTTTAACATTAAATCAATTCAATTGTTTTCGCCTACCTAAAATTTATAGTAAAATAGTCATTTAAACTATAACAAGGATTAATTTTGCCCACGCTTTTGACTTTCACTCAACATACTCCACCAGCATCGATACCCAGCGAATCAGTCAGTTTATCCCCAAAGATTTACTGAATGCGCACTCCGCAGGGAATTATGTAGGACGTCACTACTTGTGTCCAAAGGTTGATTTATTAAGACGGATGGCTTTCCTTTTCGAGAGGCATTATTGACCATTTTAAGGGATTGGGAATGGAGGACGGTACTTTACTCAGGGATGGAAGTAAATGGATGGACCTACTAGAAGAAACATGCGATTTGTCATTAGGGGATCAATCGATAATCGTTGTTTTGGACTATTTTTAAAATGTACAGTACATTAAGTGGATTTTCAAATAAGTTGTAAGATTACATAAGGACCTGAGTGCACAGTGAGTTTACTTATATGGTTTTTATTAGGTCTAAGACACTTGAGTGCTGATGTAGTATATAAGTTTTTTTTATTAGGACTGGTGTACACAAGTTTTTTCTTTGCTCTGTAAAGGCTAGAACCTTTTAATGTGAAAAGTAGATGCTTAAAATTATTATGCGTTTAACAATTTTGAAAATTAATAGAGACGTGTCCGATTTGATACCGTTTTTAAGTTTTTCATTATCATTTTGTAACTTTTTGTAGTTATCAAAGATTTGAATGCATTATTTCTTGCAACATTTTTTTTAATTAAAAAAAATATTTTATAAATCCAAATATAATGATATTAAAAATTAAAAAGGGTTCAAGCATCTTCTATTGAAAGAGATTGATACCCATTCAAAGGAGACTTGATACTTGAAGCAGATGGTTCTAAATAACCCTAATTCATAATGAAGGTAATTTACATTGTAATTTATATCTATATCGCCTAATAAATATTTTAAAAGCTCAATTAGCAGTAAGTGGCCTTTAAAAAGTGTAAACAAAAGTTTAATTAATTTTCGGGGATAATCGTCAATTAGTATCATTCAAAATTTTATGTGTTACAAAACAATGACTAAAAAAATAATTTTTATTAGTTTTAATTTAAGCTAAAGGAAATAATCTCTCAAAGTACCAAGTGACCCGTGATATACTTAGGATATTCAACTTGTGAATTAGCTTTGAAATCATTTATATGTAAAATATAGATAAAATAGTTTTTTTTAAGTTAGTTGTATTTTTTTTTGTTTTGATTTGATAAGTTTTATATGCAGTGTGATTTTTGATTAACCACTTCAAATGGATTGGTCCTTACAATAAAGGTCATTCAATTTTCGAAATGTATATCTTAAATTTAGGACATTTATTTTACGCACTTATTTCTTCAAAAATAAAATTTCAGAAAATAGGATTTATAACTGATAAACGTGCTTAAAATATCTAAAATCGAAAATTTGTATACTTTGTTGTTAATATAAACCAGTATTTTAATTTGCGAAATATTGTACCATCAGGTTCGAAATTAAATAAACTTTCAAAACTTTATATATTTATAACTGGGTGAAAGTACAAAGAAATAAGCATGATTCAAAATTCCCAGACCACTTTAAGGGAAAGTGTATCGGGAATCGAAAACATTACTTTAGTATAGATGAAAATTGATGGAAATAGGAATAATTACCATGCAATTTGTCATTAGAAAGCTTTTAAGTATTTAAGCATATAGATAATGGATATCACTTACTTTTACGTTGTTCAAATGAATGACGTGTTTAAAAACCTTTTAAAGCAGGAGAGTAAATTATGTATAAGACTCTTGGATTGTGGTATATAATCTGGAGATTTTTTAGAGTGTGTTGATTTAAAAATAAAATGTGCAATACATCGTTATGTGTTTCACTTATAATTGTGTACATTCTAGGAATTTTATTTTAATAACTTGAATTAAAATTGAATGAAAAAATTCAACTTAAACACACACACAAAAAACCGATTACCTTATAATGGATTTTGAGGAGTGAAATAAAACTACTTTGATCTTCACTTGGATAAACTTAACATATTATTTTTTTACATCTAAGTGCAATAATATATATTTTTAAGGATGACATTTAAAGAACCGAATGTTGTGATTTGACTTTAAAAAAAACCACTACTTTATTATTTATATCATTTATTTTTCTCTTAATAGATAGTAAGTAATAAACAGCAACATAATGTGTAAAGTATGTGGTATTTTTTTGAATTTTGGTTACTTAGTTTTGAAAATATCGTAGTAAATAGTAAGTCCATCTTGTATTCCTGATTTATTGATGTCTCTTGAAATTATGGAAAGATACCAAAGAAAACATAAGATATATTTATATTAAAAACACATGTTTAAAGTGACGTAATGACGAATATGTATCGAGGACTATCGCATTTAAAGTGCAACAGAAAATAATTATTTTGAAGGACAAGTTGTTTTAGAAAAGAGTAAAATTTGAACATTAAATAATATGGAGATGTCTTGCGAAAAATGAAACTCATAAAAAAATAAACATTTCTTAAAAAGAAAGATTACCAGTAGTTTTTTTTAGATTCTACAATGTTTTATTAAATATACATTTCACAAAATGAAAAAAAAACCTACTGCTGTCTGATCCATTTTTATCCCGATACATTCTATTATTTTATTCAAATTGAATTGAGCTGTACTAAGCGGTAGTTCTTAAGATAAAAAGTACAAATTCTTTTGTATTTTTATCTTTTTCAAAACCAAACAAGTTTTGTTTGTTGACAAAAAATATGTCAATATTCATAAATTTATTCTACGAAAAATAATATTCAGGAAAATCTAAAATGTAGTTTTTATTTTAATAAAATATAAGTTTTCTATCTTCAAACTTTGATTGCCGTTAACAGCTGTTTAACGATTTTCATGACAAAAAAAATAACGAAATTCTGATAAATGATTTGTTTTAGAAAAGAGAACAACGTTAGAAATGGATTAATAAAGAATGTTAATGTTTAATTTGATTCAAAGGTTCTCTTCTTTAATTAATTTTTAGAATTACTGTAGTTTTTAAAGCAAAATCTTAAAGAACATGTGATAAACTCTATAAATATTTAACTAGTACTTTAAACACAAAAAATATGTCAATAGAAATTGCTTTCGGCCGATAAACTACATAGTCAAAAAAATTATTGTAAAGTTTGAATAGATAAAGCATTAATTCAGATTTTGATTTTTTTTGTTTAAAACATCCAAATGTTTTTTTCTTTTTAATGAAGGTTTTAATAGCAAAATTAATATAATTACTGAAAAAAATACGTGTTTTATCATGAAAATAAAAAGCATTTGAGATATGTTTACGTATGATACGTTGTACTTCCGAAACCCTAAATATTTGCACTCGGATTGTTAGTATGTCTGTAACACACACTAGATGGCGCTGTTAGAAAAGATCTACAATTTACTACAAATTAGAATACAATGTTAATTTATACCAGTAAACTTCTTTCGATTTTAATAATAAGCATAAAAAAATAATTTTCTAGCTAAGTAAACTAATACACACGTTATGCAAGCAATCACGTTAGACGTACTTGCTGCAATTATCGAAAATGAATCAAAATCGAAATATCTCAGTACAGTGTTTACTTTTTTAATCATAATCATGAACGCAAGTTTTATGCATTAATCACTCCTAATTAATTTTGCTGAACAATTATATTGAAAATTGAAATATAAAAATAAATAACATTTACCCATATAATAGTGTTTAAACTAAATAAATTTTTTTAATCATTAATATAATTCTATTGATAATACAATATAGTTTTTAATGCATTATAATTTATATTTTCTAATATATAAAATTTATAATATTAATAGAAATAATATATATATATATATATATATATATAATATATATATATATTTATATATATATATAATTTATATATAATATATATATTATATATATATAATATATATATTATATATATTATATATATATATATAATATATTATAATATATATATAAATATATATATATATATATATATATATATATATATATATATATATATATATATATAATATATATATATATATATTATATTATATAATATATATATATATATATATTATATATAATATATATATATATATATTATATATATAATATATATATATATATATATATACTTTTTTGTTCAAAAATTGTATTATATATATAATTGTATATGTATGTATGTTTGCATGCATGCATACATAGAGATACACTTTTGAGTTTTCAAATAAAATGACGAAATTATTACCAGTTACTTCTGTTTGTCAGTTTTATTTTGAATGAAAATAATAAAAAAGAACTGTTATAGCCCTTATAATTATTGTCTTTTACTTAAATAGAATTAATTTTAAAACTGTTGTTTAATTTCTAAGTACTTTTTTGTTCATTTTCTATTTTTTATGGATGACAATTTGGATTATAATTTCGAATTTATTTTTTACAATCTATATATCATGAAACGCAATTTATAAATTTTTAATAATTAAATGATAATATTTAAACTCTCATTTAAAGCTTTAATGTTCGTTTAAACTATGGCATTTTAGTTTTTAAACTCAAGCTCTTCGTCATATTTTCTTCGTGAAAAATGAAGCAGTTATGCAATTAACGTTTCCCAAGTTGCGTAGTTATTCCACAAATGTAAAGTACTTAAATTGACACAATTAAGGTTGATAATCATAAAACACGCAACAAAGAGGAAAAATTACTAATTTATATAGAAGCATTAAAAAAAATCAAAACATTTTTTTTTATAGTTGATGTCATTCACAAGAAGTTTTTCGTATTGATGTAGCATTTTTTTTTTCATCAAAGTCCCAAAATGCATAATTTGATTTTTTTATTTCTGTGTTTGTTAACAAGAATATGTTCTCGTTAATCTAACTTTTTGGTAAATCACATTCATTTAAGTGTTTGCTAAAAAATGTAATTGATTGATATTACGCATGTATGTCCCTATGGCATTGTTTTGTTCCCATTCTTAGTTTTATTTTCCTTTATTCCATTAATTCGTTAAGGTGATAACACTTATTTTACATTGTGATACTTGAAAATACATTGTTGTAATATTCGTTTAAATATAAACAATTTACTGTTAGAATATAAATTGTTAAATATTCATTTATATATATACAATCGATTGCAACAATAGAAAACTTTAAACATATTTTAGGATTCAAGCACAACGTTGCATAAAGATTGTCTCTCTTTGCATAAATGAGGTGATCTTATTTAAAGATTTTAATTATTATTTGCTGGAAAGCATTGATATTTTGCAGATAGGTTATCATAAAATGTTGGGCTCGAAAAACCTTAAGTGCAATTTTGTACTGTACCGCATGTAGTTTGAACTGTAGTTAACAAAATTATCCCGCTGTTTATTTACTTAATCTAATTTTCTGGCCAAACTATAAGGAAACTGCAAAATATAAAGAACTTTTTGACACCCACTTAAATTAATTATAATAAATGTTCTTAAATGATACAAATTCTTTGAAAATTGCAAGTCCGAAAATTGTGTGTAGGTTTTAATGTTCCCAGATGATTATATATATAAGTTTAGCTAATAGTTTATTACTGATTAATACATTTCCATTCCAGGTGAAGGTTGAAGGAGGATGAATTTTCGCTTTCGTTCTTGTGTTTTTAAACTTTGAATAAGAAAATTTAAATAGAGTGACTAAGAAGCAAGTGAACTTACTTATTGTGTAGGTAAAGCACAAAATAAGAAAATAAACTTTTAAAACCTGAGAATGAGACAAGAACCAGTGGACCAAGAACAAAGTGAAATTTATTATTGTGAAAGGGTGCACAATAAGCAATTTTACATTAGAAAC